>CAWUFW010013958.1:0-441710 GCA_963921515.1 Calotriton arnoldi | reverse complement strand
GCGCGCGCGCGCCGCGGCGCGCGTAGCGGCAGCGCGCGCGGCGAAAGCGCGTTGCGCGCGCGGCACTTTTTTTTTTATATATATATATATATATATATATATATATATATATATAAACGTAAAAAACGGTGGCCCCCCCCCCCCCCCCCCCCCCCCCCCCCCGGTGGCCCCCGGTGGCAAGAGCCGTGTGGTACCATCATCGATATATAATGTTTAAAAGGCACCACTGCACTGCCCTAAACCCTGAAACACCACCCCCAGCACGACCCCCTACACTGCCCGAACACCACTGCTCTGCCCAAAACCCTGAAACACCAGCCCCAGCACGACCCCCTACACTGCCCGAACACCACTGCACTGCCCTAAACCTTGAAACACCAGCCCCAGCACGACCCCCTACACTGCCCGGGCACCACTGCACTGCCCTAAACCCTGAAACACCAACCCCAGCACGACCCCCTACACTGCCCGAACACCACTGCACTGGCCGAAACCCTGAAACACCAGCCCCAGCACGACCGGCTACACTGCCCGAACACCACTGCACTGCCCTAAACCCTGAAACACCAGCCCCAGCACGACCCCCTACACTGCCCGAACACCACTGCACTGCCCTAAACCGTGAAACACCAGCCTCAGCACGACCCCTACACTGCCTGAACACCACTGCACTGCCCTAAACCCTGAAACACCACCCCCAGCACGACCCCTACACTGCCCGAACACCACTGCACTGCCCTAAACCCTGAAACACCACCCCCTGCACGACCCCCTACACTGCCCGAACACTACTGCACTGCCCTAAACCCTTAAACACCATCCCCAGCACGACCCCGTACACTACACGAACACCAGTGCACTGCCCTAAACCCTGAAACACTACCCCCAGCAAGACCCCCTACACTGCCCGAACACCACTGCACTGCCCTAAACCCTGAAACATCACCCCCAGCAAGACCCCTACACTGCCCGAACACCACTGCCCTAAACCCTGAAACACCACCCCCAGCAAGACCCCCTACACTGCCCGAACACCACTGCACTGCCCTGAACCCTGAAACACCAGCCACAGCACGACCCCCTACACTGACCGAACACCCCTGCACTGCCCTAAACCCTGAAACACCACCCCCTGCACGACCACCTACACTGCCCGAACACCACTGCACTGTCCTAAACCCTGAAACACCACCCCCAGCACGACCCCCTACACTGCCCGAACACCACTGCACTGCCCTAAACCCTGAAACACCAGCCTCAGCACGACCCCCTACACTGCCTGAACACCACTGCACTGCCCTAAACCCTGAAACACCACCCCAGCACGACCCCCTACACTGCCCGAACACCACTGCACTGCCCTAAACCCTGAAACACCACCCCTGCACGACCCCCTACACTGCCCGAACACTACTGCACTGCCCTAAACCCTTAAACACCATCCCCAGCACGACCCCTACACTGCACGAACACCAGTGCACTGCCCTAAACCCTGAAACACTACCGCCAGCAAGACCCCTACACTGCCCAAACACCACTACACTGCCCTAAACCCTGAAACATCACCCCCAGCAAGACCCCCTACACTGCCCGAACACCACTGCCCTAAACCCTGAAACACCACCCCCAGCAAGACCTCCTACACTGCCCGAACACCACTGCACTGCCCTGAACCCTGAAACACCAGCCACAGCACGACCCCCTACACTGACCGAACACCACTGCACTGCCCTAAACCCTGAAACACCACCCCCTGCACGACCACCTACACTGCCCGAACACCACTACACTGCCCTAAAACCTGAAACACCACCCCCAGCACTACCCCCTACACTGCCCGAACACCACTGCACTGCCCTAAACCCTGAAACACCACCCCCTGCACGATCCCCTACACTGCCCGAACACTACTGCTCTGCCCAAAACCCTGAAACACCAGCCCCAGCACGACCCCCTACACTGCCCGACCACCACTGCACTGCCCTAAACCCTGAAACATCACCCCCAGCAAGACCCCCTACACTGCCCGAACACCTCTGCACTGCCCTAAACCCTGAAACACCAGTCCCAGCACGACCCCCTACACTGCCCGAACACCACTGCACTGCCCAAAACCGTGAAACACTACCCCCAGCAAGACCCCCTACACTGCCCGAACACCACTGCACTGCCCTAAACCCTGAAACATCACCCCCAGCACGACCCCCTACACTGCCCGAACACCACTGCACTGCCCTAAACCCTGAAACACCACCCCCAGCATGACCCCCTACACTGCCCGAACACCACTGCTCTGCCCAAAACCCTGAAACAACAGCCCCAGCACGACCCCCTACACTGCCCGAACACCACTGCACTGCCCTAAACCTTGAAACACTAGCCCCAGCACGACCCCTACACTGCCCGAACACCACTGCACTACCCTAAACCCTGAAACACCACCCCCAGCACGACCCCCTACACTGCCCGAGCTCCACTGCACTGCCCTAAACCCTGAAACACCAGCCCCAGCACGACCCCTACACTGCCCGAACACCACTGCACTGGCCTAAACCCTGAAACACCAGCCCCAGCACGACCGCCTACACTGCCCGAACACCACTGCACTGCCCTAAACCCTGAAACACCAGCCCCAGCACGCCCCCTACACTGCCCGAACACCACTGCACTGCCCTAAACCGTGAAACACCAGCCTCAGCATGACCCCCTACACTGCCTGAACACCACTGCACTGCCCTAAACCCTGAAACACCACCCCCAGCATGACCCCCTACACTGCCCGAACAATACTGCACTGCCCTAAACCCTGAAACACCATCCCCAGCACGACCCCCTACACTGCACAAACACCAGTGCACTGCCCTAAACCCTGAAACACTTCCCCCAGCATGACACCCTACATTCCCCGAACACCACTGCACTGCCCTAAACCCTGAAACATCACCCCCAGCACGACCCCCTACACTGCCCGAACACCACTGCCCTAAACCCTGAAACACCACCCCCAGCAAGACCCCCTACACTGCCCGAACAACACTGCACTGCCCTGAACCCTGAAACACCAGCCACAGCATGACCCCCTACACTGACCGAACACCACTGCACTGCCCTAAACCCTGAAACACCACCCCCTGCACGACCACCTACACTGCCCGAACACCACTGCACTGCCCTAAACCCTGAAACACCACCCCCAGCACGACCCAATACACTGCCCGACACCACTGCACTGCCCTAAACCCTGAAACACCACCCCCTGCACGATCCCCTACACTGGCCGAACACTACTGCACTGCCCTAAACCACCACCCCCAGCACGACCCCCTACACTGCACGAACACCACTGCACTGCCCTAAACCCTGAAACACTACGCCCTGCAAGACCCCCTACACTGCCCGAACACCTCTGCACTGCCCTAAACCCAGAAACATCACCCCCAGCAAGACCCCCTACACTGCCCGAACACCACAGCCCTAAACCCTGAAACACCACCCCCAGCAAGACCCCCTACACTACCCGAACACCACTGCTCTGCCCAAAACCCTGAAACACCACCCCCAGCAAGACCCCCTACACTGCCCAAACACCACTGCCCTAAACCCTGAAACACCACCCCCAGCACGACCCCCTACACTGCCCGAACACCACTGCACTGCCCTAAACCCTGAAACACCAGCCCCAGCACGACCCCCTACACTGCCCGAACACCACTGCACTGCCCTAAACCCTGAAACACCACCCCAGCACGACCCCCTACACTGCCCGAACACCACTGCACTGCCCTAAACCCTGAAACACCAGCCCCAGCACGACCGCCTACACTGCCCAAACACCACTGCACTGCCCAAAACCCTGAAACACCACCCCCTGCACGACCCCCTACACTGCCCAAACACCACTGCACTGCCCTAATCCCTGAAACACCACCCCCTGCACGACCCCTACACTGCCCGAACACCACTGCACTGCCCTAAACCCTGAAACACCACCCCTCAGCACGACACCCTACACTGCCCGAACACCACTGCACTGCCCTAAACCCTTAAACACCACCCCCAGCATGACCCCCTACACTGCCTAAACACCACTTCACTGCCCTAAACCCTGAAACACCACCCCCTGCACTACCCCCTACATTGCCGGAACACCACTGCACTGCCCTAAACCCTGAAACACCACCCCATCACGACCCCCTACACTGCCCGAACACCACTGCACTGCCCTAAACCCTGAAACATCACCCCCAGCAAGACCCCCTACACTGCCTGAACACCACTGCCCTAAACCCTGAAACACCACCACCAGCAAGACCCGCTACACTGCCCGAACACCACTGCACTGCCCTAAACCCTGAAACACCACCTCCAGCACGACCCCCTACACTGCCTGAACACCATTGCTCTGCCCTAAACCCTGAAACACTAGCCCCAGCACGACCCCCTACACTGCCCGAACACCACTGCACTGCCCTAAACCCTAAAACACCACCCCCAGCACGACCCCCTACACTGCCCGAACACCACTGCACTGCCCTAAACCCTGAAACACCAGCCCCAGCAAGACCCCCTACACTGCCCGAACACCACTGCACTGCCCTAAACTCTGAAACACCAGCCCCAGCAAGACCCCCTACACTGCCCGAACACCACTGCACTGCCCTAAACCCTGAAACACCAGCCCCAGCATGACCCCTACACTGCCCGAACACCACTGCACTGCCCTAAACCCTGAAACACCAGCCCCAGCACCACCACCTACACTGCCCGAACACCACTGCACTGCCCTAAACCCTGAAACACCAGCCCCAGCACAACCCCCTACACTGCCCGAACACCACTGCACTGCCCTAAACCCTGAAACACCAGCCCCAGCACGACCCACTACACTGCCCGAACACCACTGTACTGCCCTAAACCCTGAAACACCAGCCCCTGCATGACTCCCTACACTGCCCGAACACCACTGCACTGCCCTAAACCCTGAAACACCACCCCCTGCACGACCCCCGACAATGCCCGAACACCACTGCACTGCCCTAAACCCTGAAACACCACCCTATGCACCACCCCCTACACTGCCCGAACACCACTGCACTGCCCTAAACCCTGAAACACCACCCCCTGCACCGCCCCTACACTGCTCAAACACCACTGCACTGCCCCAAACCCTGAAACACCATCCCCAGCACGACCCCTACACTGCCCGAACACCACTGCCCTAAACCCTGAAACACCACCCCTGCACGACCCCCTACACTGCCCGAACACCACTGCGCTGCCCTAAACCCTGAAACACCACCCCCTGCACGACCCCCTACACTGCCCGAACACCACTGCACTGCCCTAAACCCTGAAACACCACTCCCAGCACGACCCCCTACACTGCCCGAACACCACTGCACTGCCCTAAACCCTAAAACACCACCCCCAGCACGACCCCCTACACTGCCCGAACACCACTGCACTGCCCTAAACCCTGAGAACACTACCCCCAGCACGACCCCCTACACTACCCGAACACCACTGCACTACCGTAAACCCTAAAAAACTACCCCCAGCACGAACCCCTACACTGCCCAAACACCACTACACTACCCTAAACCCTAAAACACTACCCCCAGCAGTACCCCCTACACTGCCCAAACACCACTGCACTACCCTAAACCCTAAAACACTACCCCCAGCAGTACTCCCTACACTACCCAAACACCATTGCACTACCCTAAACCCTAAAACACTACCCCCAGCACGACCCCCTACACTACCCAAACACCACTGCACTACCCTAAATCACTACCCCCAGCACGACCCCCTACACTACCCAAACACCACTGCACTACCCTGAACCCTGAAACACCAGCCACAGCACGACCCCCTACACTGACCGAACACCACTGCACTGCCCTAAACCCTGAAACACCACCCCTGCACGACCACCTACACTGCCCGAACACCACTACACTGCCCTAAACCCTGAAACACCACCCCCAGCACTACCCCCTACACTGCCCGAACACCACTGCACTGCCCTAAACCCTGAAACACCACCCCCTGCACGATCCCCTACACTGCCCGAACACTACTGCTCTGCCCAAAACCCTGAAACACCAGCCCCAGCACGACCCCCTACACTGCCCGACCACCACTGCACTGCCCTAAACCCTGAAACATCACCCCCAGCAAGACCCCCTACACTGCCCGAACACCACTGCACTGACCTAAACCCTGAAACACCAGTCCCAGCACGACCCCCTACACTGCCCGAACACCACTGCACTGCCCAAAACCGTGAAACACTACCCCCAGCAAGACCCCTACACTGCCCGAACACCACTGCACTGCCCTAAACCCTGAAACATCACCCCCAGCAAGACCCCTACACTGCCCGAACACCACTGCCCTAAACCCTGAAACACCACCCCCAGCACGACCCCCTACACTGCCCGAACACCACTGCACTGCCCTAAACCCTGAAACACCACCCCCAGCATGACCCCCTACACTGCCCGAACACCACTGCTCTGCCCAAAACCCTGAAACAACAGCCCCAGCACGACCCCCTACACTGCCCGAACACCACTGCACTGCCCTAAACCTTGAAACACTAGCCCCAGCACGACCCCCTACACTGCCCGAACACCACTGCACTACCCTAAACCCTGCAACACCACCCCCAGCACGACCCCCTACACTGCCCGAGCTCCACTGCACTGCCCTAAACCCTGAAACACCAGCCCCAGCACGACCCCCTACACTGCCCGAACACCACTGCACTGGCCTAAACCCTGAAACACCAGCCCCAGCACGACCGCCTACACTGCCCGAACACCACTGCACTGCCCTAAACCCTGAAACACCAGCCCCAGCACACCCCCCTACACTGCCCGAACACCACTGCACTGCCCTAAACCGTGAAACACCAGCCTCAGCACGACCCCCTACACTGCCTGAACACCACTGCACTGCCCTAAACCCTGAAACACCACCCCCAGCAAGACCCCCTACACTGCCCGAACACTACTGCACTGCCATAAACCCTGAAACACCATCCCCAGCACGACCCCCTACACTGCACGACCAGTGCACTGCCCTAAACCCTGAAACACTACCCCCAGCATGACACCCTACATTCCCCAAACACCACTGCACTGCCCTAAACCCTGAAACATCACCCCCAGCAAGACCCCTACACTGCCCGAACACCACTGCCCTAAACCCTGAAACACCACCCCCAGCAAGACCCCTACACTGCCCGAACAACACTGCACTGCCCTGAACCCTGAAACACCAGCCACAGCATGACCCCTACACTGACCGAACACCACTGCACTGCCCTAAACCCTGAAACACCACCCCTGCACGACCACCTACACTGCCCGAACACCACTGCACTGCCCTAAACCCTGAAACACCACCCCCAGCACGACCCAATACACTGCCCGAACACCACTGCACTGCCCTAAACCCTGAAACACCACCCCCTGCACGATCCCCTACACTGGCCGAACACTACTGCACTGCCCTAAACCACCACCCCCAGCACGACCCCCTACACTGCACGAACACCACTGCACTGCCCTAAACCCTGAAACACTACGCCCTGCAAGACCCCCTACACTGCCCGAACACCTCTGCACTGCCCTAAACCCAGAAACATCACCCCCAGCAAGACCCCCTACACTGCCCGAACACCACAGCCCTAAAACCTGAAACACCACCCCCAGCAAGACCCCCTACACTGCCCGAACACCACTGCACTGCCCTAAACCCTGAAGCACCACCCCCAGCATGACCCCCTACACTAGCCAAACACCACTGCTCTGCCCAAAACCCTGAAACACCACCCCCAGCAAGACCCCCTACACTGCCCAAACACCACTGCCCTAAACCCTGAAACACCACCCCCAGCACGACCCCTACACTGCCCGAACACCACTGCACTGCCCTAAACCCTGAAACACCAGCCCCAGCACGACCCCCTACACTGCCCAAACACCACTGCACTGCCCTAAACCCTGAAACACCACCCCCAGCACGACCCCCTACACTGCCCGAACACCACTGCACTGCCCTAAACCCTGAAACACCAGCCCCAGCACAACCCCGTACACTGCCCAAACACCACTGCACTGCCCTAAACCCTGAAACACCAGCCCCAGCACGACCGCCTACACTGCCCGAAAACCACTGCACTGCCCTAAACCCTGAAACACCACCCCCTGCACGACCCCCTACACTGCCCAAACACCACTGCACTGCCCTAAGCCCTGAAACACCACCCCCTGCACGACCCCTACACTGCCCGAACACCACTGCACTGCCCTAAACCCTGAAACACCACCCCTCAGCACGACACCCTACACTGCCCGAACACCACTGCACTGCCCTAAACCCTTAAACACCACCCCCAGCACGACCCCCTACACTGCCTAAACACCACTTCACTGCCCTAAACCCTGAAACACCACCCCCTGCACTACCCCTACATTGCCGGAACACCACTGCACTGCCCTAAACCCTGAAACACCACCCCATCACGACCCCCTACACTGCCCGAACACCACTGCACTGCCCTAAACCCTGAAACATCACCCCCAGCAAGACCCCCTACACTGCCTGAACACCACTGCCCTAAACCCTGAAACACCACCACCAGCAAGACCCGCTACACTGCCCGAACACCACTGCACTGCCCTAAACCCTGAAACACCACCTCCAGCACAACCCCCTACACTGCCTGAACACCATTGCTCTGCCCTAAACCCTGAAACACTAGCCCCAGCACGACCCCCTACACTGCCCGAACACCACTGCACTGCCCTAAACCCTAAAACACCACCCCCAGCACGACCCCCTACACTGCCCGAACACCACTGCACTGCCCTAAACCCTGAAACACCAGCCCCAGCAAGACCCCCTACACTGCCCGAACAACACTGCACTGCCCTGAACCCTGAAACACCAGCCACAGCATGACCCCCTACACTGACCGAACACCACTGCACTGCCCTAAACCCTGAAACACCACCCCCTGCACGACCACCTACACTGCCCGAACACCACTGCACTGCCCTAAACCCTGAAACACCACCCCCAGCACGACCCAATACACTGCCCGAACACCACTGCACTGCCCTAAACCCTGAAACACCACCCCTGCACGATCCCCTACACTGGCCGAACACTACTGCACTGCCCTAAACCACCACCCCCAGCACGACCCCCTACACTGCACGAACACCACTGCACTGCCCTAAACCCTGAAACACTACGCCCTGCAAGACCCCTACACTGCCCGAACACCTCTGCACTGCCCTAAACCCAGAAACATCACCCCCAGCAAGACCCCCTACACTGCCCGAACACCACAGCCCTAAAACCTGAAACACCACCCCCAGCAAGACCCCCTACACTGCCCGAACACCACTGCACTGCCCTAAACCCTGAAGCACCACCCCCAGCATGACCCCCTACACTACCCGAACACCACTGCTCTGCCCAAAACCCTGAAACACCACCCCCAGCAAGACCCCCTACACTGCCCAAACACCACTGCCCTAAACCCTGAAACACCACCCCCAGCACGACCCCCTACACTGCCCGAACACCACTGCACTGCCCTAAACCCTGAAACACCAGCCCCAGCACGACCCCCTACACTGCCCGAACACCACTGCACTGCCCTAAACCCTGAAACACCACCCCCAGCACGACCCCCTACACTGCCCGAACACCACTGCACTGCCCTAAACCCTGAAACACCAGCCCCAGCACAACCCCGTACACTGCCCAAACACCACTGCACTGCCCTAAACCCTGAAACACCAGCCCCAGCACGACCGCCTACACTGCCCGAAAACCACTGCACTGCCCTAAACCCTGAAACACCACCCCTGCACGACCCCCTACACTGCCCAAACACCACTGCACTGCCCTAAGCCCTGAAACACCACCCCTGCACGACCCCTACACTGCCCGAACACCACTGCACTGCCCTAAACCCTGAAACACCACCCCTCAGCACGACACCCTACACTGCCCGAACACCACTGCACTGCCCTAAACCCTTAAACACCACCCCCAGCACGACCCCCTACACTGCCTAAACACCACTTCACTGCCCTAAACCCTGAAACACCACCCCTGCACTACCCCTACATTGCCGGAACACCACTGCACTGCCCTAAACCCTGAAACACCACCCCATCACGACCCCCTACACTGCCCGAACACCACTGCACTGCCCTAAACCCTGAAACATCACCCCCAGCAAGACCCCCTACACTGCCTGAACACCACTGCCCTAAACCCTGAAACACCACCACCAGCAAGACCCGCTACACTGCCCGAACACCACTGCACTGCCCTAAACCCTGAAACACCACCTCCAGCACAACCCCCTACACTGCCTGAACACCATTGCTCTGCCCTAAACCCTGAAACACTAGCCCCAGCACGACCCCCTACACTGCCCGAACACCACTGCACTGCCCTAAACCCTAAAACACCACCCCCAGCATGACCCCTACACTGCCCGAACACCACTGCACTGCCCTAAACCCTGAAACACCAGCCCCAGCAAGACCCCCTACACTGCCCGAACACCACTGCACTGCCCTAGACTCTGAAACACCAGCCCCAGCAAGACCCCCTACACTGCCCGAACACCACTGCACTGCCCTAAACCCTGAAACACCAGCCCCAGCATGACCCCCTACACTGCCCGAATACCACTGCACTGCCCTAAACCCTGAAACACCAGCCCCAGCACCACCACCTACACTGCCCGAACACCACTGCACTGCCCTAAACCCTGAAACACCAGCCCCAGCACAACCCCCTACACTGCCCGAACACCACTGCACTGCCCTAAACCCTGAAACACCAGCCCCAGCACGACCCACTACACTGCCCGAACACCACTGTACTGCCCTAAACCCTGAAACACCAGCCCCTGCATGACTCCCTACACTGCCCGAACACCACTGCACTGCCCTAAACCCTGAAACACCACCCCTGCACGACCCCCGACAATGCCCGAACACCACTGCACTGCCCTAAACCCTGAAACACCACCCTATGCACCACCCCCTACACTGCCCGAACACCACTGCACTGCCCTAAACCCTGAAACACCACCCCCTGCACTGCCCCCTACACTGCCCGAACACCACTGCACTGCCCTAAACCCTGAAACACCACCCCCTGCACCGCCCCCTACACTGCCCGAACACCACTGCACTGCCCTAAACCCTGAAACACCACCCCCAGCACGACCCCCTTTACTGCTCAAACACCACTGCACTGCCCCAAACCCTGAAACACCATCCCCAGCACGACCCCCTACACTGCCCGAACACCACTGCCCTAAACCCTGAAACACCACCCCCTGCACGACCCCCTACACTGCCCGAACACCACTGCACTGCCCTAAACCCTGAAACACCACTCCCAGCACGACCCCCTACACTGCCCGAACACCACTGCACTGCCCTAAACCCTAAAACACCACCCCCAGCACGACCCCCTACACTGCCCGAACACCACTGCACTGCCCTAAACCCTAGAACACTACCCCCAGCACGACCCCCTACACTACCCGAACACCACTGCACTACCCTAAACCCTAAAAACTACCCCAGCACGAACCCCTACACTAGCCAAACACCACTACACTACCCTAAACCCTAAAACACTACCCCCAGCAGTACCCCTACACTACCCAAACACCACTGCACTACCCTAAACCCTAAAACACTACCCCCAGCAGTACCCCCTACACTACCCAAACACCATTGCACTACCCTAAACCCTAAAACACTACCCCCAGCAGTACCCCCTACACTACCCAAACACCACTGCACTACCCTAAATCACTACCCCCAGCACGACCCCCTACACTACCCAAACACCACTGCACTACCCTAAACCCTAAAACACTACCCCCAGCACGACCCCCTACACTACCCAAACACCACTGCACTACCCTAAACCCTAAAACACTCCCCCAGCACGACTCCCTATACTACCCAAACACCACTGCACTACCCTAAACCCTAAATCTACCCCCAGCATGACCCCCTACACTACACAAACACCACTACACTACCCTAAACCCTAAAACACTACCCCGAGCACGACCCTCTTCACTACCTAAACACAACTGCACAATTTGTTACAGGCGTTGCAATGCAGGCCTGTGGTGCTTACTGAAAGTACCTGGTGGGCTAGTTGGGCCCCAGGGACCCTCAGGATTCAAGGTGACCTAATCCCCCAACTTAAAACGCTCCACGGGGCGCGTTTGCACAGTGGTGAAGGGAGGGGGCGGGGCCTCAGGTGACATGTGCGCAAACACACCCTGTGGTGCGTTTTAAGTTGGGGAATTAATTCCTTTGAATCCTGAGGGACCCTGGGGGCCAACTAGCCCACCAGGTACCTTCAGTAAGCACAACAGAGTTGCGTTGCAGAGAGGTGAAAAAGGTGCGTGGCCTCGGAACGCCTCTCTGCAACTCAGCTCTGTGGTCCTAACTGTAGGTACCTGGGGGCTAGTTGGGCCCCAGGGACCCTCAGGATTCAAGGGGACTTAATCCCGCAGCTTAAAATGCGCCACGGGGCGCGTTTGCACACATGTCACCTCAGGCCCCCTCCCTTCACCACTGTGCAAACGCGCCCTGTAGCGTTTTAAGAGGTAGTTTTAATCCCCCTGCCCTATTATGTACTAGGGACTTGCAGAGGAGGTCATGCTAATCACAGGGGTAACCCAACGCATAGTGTTCCCTAGTGCATGTAGGTGTTTTCACTGTATTCTAAGTGTCTTTTAGCATAGCACTGGCTCTGGTTAGTCAGAGTCAGTTACCACCAGTACCCCTCTGTTGGTTCTTTCTGCACATGTCTTGCTTCTTCCTGCACTTTTCTTCGTCTTTGTGGACTTCTGTTGCTTCTTTCTGCATTTCTTTTGCTTCTTTCTGTGCGTTTTTCTTCTTTCTTCACATGTCCTACCTCTGTAGGCATAGTTAGAAACTAGCATTTAAAAACCTTTGAAATTCACTTAAAAAACCATAGGTTTCAGACACGTTATAGTTAGAAATTAGCATTTAAAAAACCTTTGAAATTCACTGAAAAAACATAGGTTTCAGACACGTTATAGTTAGAAATTAGCATTTAAAAAACCTTTGAAATTCACTGATAAAACCATAGGTTTTAGGGACAGTTATAGTTAGTTGGACATTTCACTCGTACAAAACCATAGAAATTCCCCGTTATAGTTAGTTCAGCTAACTATAACTCGCGCCCCGCAATGCACTGCTGATGACGTCACATATTACATCACTCATGACATGGTCAGTGACATCACTGATGACATCTCAAATGACATCACTGATGACATCATCCATGTGATAATTTCATGCATCTTCTCACACCCTAATATAACTTTTGATACACCCACTCTAAATTACAGACTGCCATTCTCAAAACCATAGACACTCCAACACCAAAAACTACATACCCACTCACTGATTCTTAGGTCTACACACACATCCACTCACTCACCCGTACAGTCACTCATACTTACAGTCACTCAGTACAGGACTATCATATGCACTCATACACCTATATAAACACTCACACACCGCCACTCATCCATAGAGGTACTCACACACCTAGTCAGTCATGCAAAAAATGAATCACACACCCATTTACTCACCTATACAGTTATACACACACCAGCTCACTTGCTCATACAAATACTAGCACATTCTTACGCTCTTATACAATAACTGATACAAGCACACACGCATCCATACAGCCACTCTCACTATCACACACTCTCACTTATAGCCATTTAAATACTCTTACACACATATATACTGCCTTTTACATATGTAGTTACTCGCACATGTACCACTGAGATATACATTCACTCACTAACACACCCATACACACACTCACCCACCCAAGCAGTCCATCACAGATGCACTCTTGAAATTATGCACCCAGTGAATCACCCACTCACACATCTATGTACAGAGTCACACACACCCCACCCACACAAACACTCAGACAGCCATACAGATACTCAGAGAACCAATCAATAACCCATATAGACACTCATGTAGCTATTCGCAAATCCATGCATCCACTTACACACCAACAAACAGACGGATACAGACATTCACACAGTTTAGTCACTAACCCATGCATTCAGTAAGATACGTTTAATCACTCACTTGTAGAGTCAGTCACTCACGTACTAAATCATCCATTCAGACACTTATACACCCACTCATTCTTCAATACGCCTTTCCCTATATATATTAAACATATTTAAACTTTACAGAAACACACAGTCACTGGATGATGTCATCAGTGATGTCATCAGTGATGTCATTTGAGATGTCATCAGTGATGTCATCAGTGATGTCACTGACCATGTCATGAGTGATGTAATATGTGACGTCATCAGCAGTGCATTGCGGGCGCGAGTTATAGTTAGCTGAACTAACTATAACGGGGAATTTCTATGGTTTTGTACGAGTGAAATGTCCAACTAACTATAACGGTCCCTAAAACCTATGGTTTTTTCAGTGAATATATATATATCCAACATCCACAATTGTCCGATACCGTCAAAAGTAATAGATAGAGCGCACTCTGGGGCAGAAATATTTTCAAATATTTATTCCACAAAAATATATAAATATATATCTATATATATATTTGCCTTTTGCACAGTGCCAGCGCAGACACACTTGTGACCCATTTAAATAGCCCTCTTGCTCGTAACACTTATGACTATACTGCTAACAAAAAATGCTGTCAGAAAATGGAACAGTAATGGCAACACAGAAGCTGATGCTGTATTGAAATAATGCCACGTTTAGACAGAAAAACTTCCATCCCTCCTCGCGATAAAACTGATCTTTTAGATCCTGGGCGAAAATAAAAATAGATCCACATCTAGCATCCTCAAATGCCAATGAAAGAAAAAAAAAAACCTGATGCTGCCAAAGTGGCTCTTGCAGAATATCACCTGCTGGAGATAGCAGAGTGTTCCCACACCTGAACATTTGTATACCCCAGCTCAGCAGAAGATCCTGTGGGATTAAATCATACAGAACCCCCAACATTGTGGCATCATCACAGATTCAATTTGATGCGAAACCTTGGAAACTAGTGCCCTCTAAAGACAATGCCTATGTACTATCAACAGGAAGTGGAAAATGGGTGTAGGTATAAGTTAGCATACACCAACAGTTCGCCATGTAGTGAGCTTGCCTTTGGACCACACACAGCGCCATTGCCTGCAGAGGAAATCCCACAGCTAGCTGAAGCAGAAGAAAGTTACACCTACATCTTGAATGATGTCTGAGCTGCCTTAGATGTAGGTACCCTATGATAGGCGTATCACAAATTTCAAGACAAATCTGCTATTTTCATAGCACCCAAGCAAACTACCCACAATGCAGACACGTTTCTGGTAACATGAGAAAGCCTGATAAAACGTTTTAACATCGCTAGAATAACAGTAAGTGAACTACAGACATCTGGCAGTGACAGTGTGACATGTGGATAGTGTAACCCAGAAACATTCTTACATCAGCAGCTGCAGTGGACAACCGAAGCCTTTTAAGACCAAAAATGGATTCTCAACTTTGGTGCCACGCATAGAGAACTGCTGAATATTCACCTCTTCGATAAACCCCAAGAACGGGTTCTCCCCTCTGAAAATAATAACAACTGGGGTTAACATTTGCCAGTGATTTAAGGCATGACCCTTTTAACCCGATACATTCCCAATTCCCTGCCATTGGCTTTCTTAGCGATCCCTGAAAACACAGAGAGGATGACATTTGCGGGCACCTCGCCAAGGAACCCTTTTGAGTACAGTTTTCATTTGGTCTGACTGGGCCAGACCACTTGGACTTGCACATATCGAAGAGTGCGGCAGGTTAACACTCAGAGCCTGCATGCCTAGCCTCCATTCTATCACCTCCCATATCACTCCAATTGAAGGCACCCCAGCACCGCATCGATGTGACAAAGGTGACACTAAAGGGCAGCCGCCCTGATGTAGTGTAGCCACAGGGCCATTTTTAAAGTTTAAAATTCATTTGATTGCGATGGTAAAAGGAGATACATCAAAGTGAAACCACAGAATTCATTAAAACATTAAGGGCCATATGTAGGTGGGCTAATACCGGTCGGTAACGGCCGAAAATCGGTAAATTTCCCGTTACCGACCGGTATTTAGCCCTTTGCGATGTAGGAGGCCGGATTTAAGGAGTCGGTAATTTACCGATTCGTTATTTTAAGGAATCGGTAAATTACCGATTCCTTTAAATCCTATGTAGGGAGCACTCAAGTGAGTGCATTTTTGGTTTAAGGATTCGTTATTTACCACCAACTACAAGTTGGTGGTAAATACAAATACCTTTTAAAAAGCAATTTTGTGCTTTTTTAAAGTGCCATGTGGCAGACATACATGCCCTTAGGGCATGTATGTGCGCCACATGTGCACACATGCACGATTCAGGGGTGCAACAGGGTGTCAATTTGACACCCTGCCACCCTTGAATATGCTCCTCCTATTACCGATTCGGTATTTACCGAATCGGTAATAGTGAATGGCTTCCCATTCATTCCTATGGGCCTCCAGGCCCATAGGAATGAATGGGAAGGTATTCCTTATTACCGATTCGGTAAATACCGAATCGGTAATAACAAATATTACCGAATCGGTAAAATTTACCGAATGTTTACCTACATTCTATTTACCGATTCTTAAATACCGAATCGGTAAAATTCGGTATTTAGGAATCGGTAAATAGAAATTACCTACATATGGCCCTAAAAAAGGTAATGGGGCACAGAATTAATTGAAAAAGTAGATAGTGCTTTACACATGATTAATTGTTTTACTTATGCTGTTACCTAGAACTGGTCAAAAATCGCTAATATTGGCCTAGTCGAATCAAACACATGAGCAAGCTCACAGGAAACAAGCGTAAGTCAAACATAGCACTTCGATCTTGTTTATGTTATAGGTATCACTGCTGCTTTGTTTTATTTACTTGACTTTAACAAATGTATTGTCTGAATTCGAATTTGACTTGCCTCTCTTTGATCTTTCACGCTTGTACTTCTCCTCTTGTCGGTGTCAGCTTATTATGCCGGCCACACTTCCCTAACCAAACCCAGCAGGGGAACCAATCACGGAGGGCGGGGGCGGAGCTTACAGACGAACTCGGCCATTAAATGTCGGCTGTAGCACGGAGCGCAGCATACGCGTGCAGCGTGCCTGCTGTTGGCGCACCAAGGGCAAGCCCGTCTGCGCCCGTTCGGGGCCAGGGGCCAGCCACTATGCCCAAATTTTCACTTATTCTATGTACGAATTAAAACAATTGTATTCTAATGACCATAAACTTAAACCCACCACTTGTTCTAGACCAGTCAATCTGGGGATCATAAACTTTAGAGATCATCTTCCTGAACTTAACCAGCTGCGTCCCGTTGAAGATAGCTTTCATAGGCAAGACAGTCATAGAACTGAAGATACCATCCATAGGCAGAACAGCCTTAGAACGACCGAACTCACAGTGATATATTTGAACACTCGATCTTTGATGAAATATCAACTGGAAATATTTCATTTATTGGATTCAGCCAAACCAGATATACTCTTTTTAACCGAAACATGGCTCTCTCAGGAGTCAAATTCAGA
The DNA here is from genome assembly GCA_963921515.1 of Calotriton arnoldi. NCBI lineage: Eukaryota > Metazoa > Chordata > Amphibia > Caudata > Salamandridae > Calotriton > Calotriton arnoldi. The sequence continues at coordinate 423,988 of CAWUFW010013958.1, read as the reverse complement.
CATCCTTGCCGCACTTCCTAGTAACTATTACATTCTCCAGGCTAATAGGGCACCAGGGAAAACAGGGGGAGGGGTCACTGCTATAATTGGTCAAAAGCTAAAGTTTACCACCCTCACTGTTCTAGACGGTTCTATGATTAAACCACTACTTCATAAACAACGAATTCCTAAACCACGAATGCTGAACCACGAACAATGCTAAACCACTACATTTTTAACAACGACTTCCTGTACCACGAAAAATATACAGTTAGCTAATTTCTCGAATATACCACTCAGTGCTTAAAAAAACGCATGTTTTAAACATCAAGAAAAACAAAGAATACATTGGGAATGCCTTACAGCTATGTCACAACATATATTCATTTTTTCACCATTTCGAAAGAATACTTGTTTTGGTACCGACTTTAAAATGGACAAATAATGAATGCCTCATGGCACGGTCTATGCTATTTGTCTGCCATGGAATGGCATGTAGTCTGATTTTGTGCACCTTCACTCGTGTTACACAAAAACGAATGTTTGCTAAATAAGCAGTTGTGATTTTTACACACGTGTTACAATCTTTTGTGATTACTATTCATCTCCCAAATGACGCCATGTGCATTAAATAACAATATCGCCAGTCCTGCATGTGTGCCCTGAGAATGCAATAAAACTTCAGAAGTGAAATAAGGACAAAGCAAAAAAAACAATAATAAAATAATAAAATAAAAAAAGTTTAATAAAATAGATTCCTTTAAAAAATTAATATTAAATTCTCTAAAACAACAATAAATATATAATTATTCTTTAAGTTACTAATTTAATACACAGGCAATAAAAAATGTTACCTGGGTATTAAATTAAGTCCCCACCCATTAACCCCTTAATTCCCTACATCCCGTCCCTATATGTAAATATTTTTAAGAAAACAGATTTCTAAAACCATATTACAATATTAATAAATAAATTCCCCAAAAACAATTTAATTATGTCACTACATTTAAATTGCCTACCTGAAAACCTTCAGCTTCTACCTCATTGTCCAGGAATGGCAGGGAATAAATGCCCTTTAATCTCATATTCGTGAATCTTCCTTCTCGCCACTTGGTTCCCTTCATGTACTACCTCCCCTTCCTTGCTGATAAAGTGGGCCCGTCTCCGTCACCGAATCCGCCTGCCAGAAACAAGACACCGGAACTTTGAAGCTGTTCGCCTTTCCATGCTGTGAACCACTTCCGCCTCGCTCCAAACCAGGAAATAGAAGATCTACGAACTTGCCAGTATGGTATATGCTTGGGGGAAGAGGAGACGCCACCGCATGCAGCAACCAGGAAATGAACTTGTCGGCATGGAGACGCAAATACCGTGGGGATGAGTAAAGGTGACCAGGGGGGTATGAGGCATCAGTATACTCTGATGATGTTTCCATCGTCAGTGGATTAGCGGGGCATATTAAAACATCAAGGGAATAGCTGCAGTTGGGTTTCAAACTTCGCTCCAAACCTGCTTGGGGGGAGAGGAGACGCTACCGCATGCAGCAACCAGGAAATGAACTTGGCATGGAGACGCAAAAACCGCATGCAGGAAATCAAACGTGGTAAGTTTATTTCGCTGTTCATGTAGTCGTTGTTCATGTAAGCCGTGGTTTAATCGAGTCGTTGTTCAGGAAAGGTCGTTGTAAAAAATGTGTGGTTTAGTACCGTCGTGGTTAAAGATTCGTGATTAAGGCTGTTTCCCGTTCTAGACATCACTTCAGTCGAAAGCTTAATTAATAAATTGGACTCCTCTTTCACCCCCTTGATCTGTGTGCTAATTTAAGGACTCCCCTATAATATGCCTCACTTTCCCTAGCTGTTGGGTGAACAAATATCCCACTTAGTAATCAACTATGCTAAAATTCTTCTAATCAGTGATTTCAACTACTGCGCTAATGACGAGATGGGTGGCCCAAGGTCATTTGAACTGACTGACTTACTTAACGGATTGAACTGAGTTCAACATGTGACATTTCCCACTCACATAAAAGGACATATTCTTGACCAAGTCTGGACTTCCAACGTCACGGTATCTACTCTGACGGTTTCTCCATGCATCTGGTCCGATCATTTTTTAATAAAGTTCTCCCTTACTAATTTAACTATAGCCAAATCCCAAGTTAAGGCGGGCCTAATGGGAAGGAACTGGAATCATATCAATAATAACGCCTTCTGTAATTTGCTGGCAACCACGGTGCCTACTAAACAGTCTCTGGTCAACCAACATGAATAAAATATTAAATCATGGATAGTGGCCGCCAGTGATATCCATGCCTCTCTCAGGAAAGTTAAAACGGCAAGACACCACAATGCTCAGAGATGGTTCTCACAGGACCTAAAACTTAAAAAATTAGCTTTGCGCCGCGCTGAACGTATCTGGAGATGGAATTACTCTCCAGATAAAAAATATATTTACCAAGCTCAACTCAAACAGTACAAAAACTCTATCCTACAAACCAAGGCCACTTATTTCTCTCATAAAATCCTGAATTCACAAATAAATACAAAGACATATTCGCAATTGTTGCTGAGCTATCCAATCCGGACAGAGTCATGGTCAAAATAACTCCTACCCAGTCACTATGTAACTCTCTGAACACCTTTTTTATTGATAAAATCATCACCATTAAAACCAGTATATCTGCTAATTTCCCTCCTGGAGTCCAGCAAGCTGCTCTCAGGAACTCTCACTCTCTGCATCAGTTCCCCATTATTAGCAGAGAAGCCTTTCTGGATCTGTTGACCAAAGTTAGATCTGGATCTCCTGCCGATAGCTGCCGCCCCGCACATTTTGAGGGAAGCTTTTCTCACATATCCTGGTCGCGCTCTTTCTCTACTGAACAATTCACTTATCCAAGGTTTGGTTCCCAGAGCATTTAAAGAAGCAGTAATAGTTCCAATTATCAAGAAAATAGATGCAGACCCTCTGGTCCCCACGAACTATCGCCCCATCTCTCTGCTCCCCTTTTTAGCTCAGGTATTGGAAGCATATGTTGTCAACTGTCTCTGCTCTTTTATTGAACAGTCTCAATTCCTTGACTCCCACCAAGCTGGCTTTCGGCCCTCTCATTCAACAGAGGCAGTTATCCTGACCGTATTAGATGAAATGAGGAAAGAAGCAGACAAGGACACCACTCAGGCCCTGGTGCTCCTCTATCTCTCTGCGGCCTTCGACACGGTCGACCATGAACTTCTGGTGGACTGAGTCAGGGATACGGGGATCCAGGGTCTGGCCCTCAAATGGCTCACGTCCTTTCTAGATGACCGCTCTCAATCTGTTCGCCTCTCCCAATTCACGGCTCCTAAAGTCAAACTGACCAATGGTGTGCCGCAGGGATCCTCCCTGTCCCGCACCTGTTCAATTTGTCCCTCTTCCCATTAATTCAAACCTTAGGTGAAAGAAACGTGAGCACTTTCAACTACACAGATGATCTGCAACTCATGTTGACCATCAACAAGTCTGCCGCCTCATTACTAATTTTCAGACAACCATGCTACACATATGTAATTGGATGAATAGCAATCACTTAAAATTGAACCCAGATAAAACTGAACTGATCTTAGTCGGGCCCCCTAAATCCCTGGAACTCAAATTTTTAGCCTGCTGAGTAGGGAACGCCACCCTTACCCTCAAGATCAGCTAAAAGCCTTGGTTTCACAATTGACAGCAACATGTCTATCAATCAATCAATCAGGGAATATTAAAGCACGCTACTCACCAGTGAGGGTCTCAAGGACTGGTCTCGAACCCCTACCAGCACAAGGAGAGCGGGGTCAGCGGAAGCGGCACAACAGCGGAGCTGCTGGGGGGAGAGAGCAGGTCTCTGACCCGGAGGTCTATGAAGTCCCAGATTGGGATGGTGGTTTCTACCTGTTTTTTTCAGCTCTGGGAGATCAGGAAGATTAGTAGATTCCTTACTCCTGGAGCTCTTATCCAGGTCGTTCTAGCCTTGGTCATCTCCCATATTGACCACGCTAATTCACTTTATTTCAGCCTCCCGGCATGTTTAACAAGAAGACTGCAGCTGGTGCAAAACCAGGCAGCTAGATTTATCTATCGTCAGCCGAGATGGCATCATGTTACCCTCCTAATGAAAAAGCTACACTGGCTCCCTGTAGTAGAACGCTGTGCATTTAAGATAGGGTGTCTCATCTTTAAATCTCTTCACGGCACATGCCTGAAATTTGTCTGTACCCTGGTTCAGAGATATGTTCCCACCCGGGACCTTAGGTCATCCCATCTTCACCTCTTGGCTACCCCTTCCTTTAAACGTAAGAGATTAGGTGGATCAAGAGTTGCCGTCCTGGCCCCTCACTTTTGGAACTCTCTCCCCTTTAACATTAGATTCTCGACAATTTACCCTCAATTCAGGAGACTTCTAAAAACTTGGCTGTTCCACCAGGCCTATGAATGAATCAACAAGCAGTAGGATGCCTTTGACACCTAGCTCCAAGAAACCGTTTGGTGTATGTGCGCTCTACAAGTACTTTTAACATAACATAACATAACATGTTAAGTTTTTAAAGGTCGCCTGCTAATCCAGTATTTTTTTCCTGTAAAACAAAAGGCCCTACTGCGGAAGAACAGACCAGTTCAAGCAAACCGCCCTAGACAGGTCAGGCCCCATAGGGTTGTGCAGCGTTCTTTTGTCACCGAATTGCCCTACCACAAAAACACTGGCAGAAAATATTTTAATTCCCCTTACTGCCCTATGGGGACGGGAATCCTCAGAAGAAAATTAAAAAATACATATATTTAAGGCTCTGCTGATCATCTTTTCTCCTCTGTTCACATTTTCGTCCCAAATCAAAAACACCCCAAATTTCGGGTACTTCATATTTTTGGTGAAACCGGTTTGTCCAGATCTACCGTTGACCATGAACATCACCAAAATGCTAGGGGTAGTAGAATTGACATCATATGCCCTTTGACCCCCAGATGACAAGACAGGAAGTGACTTTGTATGATCTTTAATCCTGGAGACATCACAGGAAGTGATGAAACGTGATCTTCGACCATTGCGTCATTACTGGAGTTGCCTTCACTGAAGTTAATAACCTACAATTTGTGATAATGTTATAGCTTCTGTCAACCATATCCACCTCATTTGTTAATGGGCATCTAGCCCCATCTCATCTATGCAAATGTATGACGTTACAACGCGGTCTTTACACCGCGATACGTTTACAACGCAGTCATTACAACGCAAGTCGTTACAACGACTTGCGTTGGAGGGCGCTGGACTTAGGAATACTATGATTTACTATTCCAACTCCAGCCTACGTAACAGTAGGGAAGGTTTTGGAATAGTAAATCATACTATTCCTTAGTGTTTAGCTCCATCCAACGGCTTGCGTTGTAATGGCCACGTTGTAAACGTATCGCGGTGTAAAGACCGCATTGTAATGGATGTCTCCCCATCTATGCACATGTAGCATAGTACACTTTCATAGGTTAGCACAAACCTATTTGCACTGATCCTTCTCTCACCAGTATGAACTAATTACACATGGAGGGTCCCTTTACCTCTTTTTATCTAGACTCCACTTATCTTGAACACTCTGCCACCTTTCATACATCTACACCTAAACCACACTTGTTCATAACATGGTTACAGCCACTATTCTTTACACACACAACCATCACACATTCCTGACACAACACATGTAACACACAAAAGCAGATTCCTAACACAGGCACAGCCAGGCGCACATTCCTAAAACAAGCAGTCAGATGTACATACCTTAAACGGAAAACTAGACACTGGTCTGTACACACATTTTGAAGACTCACAAAAGGGCACACTTTGCAAATAAACACACATTTGTTACAAACTCAGACCTGCTAAACATACATTCCTAATGCAAAAGGAGGCAATAAAAATAGACACAGATCTAATATGCACACATTTTTAACACACACACAGACAACCATGTTCTTACACTGTCAATAAGAGAAATTTCTTTCATACAGACCCAGACAGCCATAGAAGGAAAGTCAGACATATTCTTTCTCATGATCTCTCTCGCTCTCTCTCACACACACACACACAGATCCCCCCACACACACACAGAGTCAGACACACAAACAGAAAGGAATTCATTATATCAGAGGTGTAGGTGGGAGCATAGGTTTTGTGGGGCACGGCCCTGATTAAAGCAGTAGTAAGATAGTAGAGTCTAGAGGTCTATATATCTCCATGAAATCCAAGAAACATTGTGCAAAATAGTAGCATTTTCAAGTACACCATATATGTTTATGATGAGTGTATTATTCCTTTAGGAATAATCGAGCATACGTGTGACAAATGGTATATTTAAAAGCACATTGGGCCAGTATCATTGGCAGAGTTGGCTGTCATGTAATCACAACTTTATAGGGAGGTTTTGCACAATAACTTATTGAAACTAGTGAATACATGTGCCTATGTTAATGGTAGGCACACTGAAATCATTTGATTGGTCAAAATTGGTTAACAATTAAAAATAGCTTTACTAAAAGCTTGGGGGGATATTCACAAGAACGTGTGATAATCATCGCAAAATTAGCTTAACGCAACTTTGCACATTGCAGCCCATCGCGGGAAAATAACACCGTGTTAATGTTGTATTCACAACCCGGCGGCACCATGCGATAGTCTCACGATAACGCGCCAAATGACCGCGTTAAAATTAACGCGACGCCGAAACAATGCGAAACACGAACACGAAAAAAGGTGCGATGCCCCAAATCGCGATACAAAAATCAGTGGTAACCAGCAACAGGCCTGCAATTCCCACGCGTCATGGGGGAAAATGCACTATAAAAGCACCGCAAAACACAAACAAAACAATTCAAACTGCGTAGCACCATGGATGCACCCGGACCGAGTGCAGAGGACAACGCGAACCCCACAAGCCCCACAGACGACCAGCAAGGTACCCCGGGTCGGGGAAGGGCATGGAGAAGAGGAAGAGGAAGACGGGGTTCAGTCCGCAGGAAAACCGGATCATCGTCACCGAGGTGATAGAACACTACCAACAACTGTTCGTCACCTCCACTGTGTCATTGGCAACACAAACGGAAATATGGCAGTCGATCGTGAACAACGTGAATGCAGTCGGAGTGTTGAGGAGGTCAATGAAGGAGGTCAAGAGGCGCTGGCATGATGTGAATAGCCAAACCAAGCAGAAACTCGCTGCCAACCGGAAGGTAGCAACGGCGAATGGAGGTGGGAGTCCTGCGCCACAGGAGGAGCTGGATGTGCTGGAGGAAATGGTGGCCACAGCCATCAGTGTGGAGACGGTGGCAGGAGTCGGGGGACCGGACACAGCTCGACATGACCTGACCCAACAGCAACAGGGTGAGTAACAACCAGGGACTGGGGGGATGGGGAGAGATGTGCACAATGGCACACATGCATAATTATGTGTAGCACACTGCACACCCACAATGATTGTGGAACATGTCCCTGATACCCTTGGCACACTGCAGCACACATAGAAACACCAAGTAGGCCCCCGCCCACTATGTGCACAAAGGGGCCCTCCTCCCTATCACCAATCTCACAACCAACCCATGCACATGGGCTGAATCCAACAAAGTAGCGGCTCTGTGAGCCACACTGACAATGCAAGTGGCACTGCATGACTAATAGAATGGCTGCAGTAAAAATACATGACATGGTGCACGACACGACACTGAGGTGGCCCAGTGTGGAACACATCCTCAAAGGAGCAGGTCACACTCTGACACATCCACGTGCACATACAACCCCTGACGTCAACAACACATCTGCAGACAAACAATGCACAAGAGTACAACAACCATCCAAGAGCACAAATGACCCAAGTCACCTCAACAGACGGCTCTTCTTCTACGTCCCCACCGCCTGCTCCGCTCCGCCGACCTCTCCCTCGCCACCGTCCCCCGCATTCGAAGAACAACCACCGGCGGCAGATCCTTCTCACACCTCGCCGCCAAGACCTGGAACACCCTTCCACTAAGCCTACGAAAGACCCAAGACCTGCTGACCTTCAGGAGGCTACTCAAGACCTGGCTGTTCGACCAGTAGCAGCATCCCCCCTTCCCTCTCCCCAGCGCCTTGAGACCCTCGCGGGTAAGTAGTGCGCTCTACAAATTCTTTGATTGATTGATTGATTGAAGTCGCCAACATCTCAGCACCTTAAAAGCACACAAGTCAAAGGCACACCGCCTCAAAGGGATAAGGGGCCGCTAAATGAGAGCTGCAGGGGCGACTCTCCCACAATGCAGCTCACACACATTGCAATCACAGCACATCAACATTGACGACAATGTGGTACAAAGTGCAACACTTTCACTACAGAACAGAGGACACAACTGGTGCTGCTTGTGCGTAGAAACTGGCCAATCACATCTGGCATAGCAGGAAACTGTGAGATGACAATGTATGAGTACAACCTCACATCCGCCATGTCGTCGTAATGTCCACTGTCTCCCATCAAATAGCCAGCTCAGCCAAAACAGTCACAATGTACATTGTCATGCAGTCTGTATGTAAACATGTCCAATGCGTCAACATACATGGAACACACTGTTAACATGCATCTCCCCTTAACATTGCAGAGGGACAATCAACACCACCTGCAGAGCAGATCAGACATCTCTTCAGTGATGATGAGGAGGACCCCCTGGCCATCTGCTCCGACACCCTCCAACGGCTCATGGACAGCCTCCGCACCTCACCTCCAGGAGCAGGGCAGCCCAGCTGCATCGAGGTGACCCCACCCCCTGCACAACCCACACAGCAGGAAGCACCCACCACCACGGCTGACTCCCAGCACCTCATGGAAAGACACATGGCATTCCAACACTGTGTGTTAGACTGCCAGAGGGGGCTGGCCGAACAGGTGTGGGTGGGTTTCGACCTCATGGCAGCCAAACCTGATGCCATACGTGGGTGTGTGAGTCCCATCAGGGACCACTTACAGTCCCTAATGGACACCCACAATCCGTTCCATGCTCTACAACAATCCTTGGTTGACCTCGCTGGAGCCATTACTTGGATACAAGAACTGTCCAGTCAGACAGGCTCCAGTGATGACAGCACAGAGGTGGCACAGATGCGGAGGACAATGGAGAACATGGAGCGGATGCAGGCTGGAAGGATGGCTGCCACTGCTGTACACCAGCGAGATGTAGCTGGGATCTTCCATGCCCTGCAGGACCTCATATTGCCATTGCTGCCACAGAGCCTGTCCCAGATGACTGCTGCAGGAACTTCGACACACACATCTCCGCCCCCTGATGTGTCAGTGGCACACAGTGATGCAGCCATACCACCACCTCCCCCTGATGTGTCAGTGGCACACAGTGATGCAGCCATAACACCACCACACACACCTGACACAGAAGACATATCAGACGACTAAGATGTGGATGGCAATGACACTGTGTGAGAAAGGAGGTCGTAGCATACATCCCCGCCATATGGCCTGTTCCTGCTTGGTTCAGCCCTCTGCATCATGCCCGGGAACAACACCTTCCACTGTCCCCCGAAACACTCTGCGACATTCACCTGGACCCCGACATGGACTGCCAAATCTGCTCTGGTTACCAATGACACAGCAATCAGGCTGCGGATTGAACTCTTCCTCTTCCGATAACAATGACATTCCCCAAAGGACTCTGGTTGGCCCTCCACTGGGCAACCATGTAATGTGGGGTTTGCATGGCCATGTACTGCTCCAGCTCCGACACACCACAGAATGTGAATAAAACATTCCAAATCACACAGATGTGTCATGTCTATGTCCAATCAAGTATAAAAGTATGGATGAATGTAGGGACAATGATTGCACAAAAAGGTACACCCTGGGAAATTACATCAATGCGCATGTTTGACCCTGACCCATATGGCCAATCAGATGACTGTGAAGGTGTGAACTAGCTGTGGCCTCATTGCTCATGAACAACAATCTCGCAACCCCCCAACGTAGCCCCACGTCCATGTATTAAGTGGGGCTGTGTGTAAAAATGTCTAATTCGGTAGCAGGCCTAAAGTTGCATCCCCCATCACATGTGACAACAGGACATCTCTTTGCATACCTACTCACACTCAACTGTGTGGACACAGCCTGTTCTGATGGATCACATTGATCCACATGGCAAGAAGTTGGACACCATACTCACATTGCTGAAGACACGTAAGAGCACAGGTCTACCAGCAACTATCCCAACCACAACGTCTGGCTCACAGGGGTGGAGCTGACAATAGGGATACACCCCTAAGTGAAATGTGTCAGTCAGCCCCTCCCCGTGTACGAACAATGCTCATTGAGGCACACGATTAGTCATTATAATCAACACTCATCACAGTTGAACACTAGTGAAGTGGCGTAGACTTCATTAGCATGTGCGTGTCAGTACGGGCAAGACAAGGGCCACAACATGCAGACCAATGCTTCAGACACTAACAGGCAGCATGGGAACAGGTAGAGGTGCAAGAAATGGGGAGGCAAAAATGAACACCAATCATTACGGATGGCAACGGTCTCAGCCCACCTTGCCTTGCTGGACGAGTCATGTGATGTTTGGCGTATGCTCATTGCCCCGTGTCAGGGGACACAACTCACAGCCCATGGGATCTGCATAGTGCTGTACCACCGGACTGCGCAGACTGTCTGCTCTGCTGACAGTGAGCAGGTGAAAGGGTCCAACAAGGTCACATGTAGTACTACATTGCCATGTGTGTACTCTCCCTCCAGCAGTATGTCAGATTTAGAAACCTTGCCAAGCGACGCTGTGCAGCTCCGCCCATGGGACTGCCTCACCTTGCACAGGTGTGTGTCAACACACGTAGGTGCACGCACCTGCATTCTGAGTCCAGGCGAATGCAGCCATATCCACTGTTGTGACCATTTCTCCAAGAGGCAACAAGGTGTTGGGACCTGTGCTCTGGGTCACAGGCAGTTGTGGCTGCAGGAACGTAGTTACTCGTCCATGAATGCGAGCGCAGCTTCCTGGCCAATCAGTTCCAAGAGTACGTCGTTGTTGGCTTCAACGAGCACGAGGGCGAGCCAATCCATTAACTGGTCCGGACAGATGTGCTCCGTCCACACCGTTTCACCAATCCGCAACACAGCCCAATAGGGGAGCGCCTCGATGTGGTCACTGCACACGAGGACTTGTGCAATCTCCCATGCCCAACTGCCAGCACATACGCCAAATATCAAGGCATCCCCTGAACGGGTATCACGGTTACACTCCTGGTCATGGGCCAACAGGGGACGCACACACAAGTCATAATCCAGTTCAGCTACCGTTGTGTTGGATAGGCAGACATCCATGGGCCACTTGAATATGCATGATCGACAGTGGAACCAGGGCTGGACGCAGGTGACGTACGCAAAACGGAAGCTCAGACGGTAACTTATGCGCAACACTGCCAGTGGCAGTGCCCCCAACAAATGCAACATACGTGCACGGTACAGTTCCACGTGACAGGGGTTGTGCATGTGCCCGGGATGTTCTGCCATTGCGTTGGTGGCTCTCGTAGAACCGGCACTCTTCTGACCTGCGGCTGTTATGTGGATGATATGCCACAGCTCGGAGTAATGAGTCGTATAAGTGTGCAAAGTATGGACGTATGGGTTGTTCCATGCAGGAGTACCTCGAGCAAGGACTTCTGTGTGTGGAGTGTGGATACGTTGATCTTTCATTAGCGCTGTGTGTGGTGTGGGAGTCGTCATCATCTGCCATGGTATCTCTCTCAGGGGGTGCCTGCCACATGCAATTCCAAGGTCGGAGGTGCAGATGTCCTTCCGCCTTCTGTATTGAGACAAAGGGGCTTTCATCCCTAATGTTAGTCTGACTACTGCTTGTATCCTGGGAATGTGATGTGGCTTTCGCGCTGCAATTGAGGCTAGGCCTTGGGCTCATGGTGCACCAAAAGCGAGGAACACACAACAGTTGGCATGTGTGAGCCAAGACCCCGAGCGGCCTTGCGCTCCTTGTACAATCCCTTCGTGCGCGGACGCCCTCCGGCTGCATGCAACATTGCAACATTGTCGATTGCGGACCGTGTGGCGCAGATACAGAAACAGAGACACACTCGTCAGTTGGTTTCATGTGCAGCCCAGATATTAACCACGCCCAGAGGCCAGGGATAATTGTTCACAGCCCTACGCTGGCCTGGCGTACACCGAGCCAGCCCACTCGGCTTACGTATAAAGGGGGGGACGACGACGCTACGTGTCCCAGTTCTTCCCCACTGCCGGAGGTGACATGGCTGCGTCCGCCTGGCATATGACAAGACTCAATCATATAGGGTCCATGACTTGCGTTGCACGGAGTCGGTGGCACCGGTTACACTGCGGCAGGCACGGGCCTACCGCCACGGGACGGTGACTTTCTGTGCACTGAGGTAGGGGCACCTAAAGTACTGAGCGGGTGTGCAGCCTGCGATGATGCCGTCGGCACTGATATGGTCTCTGCCATTGCAATATCAAGACACAGAATCAAGTGTGCAACCTGGTGGACCACAGTGTCGGCCTGAGCCAGCGGGCAGCGCGGGCCTACCGCCACGTGGCGTTGCCTCGCGGTTCATGGAGTTAGTGGCACCTATAGAGCTGGGCGGGTGTGCAGCCTGCGATGATGCCGTGTGCACTGATATGATCTCTGCCATTGCAAAATCAAGACCCAGAATCAAGTGTGCGTCCTGGTGGACCGCGGTGCGTGGCTGCATGATGTGGAGGCTGCCGAGGTCGCGGACCCCGGGCTTGGAGTTTGCACCGGCACGTGGTGGGCCCTCTTGGAGACACGCCGGTGGCGGAAGGTGAGCAGTGAGGCCTGGGTGCGCAGGGGCGGGCAATACCCACTGGGCGGCGGGAGGGGCTGGGGTGCAGCAGCCTGTGTGCGCAGGGACGGCCAGGCGATGTTGCCGTGTGCAATGAAATGTACTCTGCCATCATTAGCTGTGGACTCTGTTTCAGATGAGGGACCTGGTGGATTGCAGTGTATACCGGCACGTGGTTGGAGACACACCGGTGGCAGCAGGTGAGCTGTGAGGCCTGGGTGCGCAGTGTCGGCACTGTCTCTCCCTGTCCCTCTCTTCCTTTCACTGTCTCTCTCTCTCCCTCTCTTTCTCTTTCTTTCTTTCTCTCTCTCACTCTCCCTCTATTCCTTTCACTGTCTCTCTCTCTCCCTCTCTTTCTCTATCTTTCTCTCTCTCACTCTCCCTCTCTTTCTTTCACTGTCTCTCTCTCCCTCTGTTGCTCTCTCTCTCCTTCTCCCTCTCTCCCCTTTCTCTCTCTTTCTCTCTCTTTCTCTCTCTCCCTCTCTTTCACTCTCTCTCTCTCTCTCTCTCTCCATTTCTTTCTCTCTCTCTCTGTCCTTTGTTGAGCGCATGACGCACCTTCTTGTCTTCAATTTTGTCTTGCAGGCTGTGACTTACAGATTGCCCAGAGGAGACCCGCCATGACGCTTCCAATTATTAGTGTGGAGTTAAATATGAATAAATTGATTATTTTTGAAATTCGAACATGTATGAATGTTTTTCCTTTTTCTGACCACACATGAATGTTAATTGGTGTACTTGTGCGACATCAGGCGAATTGTTGTGTTCATGAATTTGTGAGGTAGATGTGAAATATCTTTGTCCGGGGGGGGGGGGCTGGGGGTGCCCGGGGTAGGGCCCCGGGGGGAGGGAGGTCCGGGGGGTGGCAGGCCTGGGTGTGGTGGCGGTGGGTGTTGTGGCCCTCTTGGGGCTCCGAGCTGCATGATCAGTAGCTCCATGGCATCTGTTGTTCTTCAGGTGTGGCTCTGGGCTGGGCTCCCTTTCATGGTGCAGGTTGTCGTCAGACTTAACACCAGGTAGGAGCAGGTGTTAAATCCCTGCTGCTAACGCGCCTTATCGCATGTTTTTGTATCTTATCGCCGATCTGGCTGGTCGTTGGGAATGTTGCGGAGTGGTGTTTTTGCAGGTTTTTGCACGGGAACGCCTACTCTGCATCTCATTAGCGTTAGTTGCCGGTGTCATCCGTGGCGATGTTTTTTGCGGCTGCCATCGCAGGATAACTGGCGGTATCGGCTGTTAGCACCAGCTTGTGAATGGGGCGATAAGTCTATCGCCACTTTGGCTGCGGTAAAGTGCCGCTAACTCGGCGATAAGTCCTTGAGAATATGCCCCTTGGTTTGGGGGAGAAGACAGCAGGAGCCGCTACAAAGTGATTAACACAAGTTTTTGAAAAATGTATATTTCTATGGACACCGGCTAAATTCCATTTGTCAAATCTTACTGAGTTTTTAACATGACTCACTCGGGATCTAAATTTAATTCAGACAGATAGGGTTGTTTGCATTCTCTCCTGTCTTTCTGTAGCACTCATACATTCTCCTCTTTATGCTTTCCCTTTTTCGCTTAGTGCATTCATTTATTTTTACGCCAGGGATATTGTTGGCTCCAAGACAGCAGAAAGTTCAACTTCTTTTTTGTGCCAGGGCGAGCCATCAGTGCCTCGCTGTGCCACGTGTCTGCACAACTTTTAGCCCTTCCTTGGCTCTTAAATAAACCCGCCTTCAAAGAGCCACTTGAAAGCGTTGCTATACTTGGAGGCGAGCTGATGCAGGTTGCCTTTGCTTTCTCTTTGCCTTGCTCTGTCACACGCTTTGTGACTGGTCGGAGGATGAAAGATTCCCACCTCTTACCATTCCCCTGTACATCTGCAGCAAACAAGAGGCTGCTGAAGAGCCAGAGTATGGTAACCAGCAATGCACATTAATGGGGGTTGTAGGTGGGAACCCTGGCCAATATAGTACTGGGAAAGAAAATAGACTCAGCAATCAAAATAAAAGGGTGTATTATAAATCTAATAAAGTGGCTCATGTTTGCAAATCGGGGCGTTTTTGAACTTGTAAAGACTCACTGTGTAAATATTTTGCGAGGTAACAGAGACTGCATGGATGCGATCCTGCAGCAGGCAATGTCTGGTTTAATATCCGATAAATCAACAGTAAAAACCGGCCCAGCAGACCATAAAACAGGACCACAAACAGTCCAAAGACGTCCCACACACTGACCTGTGAGACCAGCCCATCGAGCACTGGCTGGTTGACCTATAACTATAAGCCAGTCTGGCCCTGCCCCTGGCGACCCCTAAATGACGTTCATGCCCTTTAAAGAGATGTGGACTGCTGGCAACGGACCGAAAAGCGACAATGTGCAGGCCACACTGCTTGAACTAAGATGCTTTCAGCATCTGGTATAAATAAAGTCTCATTCTGCGCTTAAATAAAGAAATCATAGCGGGCAAGCTGATGAGTGACCCTTGTTTGAGGAGAAGCTTCAGGCTGCGCAGCACGGTAGCTTAAGCAGCGATAATTCCGAGAACAGGCCGCTCGCGCTGCGCACTCCTTGTTCCTGATAAGGCCTGCCAGCTTGGCCGTGTCCTTCATTTCCGTTCCAGCACTGGTGTTCGGCTCAAAGATACAAAAAATGTATTTAACTGATGCTATCATTTACTCCACATAAATCATTTTACGGGCAGGCACTGAGACGCCTTTAGCATCCCTCCAATTCTTGACACAAATCTGAAGCGTAGGGTGAAGCCTGCGGTGATTAAAGGGAGTGGACCGAGACACAGCAGCCCTTTTCATTCTTTTGCAACATTTGTTGTAGAGATCAGTCATTAAACAAGCATTGGCGAAGCCGATAGATCCAACGTTGTTTACTGCCAATGCTCCGCAGTGTCGGGGGTGGGTGGGACGGAGTGGGAAGGGGGAGTGGGAGGAGGAGGGGGGCGGGGGGCAAAACAACATGGCTTTTGACGATACTTTGCTGCATAGGTGCAAAAAAAAAAGAACGATGATGTGCTCGCTGCTGGTAGTTGAGTCATTCTGCTGGTGAACATGTGTGTATTAATTTTTAATTTCAGGAGAATTTTATTAAGCACATTTTTTTGTAAACAAATGAACAGAGAGAAAAGAACAATCAGAAAGTACAAGGGTCCAGTTTAAAATATACAGTTCAAATGCATAGAGTCCTGGTGGGTTGATCGAGACCTTATGTGTGTGCATGCATGCATGCACGTACCAGCAGAAGGACATGAGCCTCATTTTTTGTATTTCAGTTATACAAAGTGGTGGATGCCACTTGTATGATTAACTAAAAAAAAAAACCTTTTCTTGTGCTAAAGTGCTGTCTGCACTGCAGAGTGGCCACAAAGCAAATAGCACCTGCCAGGCCCTCCAAAACAAAAAATAACTTAAAAGAAAATATGAAAAGTCCATGAGTGGTTCAGGGAGCAATGGAAGAGAGACTTGAGGGAGTGGGTGGGGGTAGCGGGTGAGGGACAAGCAAGGGGGAGTAGGTGGGGTGAGGAGAAGAAAAAGCAGCACCTGAGGGAGAGAACAGCAGAGGTGTTGGAGAAGAAGCACACAAGGGAGAGAGCAACATGGAAGTGTGGGGGTTAAGGAATTTGATAGGGAGAACAACACAAGAGAGAAAACATCACATGACGGAGACCACAACACAAGCTGGGGGCAGGTATTTGATGGGGGAAGAAGCACACAAGGGAGAGAGCTGGAAAAGGCATCCACTCTCATAGAGTGCTTAAGCAAAAAGAAAAAAATAGTTCCCTAAAATTGAGCAGTGGATGGATACAAGCCAACTAATCAAAAGGATGGTAAAGAGGCTATGCTCTGGGAAGGGATAACACAAAAAGAGAAAGGCAAGCCATCAAACAAAAAGCAAGCAAATGAGAGTGACAATAAAGACTACCAATGGTGAGAAGTGGGAAGGATTTAAGCCCCCTGTATGTCTTTGGTAATCCCACAAAAAGCCTTTTGCAACCAGACCACTTGGCTTTCTAGTTTGTGAGACCTACAAAGATGGTAGGTATAGCATGCCTGATTGCATTTATTCTCACACTCTCTGCAACACATCCTGAGTATGTGCAGTGATGTTCACTGTGACATTTCAGAGCCCAATTAGAGGCCTAAGTTAGCAGGATGTATTGGGAACAAAGTTGCTAAGCTTATTGCTCATTTTAATGCAAGTAAAGATGCTGTGCTGCATTATGTGAAAGGAAGAGAGCAGAATAGCGTCATGTTTAACAAGATGCGGTGCTGTTATCTGTCCCTGCTCTAGCGCAGTTTAGGTAGTCATGCCTCAACACAGATACACTTGTGCAGCAATGCAAGGGTGTCTGCACTGGCTGAAGCCTAGGTTTAGTACTGGAATTGATCCCTTGCTTTACAAATTGTATGTTTTAGGCTTTTCACGCGTTGTACGTTTTCTGTACAATGCAGCACACATACAAAGTGGAAAAATGTTGAGAAATTAAAACATTTCTCCTTGTGCCTGACTCGAGGAGGCGTTTGATTTTGGTCCAAATTCCTGTCTATGACTCTTTGTAGATAGGGATTTGTGTCAAACCTCATGGGAGGTTACAAGGGAATGCCCATGCAGCACCCATGGAACACCTCCTCGACATAAAGTAATGCAAGGCAGCTTATCGCATAACTTTGCGTTACTTTGGGTTAGTATAAAATGCAAATCCTGATTTGCGTCGGATAGTAAATCCCACTGACACTTTGCGTCTGGTTTGTCTTAGAAAAGTAATACAAATCAGACACAAAGGGACTCATTTACAAAGAGTTGGAGTAGGGCAGTCCCGCTAGTCTTTTTGCTGCATTGTCCTACGCCAAATCAAAAGGGAAGGAATGCATCTTATTAATAAAATATGGCACGTTCCTGTCATCTATGCCTGTGCAGGTGCACAATTGTTTTTGTGCAGGAAGGAGAACCTTCCAGCACAAAAACAATCATCACGCCTCCCCTGGGGAGACGCATGTTTTGGACACGTTTCCAGATTTATGCTGTGTTGTAAATCTGGGATTGTGTCAAATACCCTGGACGTTGAGTGGGAAGACCCACTGCAATGCCCATGGCACGCCTCCCCGATGCAGGGTGAGGCAACGCAGGACTTGCGCTGCATTGTCTTACATCATATCTACGAGGCCCTGAAAAGCCACGCAGGGCGACTTTTCGTGGCCTCGTTGATATCGGTCTGCACTGTACACCATCGGAACGCCAGCCGAAGTGACGTTCCAGCGGCACAGAGGGTTTGTGAAGAAGCCCCAAAGTGTTTGTAAATCTGGGCCACAGTTCGCATGCTTTTCATTAAGAAAGAAGCATACCTCCTGTCTTTGATTTGCCTCTGGATGAAAAGCAAGATGGGGGCTCCTGTAACCTGATAAGAAAGGAAGGACTGACAGCTAAAGAAATAAAAAGCCTTCTCACTAGTGTGCCTACTTTCTGAAAGTAATTTACATTTGTGCAATTGGTTAATGAGCAAATGTAAAGTCCACTTGAGAGAGTGTGTAGGCTTTAAATGGTGAAGTCATCTAAAGTTTCAAGGTGGCAAAAATTGAGAGGCATATTTATGAGCTACCGTCGCGCTGTGGATCGAATCCGCCCTGCAGCCGGACTACGGGCCCCCATCACCGCAGGTAGCTGGAATTCGTGGCACAGCTCGGGGGTGACGAGACCCCGTGCCAGGTGAAGCAAAGTGGTGGGACCTGATACGGATAATCGGGTTTTAGTCTAAAAGAACTCATGGTGCCGCTCTGGGCTCTACCGTTATCCTACTGCATCTGAGAGTCCCAGCTGGCCGTAAATACGCAGGAAACTGACACAGCACTGAACATACAACATCAATGACAAAGTGGGGACACGAGGACCTCCTTGGAAAATATCAAGGACATGTACTCTTCGAACTTTCCCTCGACCGTGGAGACCCTGCCATTTGACCGATGCCCGGTGGAGCTACCTGTTATCTGAAGAGGAGATGGGCTGTGGATCCCCACTCGGCCGTCACCTACCCAGCCGGACTTTGGGCAGACGTTCCTTCGTCTCTCTGTCATATCTCCCTCCTACCCCTTCACCCTCCCCCCTCCCCCTCTACGCTCCCTTCTTCTTGCCTTCTATCCCTTTAATGTTTTTTTGTTGAGACCTAGCTATTTGACCGATGCCCGGTGGAGCTACCTGATAGCTGAAGAGGAGATGGGCTGCGGATTCCCCCTTGGCCGTCACCTACCCAGCCGGACCTTGAGCAGACTTTCCCTTCGTCTCTCCGTCGTATCTATACCCTACCCCTTTTTCCCCTTACCCCCTTACCCTTCTCACTCCACTTTCCTTTTCTTCTATGCTCCTTAATTGCAGAGTAAGGCAATGCAGTGATATGTGCAGCATTGCATTACTCTAGATTTATCAAGCAGCACAAGGTCATGCAAAGTGGCCTTGCACGGTTTGATAAATCTAACTTAAGAGTTGCATTGTTCTTGCGTCCCATTGCCCGGCACAAGGCAAGGCAACTCTTTAAAAATATATGCCCCTTATTCTTTTTGAAAGGTACTGCAAGAAAAGTTACCAGTTGAGTTTGTTAAAGTCTAAGCCCATTTACACAATTATCTCCAGAGGGGATAGGTCTTTTTAGTAGAGTGAACGGTGAAAGGAAGCAAACCACTGGTTATCATTTCAATACAGTGCAACCAATGTGGCTACACATGAATTCACTAGACTCTTTGATCTGAGTTTAGTAGGTTTAATCATAAATTCAGAAACAAATCAATGTAGATCAACCTTTAAAATTGCATAAAAGCACAAAAGGATCGGAGTACATCCCTATATTGTACAAAACAAATGATTAACTCTACAGAAATGACGCAGGCAATCAGAAAGAAAAAATGAAGGTTAAATTGCAACAGATGATTCTTTTTAATGAGTAACCTGACTTTCCCTACACTAACTTAATAAGGGAAACTCTAAACTAAAGCATTAAGTAAGGACATAATTGAATATAGAAAGAAGAAAGGTGTCAGCCATCAGAGTCTTCAGTAGAAATAACACCAATGATGGGTCAAGTAGCTTAAAGCCACTCAAGCAGTAGAATAGGTCTGCTCCCCAAAGAAACCCAAAATGGACTCTCGCCCTAACTAGACAAAGCGCATAATATCACGTGCAGTCAACATGACAATCTCATGTGGCTCCTCCTTAGGAAATGTCCATAGCTCTGGCACAACTGGATACTTCAGCACCTTTTCTCAGCCAGATAACACATTATCTCTTCTCGTCCTTGGCCATTCCTCTCCCATGAGAACTACTCTCCTCGCTCGTTACCAAAATTCCCTTGGCCAACTGCTCCTTCTCGTGCTCTATCTATTTACACAAAACTCCTGCATTCTAAATAATGAGGCTTATCCACACCTGCAACAGAAACAACGCAGTAGCATACATTCCATGCTTGAAGGGTGAGAAGCAACTGAACTAATTTCTTCCTGAGGCCTAGTTTTGCTAAGTTAACATGTGTACAGACTAGAGAATACATGCACTTTTCAACACAAAATAAATGCAACTGGTTAAAGCACAAATAAATGCAATGAATCATAAACACCTCAGTGTAAATACATTTTCACATGATTAATTCAAATTGCGTATATAAACGTTAAACATTAGTTGCACCTATCCTAATTAGGTATCTCACAATATGACATTTCATGTTATTTTCTTCAATCACGTTAATCAATCAATCAATCACGGCATTTATAGAGCGCGCTACTCACCCGGGAGGGTCTCAAGGCGCTGGGGGAGGGGGTAAGTTACTGCTCGAACAGCCAGGTCTTGAGCTGCTTCCTGAAGGCGAGATGGTCCTGGGTTCGCCGAAGGTGAGTGGGGAGGGAGTTCCAGGTCTTGGCCGCCAGGTAGGAGAAGGATCTTCCTCCGGCGGTGGTTCTGCGGATGCGTGGTACGGTGGCGAGGGCGTGGCTGGTTGATCGTAGCTGGCGTGTGGGCGTGTAGAAGGACATGCGGTCGTTGAGGTACTTTGGGCCCAGGTCGTGGAGGGCCTTGTGTGCGTGGGTGAGGAGTCTGAACGTGATTCTCTTGCTGACGGGGAGCCAGTGCAGGTCTTTCAGGTGTACGGTGATGTGGCTGTGTCGGGGGATGTCCAGGATGAGTCGTGCGGAGGCGTTCTGGATGCGCTGGAGTCTCTTTTGAAGTTTGGCTGTGGTTCCGGCGTAGAGGGTGTTCCCATAGTCCAGTCGGCTGGTGACGAGTGCCTGGGTGACGGTCTTCCTGGTTTCAGTGGGGATAATACATAACTTGCTATGGGGATAATACATAACTTGCTATGTAACTTTTTAAATCACATTCTAAGGGCATGTATTTTAAACATAATACCCTTAGTATCCTTTAGAGCAAAATAATCCATCCCTTTTAGTACATTAGAGTACTGACTAGGTGTGAGTATGATGCACTTCTACATTATCTCCAGATGGGATCAAGATTACACTTTAGGGGTGTGCCATGTCAATGAGAACTTGTAGAATAAGATTTGCACTTGGTACAATGTGATTGTATACCACTAAAAATATATATATTCAAGTACTTTTATTTTCAACTCAATCTTTTTGAACATTTTGCAAACAATATATATTATATTGTGTTTAAGATACTTAAAAAACATTGACATGAATATCCACACTGTGCTTTCTGTCATGGGCTTGGACCTCATAGCACAATAAATACATATGTCACTATTCCCTGTGCACCAACTTGGACTCAGAAATGGAATTCTTAGGTTACACGCACAGACATCTGCAGTAGTCTCATTAACCACCAGAACTTTCTTGTCAGAACAGAGTGCATTTTCCACAGATTAAATTTAACTTGCATTTATTTTTCATGTAAGGTGCATGCGTGTAAATGTGTATCGTGCCGAGTGCCTACATGTGTGTGTAACTCACTGCACATTTAAGTTCACAAAGAGGCTCCTCCTCCTGCCCCACTGAGCCCCAAGAGGGCATGAAGAGCACTAGTTTTTGTTTCCGAGAGGAACATTTTATATCACCATATAAGACAGAACTTATTTTTTGACAGTCCCCTTTTGCGCACTGATTTTATACTTTAATTAAAAGAACTTTTTTGTATGTGCGATTTGCTTCCTATGATTAATTGTGTCACTGTTGCAAGATGACGCCTGACATCCTAAATTAAGTTAGTGTGGCGTCATCTTGGCAGCAATTGTACCTTGTGTGCTGAAAGTTGATCTATTTCTTGTTTAGTCTTGCAGTTGGACAGTTGTCTGTAGCGGTGTTATATAACCCTTAGTACAATTCCAATAATATGAGTATAGGGGATTTCACAAAATCCCTCTCAAAATAAGGCAACGGGCTACAGCCCTCCGCATCCAAAAAATGGAATCAAGAACGCCTGTTATATTAAAAAAAAAATCACAAGATCATGTAAGATCGCATGCAACATGAGTGAATGACCATTTTGCGCTAGGCTCTGGTAGTCTTTTCTCCAGCCTCCTCCTACAGATCCATTTTACCAATCGTTCCACTCAAGATTGGCCTTTCTCCTCTCTAGTCAGACTATTTTTTTTTTAGTTTTACATTCTGTGCTATTTCCCTGTGTTTTTTTGTAGAGCCTGAAATTTTTGTTCTCACCTTGAGCCCCCCAGTCACGGAAGGCAAAGGCTTCCATTTCCGCCAGCAACAAACAGGAGTGACCTAATGCAATTTGTTTTCCGAGGTGAAGGTGGGCGCAACTAATTTTCTATGTCCCGCTGCCACCTCTCGCTTATGATGGTGACAGGCGGCAGAACTGACAAGGACTATAGCCTTTCAGAGTGCCAACTGGGCTGAGAGCAAGTGCAGAGCAACTTGCATCCTGCACCAACATCTGGTGCACAGAGACAAGTTATGCACCTCTGGGTAGACTTTCTGGACTGGGAGCAGGACTTGCTCATCCTGCTCGGCATTCATGTTCCGGTGAAAGGTAATTGCTATTTAACAGCTTTTTATCACATCACAGGAGTAATTACAGCACAAGTCAGTGTATGAGTTTAATAAAATATGTCTTTATATCTTAGCAACATATATTTAGCAACATGTATGTATATACACACACACAAACATAAATATATTCACTGAAAAAACCAAAGGCTACAGGGACGTTATGGTTTGGCTGTGATTTCACTCATACAAAACCAGTGAAATTCAGCAGTTATACTTACCTGAGCTTACGATAAATTACGACCCGCAATGCACTGCTTATGACCTCAGATATTACATCGCTCATGACATGGTCAGTGACATCACTCATGAAGGTATAGTTAGCTCAGGTAACTATAACTGCTGAATTTCACTGGTTTTGTACGAGTGACATCTGAGCATAATTATAACATCCCTGTAACTTTCGTACTTTTCAGTGAATTTCTAAGGTTTTTTAATTATTATTTCCTAATTATAACGTCCCTTTAACTTTTGTTTTTTTCAATGAATTTCTGAGGTTTTTTTAATTCTGTTTCCTAATTATAATGTCTCTGTAACCTTTGTTCTTTTCAGTGAATTTCTACTTTTTTAAATATTTCCTAACTATAAGGTCCCTGTAACCTTTGTTTTTTTATTGAATTTCTACATTTTTTAATGCTATTTCCAAACTATAACGTCTCTGTAACTTTTGTTTTTTTTAGGGAATTTCTACATTTTTTAATGTTATTTCCTAACTATAATATTCCTGTAACATTTGTTTTTAGTGAATTTCTAACTGTAACCTGTAACCTTTGAGAGTGAGTATGTGAGTGGCTGTATAGTTCAGTGTGTGGGTGTGTGAGTGGCTGTATGGGTCTGTGAGTGAGTGTGTGAGTTGTTTTGTAAGTGTGTGAGTGGGTGTGTTAGTGGCTGTATGGGTCAGTGAGTGGGTGTGTGAGTGGGTTTATGGGTCTGGGAGTGGGTGTGTGAGTGGCTGTATGGGTTCGTGAGTGGGTGTGTGAGTAGCTGTATGGGTCGGTGACTGTGTGTGTGGGTGGCTGCATGGGTCTGTGAGTGGGTGCTTGAGTAGCTGTGTGGGTGAGTGACCAGTGTTGTGAATTGCTGTATGGGTCTATGAGTGGATGTGTGATTGGTTGTATGGATCTGTGAATGGGTGTATGAGTGGCTGTATTGATCTGTAAGTGGGTGCCTGAATGGCTATATCAGTGTGTGCGTGGGTGTGTGAGTAGTTTTTTGGGTGTGTGAGTGGCTGTATGGGTGTGTGAGAGGGCGTGTGAGTGGGTATGTGGGGGAGTCAGTGGATGTGCCAGTGGCTGTATGAGTCTGTGAGTGGATGTGTTAGTGGTTTTGTGGGTGCATGAGTGGCTGTATGGATGCGTGTATGTGGGGTGTGAGTGGCCATGTGGGTCTGTGAGTGAAGATGAGAGTGGGTGAATGGTTGTGTGAGTAGATGTCTGAGTGTCTGTGTGGGTGTGTCAGTTGCTGTGTGAGTGACTGGGCCACAACGGAACCTCACCTGCCCCTTTACCCAACAAGAGTCCACAGTTTTGCACTAAATGTCAACCCAACTGGAGTACTTTCTACTGCTTAATTAGTTAGTGCTATCTCGTAGTGTAATAACTAGTGCATTTTCTACACTACAGCTGCATAATGGACCACAAAGAAATGTGTTCAGTGACCTTGTCTGCATGTAATTTCAGCAATGTGATTGTTCCCTGAGCGTCTTGATCTACAAATCTGTGATAATATGAATCCTTGTTTAGAGAATAGGACAAGTCTACAAAGAGGTCAATATCCACCAAACAGAGGTATTTCCACTTAACAATATGAGGTAAGTGCTTCTTTGTTTTGTTGAAGATGTCCTCATATTCCTCTGCATTAAGAATGTGTCATCAGATTCAGATGTAAAACGTGCTCGGGGGCTTTTTGGTAAACTGTCCATCAAAGTGTGAAAAGGTGGGAAGAAAGACCTTTGCATACTACTAGGGAAAATGGGGCAGGGCCAAACGAGTAGAGCTTGCAGATGATTTTTGGCATATGCATATTCAGGGTAATTAAAAGGGAAAACCATGGACTCTGCTTTCAGCAGCAGATGACGAGAAAGAAACCACTCATCACAGAAAGACATCCACGTAATGTGAGTTGTTCTCTAACAAGCTTCCTATCGAGGAAATTATTGGTTTACCTGGGCGATTTATGGAATCTTTAAGCACTTTCAGTAAAAAGTATATGACTAGAATCTTTGGCTGGGTACACTTCAGATATTGGTATTCCTCCCAATTTAAGAGCCCTTGTGCTTTCCATTCCATTAAATTTTCATAGTTCAATTTACTGACTTGATCAACCTTACTATTGTTGGTTAATCCATAACATGTTTTATCGTGCATATGTCTATACTCATCTTTCAGGTATTTTTCTTTCGACAAGATAACTACATTACCCCCCTTGTCTGATTCTCTAATGACAATAGTGGAATTGTTCTGTAAATCTTTCAAAGCCTTTTGGTGTTGTGTGAACAGATTCCATGTGTCCTATATTTTTGTATGTCTCAACCTTCTCAAATGCTTTAAAATGCACTTCTCAAAGACGTCTATTGCTTCATAAGGCAAGGTAGGAAGAAAAACCACTGGGACAATTACAATCCAACTGTATATGAAAAATTTCCAGATTCAATATGGGATCTACATTTGCTGTCACATTTTCATCTAGATCACTCAAAGTGTGTAGCAATTCAAAGTCACTTTTGGTCAAATGCGTTGGTATACATATGTTATCTTGGGACCCCCTAGGGTGTTTTAATTCAAACCATTTCTTGAGCTTGAGTATTCTAGTACATTTGAAAAGGTCTATTTTATTGTCTGTGTAGTCTAGGTCAGCAGTAGAGCAAATGGATAAACCCAAGGACAAAGCTTAAATTTGAAATTGGTTCTAAGTTATGCCTCATAGATTTACCAGAGTTTTGTGATGCTCCATTACTTCGTTGAAGATTGGCCCCTTGTCTTTACTCCCACCGGTCTGTTGTAGCTTTTTGTTGTTCTTGTACCTTGCCTTTTTAATCTTTTTTCTCCTCAACCACTTCCTCTTGGAGATCCTTGAATGTGTCTGGATTCCAATCGACCCATTGTAAAAAGCTGAAATTCTTTAAAAAATTGTTTTTACTTCAGTGGAATCTGAACTTACTGATTCATCACTTTCATTGGCACTACTATCCCCTTGTATTTCTCTACTAGTTAAAGCTTTTTCTTGCTGTCTATCAATTTCTTTGGGTGATGGTATTGGCTTATTTTGATTGTGTTCTTTCCTTAAGTCATCAAATTTCTTTGCAAATGTTAACATTTGGCCATTCTGGAAATCTTTATAGTCCCCATAGAACTTTCTTTGTTTTTTATTCTTTATTTCTTCTTCCAGTTTGTCCAACTTAATGTTAATCTTTTCCATTTCATCATTGACTTCTTGTTTGGTTGTCATTTTCTGCAACTCCAAAGATAGAGGGTCATTACGATGGCGGGCGGAAAAAAACCCAACCTCCATGGAAGCGGAAAATTTCCATCCGCAAGTTCCGCGGAATCACCGCCGACTCTATTAGAATCAACCGCCAAAACATTACAACCGCGGCGGTAGGAGGCATCGAAAAAGCGCCCGTAGACGGCGGAGATTGGGAAAATCCAACCGCGACGGTCGGTCTCACAGCGTAAACATACAAAACCGCCGCCAGGCACGCGGAGTGACCACCAATGATATTATGATATCCCCGATGTCACAGCGGTACGTTCCACTGTATCCAACCGCCGCGGTCGCTAACAGCAATGAATGGGAGATACGGCGGAAGGCCTGCAGCATAGCCATCGCTGCAGATGCTCCATCAACAAAATGGCGGTCAAGGAAAGAAACACACAATAAGGCCAACAAATGCACACAGGCAACTAGCCCTGCCCCCCAAATAACCTGAAACATCCCAATGACACACCCCCATGGCAAATTCAAACATACAAATCACAGGACAACCCACACAGCACACCTGACAGCATTACACCATCTAGACACACCCACATAGCTGAGCATAAAACCAGCCCCTTCCCTGACCACAATCCTTTGTAAAACGACTCAACAGAAGGAAACAACACCAAAGCACTAAGGAGAACCAAACCTGCACACATCACACCACCACCACAACACACACACACACCACCTACACCACCCACACCACCCTCACAACTGCACCCCAAAACATCAGCACAGCACACACCATGGCACCACAGAAAATGCCAAAATTCACAGACACCGAGTTGACAGTAATGGTAGATGAGATAATTAGAGTAGAACCACAACTCTTTGGTAGCATGGTCCAACAGACACCATTAGCCACAAGAACAAACATGTGGGTAAGGATAGTGGACAAGGTCAATACAGTAGGGAACGTGCCCCGCAACAAGAATGAAATTCAGATGCAGTGGCATGACCTGAAGAGTGTTGTCAAGAAGAAGAGGGCCAAGAACCGTGAGCTGGCTGATGCGACTGGTGGAGGCCCTCCCATTCCACCAAAACCATTCTCTGCGTGGGAAGAGAAGGTGCTTGCCATACTGCATCCAGAGAGTCTTGAAGGAATAGACGGGGGAGTGGAGGCTGGTAAGTACCAACTAATGTATACCATGAAACTGCCATGTACTGTCTTGCACAACTACAAAGCTATATCTCTGAGGCACAAGTACATTCATCTGCACCCCAATACCAAACACAGGGCTCACTGATTTAACATTCACCCCATCTGAATCATCACAAAGGTACACAACATCAACTGTGCTGTATGTGTCCAGGCAATCAGCACTACAACTCCCACCAGCCACCCCTGTCCCACCTCTCAGAAGGAGGAGCACTGGCCCCCACCCAGAAGCATGCCTCAGCCATTGTGTGCTTCACCCTCACCTAACAGGTAGATAGCCATCTTCCCAGGGAGGGCTGTTTAGGTGTAAATTCACAGGCAGGGTGGTTTTATGTTTAAGTGTGGATATGGCGCCTCCCTAGTGTGCGTAAAGTGTGTCGACAAAATTCCGTGCGGTGCAAGTAGGTGAGGGAAATTCACACTCTGAACCCTCCTGTTGGACCGTGATCCAGATCCACCATGCAAACAAAAGACTTTACCCCTGCACACGCTGTTATCAAAAAGACTAAATGTCTCTTATATGTCAGATGTCCCTGTTCAATTGTTACAGTCAACATAAATTTGTCTTGTCCACTATTGATTGGTGTTTCTTCAATAACAAGTCGTTGGGTGTTCGCTTATTTTCTTTATTTCACAAAAAATGCCCAGCCTATGTGTTCTACTATGTTTAGAGGTGAATTTAATTCCCATGTCATTGGAATTCAAATGTTGGCAAAAACCTCTCAGTTCATCCTCCGACCCTGTCCAAAACAGAAGGCACTCGTCTATATATCTTCCCCAATACATGATGTGCCCATTCCACTGACTGCCCTCCGCTCCCCAAATCCACGTATCTTCCAGATGCCCCATGAACAGGTTGGCAAACGACAGAGAAAACTTCGATCCCATCGCTACCCCCTGTTTTTGTCTGTACCACATATTGTTGAAAAGAAATACATTGTTGTGTAGGATAAGGCTCATCATTGTCAGTAACATTTCTGTGTGTTTCCAAAGTGATCCAGGTCGTTTCTCTAGCTGGTGTTTGATGGCTCTATACCCCAGATCTGGTTGGATACTGGTGTATAGCGCCACCACATCCAAAGTCACCAACAACATGGGTTCCTCCCAAGTCAAATCCGTTATAATGCTCAAAATGTGTTTAGTGTCTCTTATGTGTGAAGGGAGGTTCTATAGCATGGGTTGAAAAAATAAATCTATGTACTCTGCGAGTCTTTCTGTAGGGCCCCCAATGCCAGAGACAATGGGTCTCCCCGGGGGGAAAGGGAGATCCTTGTGCACTTTTGGTAAAGTATACAAACAAGGGTGAGTGGGTCTGAACACCTTAAGATACAGGTATTCCTCTTCATCTAGCAGACCCTGAGTGTGCCATTCCCTTAGGTGTTTGTTTATGCTCATTGTTAGTGGTCCTATGGGATTCATTGCCAGTTTCTCATAACATAGAATGTCATCTAATTGGGAGAGTATTTCCTTGTCGTAGTCCTCCTTGTTCATAATCACTATGTTCCCTCCCTTGTCTGCCTCTCTGATGACTATTTTGTCATCCGATGTTAGCATCTTGATGGCCCTGCGTTCGCCACTATTCAGGTTATCCACCCCTCTATGTTTGTTCTTTCTAGCCCTTGCTTCCGCTCGATCTAAGTCTTCTAGTACCATTTTGTGGAAGGTGTCTATGGAGTTACCCCCTGCTAAAGCCGGCGTCCACCTGGATTTCATTTTGAGTCCACTCGCCACGCTATAGTCAGTATCTATATCTAGATGGCTCAATAGTGTCTCCATGTTAATTGGTGACTGTTCCTCATCTGCAATCGATAAAAGCAAATGAGTGTCACGAACATCTTGTATACTTTGTACATCAGATATTAAACATACAGGTATATTTTTGTTACACTTATTTATTATGGGATTATTGATGAAAATCTTTTTCAATTTCAAACTCCTGATAAACTTGAACAGATCAATTTTTGCTTTACAAACATCACCCCCCTCCACCGGACTGAAGCTCAATCCTTTTTCCAATACCGTTATCATTTCTTTTGTCAGTGTTTTTGATGACAGATTAATAACTGTCACTTCTTTGCCTAGTCCCCTCCTACATCTTTTTATCCCCTGACCTGAGGTTCATTCTGTAGTTTGCTTGAGCCTGATCTTTTCCCTCTATGGGTTTTTTTGTAATGTCCCCCCGCTGAGGTTGAATTCTGTTTCCCTTTTTTATCATCCGTAATTCCCTTGAAAAAGAGTTCCCTGGTTTCTCACTCCATGTACCTGCCAAGTTCTCCGCTTCACTGTCACTCGTCTGAGGCGCACTTAGGGATGTGGAGCTAGAGGATATTGATATAGTGTCAGGTACTGTGTGTGTTGTCCCTGTCTCCTCAGGGCTGTTTAGGTGTGAGAGGCCTGCACTACAACTCCCACCAGGCACCCTTGTCCCACAGCTGAGCAGGATGGAGCACTCCCTCCCACCCAGAAGCATGCCTCAGCCATTGTGTGCTTCACCCTCACCTAACAGGTAGGTAGCCATCTTTCCAGGGAGGTGTGTTTGGAATAGGGAGGCCTGCACTACAACTCCCACCAGGCCCCCTTGTCCCACAGCTGAGCGGATGGAGCACTCCCTCCCACCCAGAAGCATGCCTCAGCCATTGTATGCTTCACCCTCACCTAACAGGTAGGTAGCCATCTTTCCAGGGAGGTGTGTTTGGAATAGGGAGGCGTGCACTACAACTCCCACCAGGCACACCCTGCCCCATCCCTCAGCAGGATGGAGCACTCCCCCACCCAGAAGCATGCCTCAGCCATTGTGTGCTTCACCCTCACCTAACAGGTAGGTAGCCATCTTTCCAGGGAGGTGTGTTTGGAATAGGGAGGCCTGCACTACAACTCCCACCAGGCCCCCTTGTCCCACAGCTGAGCAGGATGGAGCACTCCCTCCCACCCAGAAGCATGCCTCAGCCATTGTGTGCTTCACCCACACCTAACAGGTAGGTAGCCATCTTTCCAGGGAGGTGTGTTTGGAAATGGGAGGCCTGCACTGCAACTCCCACCAGGCCCCCTTGTCCCACAGCTGAGCAGGATGGAGCACTCCCTCCCACCCAGAAGCATGCCTCAGCCATTGTGTGCTTCACCCACACCTAACAGGTAGGTAGCCATCTTTCCAGGGAGGTGTGTTTGGAATAGGGAGGCCCGCACTACAACTCCCACCAGGCCCCTTGTCCCACAGCTGAGCAGGATGGAGCACTCCCTCCCACCCAGAAGCATGCCTCAGCCATTGTGTGCTTCACCCACACCTAACAGGTAGGTAGCCATCTTCCCAGGGAGGGCTGTTTGGGTGTGGGAGTCCTGCACTACAACTCCCACCAGGCCCCCTTGTCCCACAGCTGAGCAGGATGGAGCACTCCCTCCCACCCAGAAGCATGCCTCAGCCATTGTGTGCTTCACCCTCACCTAACAGGTAGGTAGCCATCTTCCCAGGGAGGGCTGTTTTGGTGTGGGAGGCCTGCACTACAACTCCCACCAGGCCCCCTTGTCCCACAGCTGAGCAGGATGGAGCACTCCCTCCCACCCAGAAGCATGCCTCAGCCATTGTGTGCTTCACCCACACCTAACAGGTAGGTAGCCATCTTCCCAGGGAGGGCTGTTTGGGTGTGGGAGGCCTGCACTACAACTCCCAGCAGGCCCCCTTGTCCCACAGCTGAGCAGGATGGAGCACTCCCTCCCACCCAGAAGCATGCCTCAGCCATTGTGTGCTTCACCCTCACCTAACAGGTAGGTAGCCATCTTCCCAGGGAGGGCTGTTTGGGTGTGGGAGGCCTGCACTACAACTCCCACCAGGCCCCCTTGTCCCACAGCTGAGCAGGATGGAGCACTCCCTCCCACCCAGAAGCATGCCTCAGCCATTGTGTGCTTCACCCTCACCTAACAGGTAGGTAGCCATCTTTCCAGGGAGGTGTGTTTGGAATAGGGAAGCCTGCACTACAACTCCCACCAGGCACATCCTGCCCCATCCCTCAGCAGAATGGAGCACACCCCCACCCAGAGGCATGCCTCAGCCATTGTGTGCTTCACCCTCACCTAACAGGTAGGTAGCCATCTTTCCAGGGAAGTGTGTTTGGAATAGGGAGGCCTGCACTACAACTCCCACCAGGACCCCTTGTCCTACAGCTGAGCAGGATGGAGCACTCCCTCCCACCCAGAAGCATGCCTCAGCCATTGTGTGCTTCACCCTCACCTAACAGGTAGGTAGCCATCTTTCCAGCGAGGTGTGTTTGGAATAGGGAAGCCTGCACTACAACTCCCACCAGGCACATCCTGCCCCATCCCTCAGCAGAATGGAGCACACCCCCACCCAGAGGCATGCCTCAGCCATTGTGTGCTTCACCCTCACCTAACAGGTAGGTAGCCATCTTTCCAGGGAAGGGACTTTGGAATAGGGAGGCCTGCACTACAACTCCCACCAGGCCCCCTTGTCCCACAGCTGAGCAGGATGGAGTACTCCCTCCCACCCAGAAGCATGCCTCAGCCATTGTGTGCTTCACCCTCATCTAACAGGTAGGTAGCCATCTTTCCAGGGAGGTGTGTTTGGAATAGGGAGGCCTGCACTACAACTGCCACCAGGCCCCCTTGTCCCACAACTGAGCAGGATGGTGCACTCCCTCCCACCCAGAAGCATGCCTCAGCCATTCTGTGCTTCACCCACACCTAACAGGTAGGTAGCCATCTTTCCAGGGAGGTGTGTTTGGAAATGGGAGGCCTGCACTGCAACTCCCACCAGGCCCCCTTGTCCCACAGCTGAGCAGGATGGAGCACTCCCTCCCACCCAGAAGCATGCCTCAGCCATTGTGTGCTTCACCCACACCTAACAGGTAGGTAGCCATCTTTCCAGGGAGGTGTGTATGGAATAGGGAGGCCCGCACTACAACTCCCACCAGGCCCCTTGTCCCACAGCTGAGCAGGATGGAGCACTCCCACCCACCCAGAAGCATGCCTCAGCCATTGTGTGCTTCACCCACACCTAACAGGTAGGTAGCCATCTTCCCAGGGAGGGCTGTTTGGGTGTGGGAGTCCTGCACTACAACTCCCACCAGGCCCCCTTGTCCCACAGCTGAGCAGGATGGAGCACTCCCTCCCACCCAGAAGCATGCCTCAGCCATTGTGTGCTTCACCCTCACCTAACAGGTAGGTAGCCATCTTCCCAGGGAGGGCTGTTTTGGTGTGGGAGGCCTGCACTACAACTCCCACCAGGCCCCCTTGTCCCACAGCTGAGCAGGATGGAGCACTCCCTCCCACCCAGAAGCATGCCTCAGCCATTGTGTGCTTCACCCACACCTAACAGGTAGGTAGCCATCTTCCCAGGGAGGGCTGTTTGGGTGTGGGAGGCCTGCACTACAACTCCCAGCAGGCCCCCTTGTCCCACAGCTGAGCAGGATGGAGCACTCCCTCCCACCCAGAAGCATGCCTCAGCCATTGTGTGCTTCACCCTCACCTAACAGGTAGGTAGCCATCTTCCCAGGGAGGGCTGTTTGGGTGTGGGAGGCCTGCACTACAACTCCCACCAGGCCCCCTTGTCCCACAGCTGAGCAGGATGGAGCACTCCCTCCCACCCAGAAGCATGCCTCAGCCATTGTGTGCTTCACCCTCACCTAACAGGTAGGTAGCCATCTTTCCAGGGAGGTGTGTTTGGAATAGGAAGCCTGCACTACAACTCCCACCAGGCACAT
Source organism: Calotriton arnoldi (assembly GCA_963921515.1). Classification (NCBI taxonomy): domain Eukaryota; kingdom Metazoa; phylum Chordata; class Amphibia; order Caudata; family Salamandridae; genus Calotriton; species Calotriton arnoldi. The sequence continues at coordinate 390,799 of CAWUFW010013958.1, read as the reverse complement.
CCTGCCCCATCCCTCAGCAGAATGGAGCACACCCCCACCCAGAGGCATGCCTCAGCCATTGTGTGCTTCACCCTCACCTAACAGGTAGGTAGCCATCTTTCCAGGGAAGTGTGTTTGGAATAGGGAGGCCTGCACTACAACTCCCACCAGGACCCCTTGTCCTACAGCTGAGCAGGATGGAGCACTCCCTCCCACCCAGAAGCATGCCTCAGCCATTGTGTGCTTCACCCTCACCTAACAGGTAGGTAGCCATCTTTCCAGGGAGGTGTGTTTGGAATAGGGAAGCCTGCACTACAACTCCCACCAGGCACATCCTGCCCCATCCCTCAGCAGAATGGAGCACACCCCCACCCAGAGGCATGCCTCAGCCATTGTGTGCTTCACCCTCACCTAACAGGTAGGTAGCCATCTTTCCAGGGAAGTGACTTTGGAATAGGGAGGCCTGCACTACAACTCCCACCAGGCCCCCTTGTCCCACAGCTGAGCAGGATGGAGTACTCCCTCCCACCCAGAAGCATGCCTCAGCCATTGTGTGCTTCACCCTCATCTAACAGGTAGGTAGCCATCTTTCCAGGGAGGTGTGTTTGGAATAGGGAGGCCTGCACTACAACTCCCACCAGGCCCCCTTGTCCCACAACTGAGCAGGATGGAGCACTCCCTCCCACCCAGAAGCATGCCTCAGCCATTGTGTGCTTCACCCTCACCTAACAGGTAGGTAGCCATCTTCCCAGGGAGGGCTGTTTGGGTGTGGGAGGCCTGCACTACAACTCCCACCAGGCCCCCTTGTCCCACACCTGAGCAGGATGGATCACTCCCTCCCACCCAGAAGCATGCCTCAGCCATTGTGTGCTTCACCCTCACCTAACAGGTAGGTAGCCATCTTTCCAGGGAGGTGTGTTTGGTATAGGGAGGCCTGCACTACAACTCCCACCAGGCCCCCTTTTCCCACAGCTGAGCAGGATGGAGCACTCCCTCCCACCCAGAAGCATGCCTCAGCCATTCTGTGCTTCACCCACACCTAACAGGTAGGTAGCCATCTTTCCAGGGAGGTGTGTTTGGAAATGGGAGGCCTGCACTGCAACTCCCACCAGGCCCCCTTGTCCCACAGCTGAGCAGGATGGAGCACTCCCTCCCACCCAGAAGCATGCCTCAGCCATTGTGTGCTTCACCCACACCTAACAGGTAGGTAGCCATCTTTCCAGGGAGGTGTGTATGGAATAGGGAGGCCCGCACTACAACTCCCACCAGGCCCCTTGTCCCACAGCTGAGCAGGATGGAGCACTCCCACCCACCCAGAAGCATGCCTCAGCCATTGTGTGCTTCACCCACACCTAACAGGTAGGTAGCCATCTTTCCAGGGAGATGTGTTTGGAATAGGGAGGCCCGCACTACAACTCCTACCAGGACCCCTTGTCCCACAGCTGAGCAGGATTGAGCACTCCCTCCCACCCAGAAGCATGCCTCAGCCATTGTGTGCTTCACCCACACCTAACAGGTAGGTAGCCATCTTTCCAGGGAGATGTGTTTGGAATAGGGAGGCCCGCACTACAACTCCCACCAGGCCCCCTTGTCCCACAGCTGAGCAGGATGGAGCACTCCCTCCCACCCAGAAGCATGCCTCAGCCATTGTGTGCTTCACCCTCACCTAACAGGTAGGTAGCCATCTTCCCAGGGAGGGCTGTTTGGGTGTGGGAGGCCTGCACTACCACTCCCACCAGGCCCCCTTGTCCCACAGCTGAGCAGGATGGAGCACTCCTCCCACCCAGAAGCATGCCTCAGCCATTGTGTGCTTCACCCACACCTAACAGGTAGGTAGCCATCTTCCCAGGGAGGGCTGTTTGGGTGTGGGAGGCCTGCACTACAACTCCCAGCAGGCCCCCTTGTCCCACAGCTGAGCAGGATGGAGCACTCCCTCCCACCCAGAAGCATGCCTCAGCCATTGTGTGCTTCACCCTCACCTAACAGGTAGGTAGCCATCTTCCCAGGGAGGGCTGTTTGGGTGTGGGAGGCCTGCACTACAACTCCCACCAGGCCCCCTTGTCCCACAGCTGAGCAGGATGGAGCACTCCCTCCCACCCAGAAGCATGCCTCAGCCATTGTGTGCTTCACCCTCACCTAACAGGTAGGTAGCCATCTTTCCAGGGAGGTGTGTTTGGAATAGGGAAGCCTGCACTACAACTCCCACCAGGCACATCCTGCCCCATCCCTCAGCAGAATGGAGCACACCCCCACCCAGAGGCATGCCTCAGCCATTGTGTTCTTCACCCTCACCTAACAGGTAGGTAGCCATCTTTCCAGGGAAGTGTGTTTGGAATAGGGAGGCCTGCACTACAACTCCCACCAGGACCCCTTGTCCTACAGCTGAGCAGGATGGAGCACTCCCTCCCACCCAGAAGCATGCCTCAGCCATTGTGTGCTTCACCCTCACCTAACAGGTAGGTAGCCATCTTTCCAGGGAGGTGTGTTTGGAATAGGGAAGCCTGCACTACAACTCCCACCAGGCACATCCTGCCCCATCCCTCAGCAGAATGGAGCACACCCCCACCCAGAGGCATGCCTCAGCCATTGTGTGCTTCACCCTCACCTAACAGGTAGGTAGCCATCTTTCCAGGGAAGTGTCTTTGGAATAGGGAGGCCTGCACTACAACTCCCACCAGGCCCCCTTGTCCCACAGCTGAGCAGGATGGAGTACTCCCTCCCACCCAGAAGCATGCCTCAGCCATTGTGTGCTTCACCCTCATCTAACAGGTAGGTAGCCATCTTTCCAGGGAGGTGTGTTTGGAATAGGGAGGCCTGCACTACAACTCCCACCAGGCCCCCTTGTCCCACAACTGAGCAGGATGGAGCACTCCCTCCCACCCAGAAGCATGCCTCAGCCATTGTGTGCTTCACCCTCACCTGACAGGTAGGTAGCCATCTTCCCAGGGAGGGCTGTTTGGGTGTGGGAGGCCTGCACTACAACTCCCACCAGGCCCCCTTGTCCCACACCTGAGCAGGATGGATCACTCCCTCCCACCCAGAAGCATGCCTCAGCCATTGTGTGCTTCACCCTCACCTAACAGGTAGGTAGCCATCTTTCCAGGGAGGTGTGTTTGGAATAGGGAGGCCTGCACTACAACTCCCACCAGGCCCCCTTTTCCCACAGCTGAGCAGGATGGAGCACTCCCTCCCACCCAGAAGCATGCCTCAGCCATTCTGTGCTTCACCCACACCTAACAGGTAGGTAGCCATCTTTCCAGGGAGGTGTGTTTGGAAATGGGAGGCCTGCACTGCAACTCCCACCAGGCCCCCTTGTCCCACAGCTGAGCAGGATGGAGCACTCCCTCCCACCCAGAAGCATGCCTCAGCCATTGTGTGCTTCACCCACACCTAACAGGTAGGTAGCCATCTTTCCAGGGAGGTGTGTATGGAATAGGGAGGCCCGCACTACAACTCCCACCAGGCCCCTTGTCCCACAGCTGAGCAGGATGGAGCACTCCCACCCACCCAGAAGCATGCCTCAGCCATTGTGTGCTTCACCCACACCTAACAGGTAGGTAGCCATCTTTCCAGGGAGATGTGTTTGGAATAGGGAGGCCCGCACTACAACTCCTACCAGGTCCCCTTGTCCCACAGCTGAGCAGGATGGAGCACTCCCTCCCACCCAGAAGCATGCCTCAGCCATTGTGTGCTTCACCCACACCTAACAGGTAGGTAGCCATCTTTCCAGGGAGATGTGTTTAGAATAGGGAGGCCCGCACTACAACTCCCACCAGGCCCCCTTGTCCCACAGCTGAGCAGGATGGAGCACTCCCTCCCACCCAGAAGCATGCCTCAGCCATTGTGTGCTTCACCCTCACCTAACAGGTAGGTAGCCATCTTCCCAGGGAGGGCTGTTTGGGTGTGGGAGGCCTGCACTACCACTCCCACCAGGCCCCCTTGTCCCACAGCTGAGCAGGATGGAGCACTCCCTCCCACCCAGAAGCATGCCTCAGCCATTGTGTGCTTCACCCACACCTAACAGGTAGGTAGCCATCTTCCCAGGGAGGGCTGTTTGGGTGTGGGAGGCCTGCACTACAACTCCCAGCAGGCCCCCTTGTCCCACAGCTGAGCAGGATGGAGCACTCCCTCCCACCCAGAAGCATGCCTCAGCCATTGTGTGCTTCACCCTCACCTAACAGGTAGGTAGCCATCTTCCCAGGGAGGGCTGTTTGGGTGTGGGAGGCCTGCACTACAACTCCCACCAGGCCCCCTTGTCCCACAGCTGAGCAGGATGGAGCACTCCCTCCCACCCAGAAGCATGCCTCAGCCATTGTGTGCTTCACCCTCACCTAACAGGTAGGTAGCCATCTTTCCAGGGAGGTGTGTTTGGAATAGGGAAGCCTGCACTACAACTCCCACCAGGCACATCCTGCCCCATCCCTCAGCAGAATGGAGCACACCCCCACCCAGAGGCATGCCTCAGCCATTGTGTGCTTCACCCTCACCTAACAGGTAGGTAGCCATCTTTCCAGGGAAGTGTGTTTGGAATAGGGAGGCCTGCACTACAATTCCCACCAGGACCCCTTGTCCTACAGCTGAGCAGGATGGAGCACTCCCTCCCACCCAGAAGCATGCCTCAGCCATTGTGTGCTTCACCCTCACCTAACAGTTAGGTAGCCATCTTTCCAGGGAGGTGTGTTTGGAATAGGGAAGCCTGCACTACAACTCCCACCAGGCACATCCTGCCCCATCCCTCAGCAGAATGGAGCACACCCCCACCCAGAGGCATGCCTCAGCCATTGTGTGCTTCACCCTCACCTAACAGGTAGGTAGCCATCTTTCCAGGGAAGTGTCTTTGGAATAGGGAGGCCTGCACTACAACTCCCACCAGGCCCCCTTGTCCCACAGCTGAGCAGGATGGAGTACTCCCTCCCACCCAGAAGCATGCCTCAGCCATTGTGTGCTTCACCCTCATCTAACAGGTAGGTAGCCATCTTTCCAGGGAGGTGTGTTTGGAATAGGGAGGCCTGCACTACAACTCCCACCAGGCCCCCTTGTCCCACAACTGAGCAGGATGGAGCACTCCCTCCCACCCAGAAGCATGCCTCAGCCATTGTGTGCTTCACCCTCACCTAACAGGTAGGTAGCCATCTTCCCAGGGAGGGCTGTTTGGGTGTGGGAGGCCTGCACTACAACTCCCACCAGGCCCCTTGTCCCACACCTGAGCAGGATGGATCACTCCCTCCCACCCAGAAGCATGCCTCAGCCATTGTGTGCTTCACCCTCACCTAACAGGTAGGTAGCCATCTTTCCAGGGAGGTGTGTTTGGAATAGGGAGGCCTGCACTACAACTCCCACCTGGCCCCCTTTTCCCACAGCTGAGCAGGATGGAGCACTCCCTCCCACCCAGAAGCATGCCTCAGCCATTCTGTGCTTCACCCACACCTAACAGGTAGGTAGCCATCTTTCCAGGGAGGTGTGTTTGGAAATGGGAGGCCTGCACTGCAACTCCCACCAGGCCCCCTTGTCCCACAGCTGAGCAGGATGGAGCACTCCCTCCCACCCAGAAGCATGCCTCAGCCATTGTGTGCTTCACCCACACCTAACAGGTAGGTAGCCATCTTTCCAGGGAGGTGTGTATGGAATAGGGAGGCCCGCACTACAACTCCCACCAGGCCCCTTGTCCCACAGCTGAGCAGGATGGAGCACTCCCACCCACCCAGAAGCATGCCTCAGCCATTGTGTGCTTCACCCACACCTAACAGGTAGGTAGCCATCTTTCCAGGGAGATGTGTTTGGAATAGGGAGGCCCGCACTACAACTCCTACCAGGACCCCTTGTCCCACAGCTGAGCAGGATGGAGCACTCCCTCCCACCCAGAAGCATGCCTCAGCCATTGTGTGCTTCACCCACACCTAACAGGTAGGTAGCCATCTTTCCAGGGAGATGTGTTTAGAATAGGGAGGCCGGTACTACAACTCCCACCAGGCCCCCTTGTCCCACAGCTGAGCAGGATGGAGCACTCCCTCCCACCCAGAAGCATGCCTCAGCCATTGTGTGCTTCACCCTCACCTAACAGGTAGGTAGCCATCTTCCCAGGGAGGGCTGTTTGGGTGTGGGAGGCCTGCACTACAACTCCCACCAGGCCCCCTTGTCCCACAGCTGAGCAGGATGGAGCACTCCCTCCCACCCAGAAGCATGCCTCAGCCATTGCGTGCTTCACCCTCATCTAACAGGTAGGTAGCCATCTTTCCAAGGAGGTGTGTTTGGAATACGGAAGCCTGCACTACAACTCCCACCAGGCACACCCTGCCCCATCCCTTAGCAGAATGGAGCACTCCCCCCACCCAGAGGCATGCCTCAGCCATTGTGTGCTTCACCCTCACCTAACAGGTAGGTAGCCATCTTTCCAGGGAGGTGTGTTTGGAATAGGGAGGCCTGCACTACAACTCCCACCAGGACCCCTTGTCCCACAGCTGAGCTGGATGGAGCACTCCCTCCCACCCAGAAGCATGCCTCAGCCATTGTGTGCTTCACCCTCACCTAACAGGTAGATAGCCATCTTTCCAGGGAGGTGTGTTTGGAATAGGGAGGTCTGCACTACAACTCCTACCAGGCACACCCTGCCCCATCCCTCAGCAGGATGTAGCACTCCCCCCACCCAGAAGCATGCCTCAGCCATTGTGTGCTTCACCCTCACCTAACAGGTAGGAAGCCATCTTTCCAGGGAGGTGTGTTTGGAATATGGAGGCCTGCACTACAACTCCCACCAGGCCCCCTTGTCCCACAGCTGAGCAGGATGGAGCTCTCCCTCCCACCCAGAAGCATGCCTCAGCCATTGTGTGCTTCACCCACACCTAACAGGTAGGTAGCTATCTTTCCAGGGAGGTGTGTTTGGAATAGGGAGGCCTGCACTACAACTCCCACCAGGCCCCCTTGTCCCACAGCTGAGCAGGATGGAGCACTCCCTCCCACCCAGAAGCATGCCTCAGCCATTGTGTGCTTCACCCACACCTAACAGGTAGGTAGCCATCTTTCCAGGGAGGTGTGTTTGGAATAGGGAGGCCTGCACTACAACTCCCACCAGGCCCCCTTGTCCCACAGCTGAGCAGGATGGAGCACTCCCTCCCACCCAGAAGCATGCCTCAGCCATTGTGTGCTTCACCCTCAACTAACAGGTAGGTAGCCATCTTTCCAGGGAGGTGTGTTTGGAATAGGGAGGCCTGCACTACAACTCCCACCAGGCACACCCTGCCCCATCCCTTAGCAGGATGGAGCACTCCCCCCACCCAGAAGCATGCCTCAGCCATTGTGTGCTTCACCCTCACCTAACAGGTAGGTAGCCATCTTTCCAGGGAGGTGGGTTTGGAATAGGGAGGCCTGCACTACAACTCCCACCAGGCCCCCTTGTCCCACAGCTGAGCAGGATGGAGCACTCCCTCCCACCCAGAAGCATGCCTCAGCCATTGTGTGCTTCAACCTCACCTAACAGGTAGATAGCCATCTTCCCAGGGAGGGCTGTTTGGGTGTAGGAGGCCTGCACTACAACTCCCACCAGGCCCCCTTGTCCCACAGCTGAGCAGGATGGAGCACTCCCTCCCACCTAGAAGCATGCCTCAGCTATTGTGTGTTTCACCCTCACCTAACAGGTAGGTAGCCATCTTTCCAGGGAGGTGTGTTTGGAATAGGGAGGCCTGCACTACAACTCCCACCAGGCCCCCTTGTCCCACAACTGAGCAGGATGGAGCACTCCTTCCCACCCAGAAGCATGCCTCAGCCATTGTGTGCTTCACCCTCACCTAACAGGTAGGTAGCCATCTTCTCTGGGAGGGCTGTTTGGGTGTGGGAGGCCTGCACTACAACTCCCACCAGGCCCCCTTGTCCCACAGCTGAGCAGGATGGAGCACTCCCTCCCACCCAGAAGCATGCCTCAGCCATTGTGTGCTTCACCCACACCTAACAGGTAGGTAGCCATCTTTCCAGGGAGGTGTGTTTGGAATAGGGAGGCCTGCACTACAACTCCCACCAGGCCCCCTTGTCCCACAGCTGAGCAGGATGGAGCACTCCCTCCCACCCAGAAGCATGCCTCAGCCATTGTGTGCTTCACCCACACCTAACAGGTAGGTAGTCATCTTTCCAGGGAGGGCTGTTTGGGTGTGGGAGGCCTGCCCCACAACTCCCACCAGCCACCCCTGTCCCACCTCTCACAAGGAGGGGCACTCCCCCCACCCAGAAGCATGTGTCAGCAAGTCCATCTAAAAAGGACAACTGGACAGGTAATCAGACAGTGCATGCACCCCACCATTCCTCAACAAAAGCATTGAGCTAATGACAACACAAGGCCTCACATCACAACAAAATACACCCCAATAAAATAGCAATTGATAGTATGCAGACAGCTAAGCGTATGTAACTGTGACAGAAACAGAACTGTGACTCAACTAAACCCATGTGTAAGCAAATCAGGGACCATATATGGACTGCACCGAATGCTATCTGTAAATTCCATGGGTGCTGAGCATGAAGGACCATGGTAACAATAAACAGGCATGGTCTGTTGAACAATGAAATCCAAACACAGAACATTACAAAGGTCTGCATGAGATAACAATGGTACAATGGCCAGTACATGTGCATATGTAACATCTGCCAGGAAGAGTAATCAGCAAAGATGCATCACATCAAGTTGGATAGCAGCCAGTTGTCAGATGACAACCTTTCAGTTTAATACTAAGAGCTTCACGTGGGGCATGGTATCCAATGACTTGTCACACCATGGAAAAATATGTATGTACCTCCACATCATGTCATGACGCACATCACTGTGCAGACATACAATTAATGAAATACTTAACTGTGTGTTGCACAACATGTAACTAAGAGACATCAAACACTGCAAGCCTGATGGGTGTAAGTCAATGACCATGTACCCTCTGTCCCACAGGTGACTAACAACTGACTGCAGAGGATGACAACCTCAACCTGCAGAGCCAGTCTCCTCCCCCGGAACATGGACACTCTGATGCAGAGTTCCTGGATTCTTTGGATGAGGAGCTCCAAACTGGCCCATCTGGCGTGCCAGGGCGCAACCGGTCACATGACCCCACTGTCCCCCCACCCACAGCAACAACATCAACACTGACCCCTGCTGGAACGACCTGTGCCGCCACCACCACCACTACCACTGCTGCCTGCAACACTCGCCCTGCCCCAGAGGATGCCCAGCCCACACCAACAACTGCGGAGGGCAGGGAGAGTAGGCGTGTGCCTAGAGTGGTGAGGCAACAGGTCAGTGATAGCAGGGCAGGTGGGAGGACAAGTGGGACTCCAACACCACAGGACACTGTGACCAAAGCCCTAGCTAATATCACCAGAGTTGTTGGTGCCTATGAACACACACAGGCACAAATGGGCCAGGTCCACGAAGATGCCCTGGACCTCCAACGTCTGCTGAGGTCCATGGACAACCGTTTGGGACAAATCGTGGACCTCATGGGCCAGTTTCTGGCGGTACAGAGGGACAGGCCAGTGCCACATACCACACCTCCACCTCCCCCCGTTGCCACGCAGGATGACAGTTCATCATCCACCCCTGTGGGCACCGAGAGGGGTGACTCCTCAGAAACCACTGGCCCAGCAGACGATGCCCCCCCTGCCAAAAGAAGAAGGGGCCATCCAAAGAAAAACTTGGGACTCAGCCGTGGCAAAGCACCTGCCAAATGCCAGTCAAAGAGCCAGCCATGATGGCAACACTCTTCACCCTGCCATTGACTTCGTACACTGTCCTTACCCACACTGCCATGGTAATGTCATCCGTCTGTTGGACTGTGTCACCACATCAATGTGGTGCCTACTCGATTGTCTCATCTACCATCACTGCCAACTCATTGATTCACCATTCACAATTATGTAAAATCCAATTCCCCTTCACATATACCCATTGAAAATAAACAACAATAACGCACCAATGTAGTTGTGTCTGCTCCATGTTTATCACAGTATTTGCATTGTTTACCATGGTTACAATGTCACAGGAGCATGGATTCTCTGTAGGCAAGGAGAGGCAGAATGGACCTAGCAAAACACAACACAACAAAAGTCACTAGTCAGGTGGTGGCATCACAGCCATCACACAACACGTCATCAATGTACTCCAATATGCACACATTACAATGTGCAACAGTACCAACATAGACATCCTGTAGCTGTGCCAAACTACCCTGTACCCAACACATAGGCAGCCAGCACTGAGTCAACAACAGGATGCAGTCACAAAGATCACACAGACCTTTACGCAAACAACTACATCAACAGACAATGCACCACTTGTACATTGTCACTCACCTTCAAGTGAAGTAGCGGTTGATGAGCTGCTGACGCTGGTCGACACCTTCCTCCTCTCCACTATCCTCGTCATTGGATATTTGTGGGATCGCAGGTGGGGGCCTCGGCTGGTCATCATCGTCCAGGATCAGGGGGATTTGTTTCCGTAAGGCCAGGTTGTGCAGCATGCAGCATGCTACCACTATCTGACATACCTTTTTGGGTGAGTACATGAGTGCCCCTCCGGTCCTGTCCAGGCAGCGAAATCTCGATTTTAGGAGACCAAAGGTTCGCTCCACCACCCGACGTGTTCGCCCATGGGCATTGTTGTAGCGGACTTCAGACGGTGTCCTAGGATTGCGTAGTGGGCTCTGCAACCAAGGTCTGTTGGGATATGCAGAGTCACCTAGGTGTGAAAAACACATACAGATTAAGTGATACAACTGTGGCAGAGGACAGCATGGCACACACAGCACACAACTTGACTCTGCCCACTCACCCACAATCCATGCCCGCTCCGGAAGTAGATTGGCCATCAGCTGGGGCACAATGCTGTTGCGCATTATGTAGGAATCATGTGCAGAGCCGGGAAACTTGGCACAGACATGCGATATGATCATATCGGCCTGGCACACCACCTGCACATTGATGGAATGTGAATGTTTACGATTCCTATATATGTGTTCCCGTGCCTGTGGTGGAACCAGGCCAACATGTGTGCAGTCAATAGCACCTACAACATTAGGGATGCGACCAAGGGCATAAAAATCCGCCTTCACAGCCGCCAAAGTCGCCCTCCTTGGAAAACTAATGTATCGGTCTTTGTATTGCATCATGGCCGACAGGAAATCACGTAGCACCATGCTGAAGGTGGGCTGAGACATCCCCCCTGCAATGCCCACCGTCTCCTGGAATGACCCACTAGCCAGGAAATGCAGTGCCGCCATCACCTTCGATTCAGTTGTTAATGCTGTTGGGTATGTCCTGCCAGCCCGCAGGTGTGGCTCCAACATGGCACACAGGTCTTGGATGTTTGTGCGGTCCAGACGGAATCTGCGTATTATGTCATCATCCTCAATGTTAGCCAGCAGGGTAATTGGATGATACACATTAGCTCGCCTCCTAGGTGAGATGAAAGGGGACACATCATTGCAACAGAACATGAGATGTGCACAAATCCGTAGCCTGTGATTGACACAGCGCAAACATTGACTGGCATCACAATGCAGCATACAGTGCAAGTCAAATGTTGTGACACCTTGATAAAACATAGTTGTACACTTGTTCAGTATTCGCACAGTGAGAACAACCAACATGGAAACTGTCTCTGTGAATGCTATTAGTCACACTTCAAACTCTTGTGTAAACAGCCCTGACAGTATATGATACAGGACATGTGTGAGACAGAAACACTGCTGGCTTCCAAGTGGCTGCTGTACCTGCCACACATTCATGTGCAATCATGACAGGGGACACATTAACAACACAATTTGGCTAGTTCTGAAGGACTCATTATGGAATTTGAGCCACTTCTAATCCACACAAGTTAAGAGACATTCACATACATCTTTACAAGCCTGTGCTAATATCCACTGTCATCAGTAGACATGCCATACATGCTGCTAATCACAATTCCAAGTCAGTCAATGACTAATGATGTAAAGCATTTGCAGAATCTGTGTCGCCGTGGATCAAGACACAATGACACCACTGCACAATATCATCAACAAGCAGACAGATTGTCAATGTGGCACACAAAAAGTGGATAAGGTACGTGATCCAAAAGGACTGTAGACAAACATTAATCTGCACTTAAGTTGCACTTTGACATGCAGTATGAAGGTAGCACTGCCCAAACACACAACTGAAATACAACAGATGCCATGGAGCTAATCATCCAGCCGCTTGGACACAACAGTGCCACAAAAAAACAACCTACAACACCGCCAGGACAAACCCACACCAGTATACCTACAAGTCAGCGCATGAATATACTGAGTACATAACAAAAACACAACAGCCTCATACACATAACACCAGCAGATGTCATTGCACAACACAGGTCCTAAAGGACAAACATCAAAAGCATCCTGAGCCACAATCCCCACAGGCTGTCAGGACCAACACAGTGGACTATCAACATCCCTCCGCAGACAAAGATGCCGGCTGTGCATCACTTGTTTGCCTCTGGTACCTTCAAAACAACAAAAGTTAGAGTTGGATGAGTGTCACAGCCAGCCATATCAAGGTATATCTCACCTGTTTTGGAAGCCATCATCAGCTTGATTCAACAGCACCTTCAGTTCACCCAAACTGCGCACGAACAGCTTGTGCCCCAGAAAGGCTACTACGCCATAGCAGGCTTATCCACTCGTGTTGGTTGAAAGTCACTGCACAAGTGTCCTACTTGTGCACCCTGCCAACACTGCACCCAATTCATGCAAATGAAAAGCACACGCATTACATCAATGTGCAGCCAATTGTGGCACACCGTCTACTGTTCACAGATGCCATATCAAAGTTCCCAGTCAGTGAGCACCATCACCACTTTTGGCTACAGTCCATCATCCAAGGCAACAATCTTCATGTGAACAAGGTCAATGCACCTGTCCTTGGTGAGTACCAACGTAACACACCACACATATCAAATCCACTATCAACATACTCACAAATGTGGAAATATACATGTAACAAATTCACATCTGACAGGACGAACAACATGAGCACATACCAGACACAATGACACAAGTAATGGTGATAAAATATGGCAGATATGGAGACAAAACATACCCAAAGGCATAGATACAAGTGACAAATAATAAGGATGTACAGGATGCCAAGTGTGCCGGTGATGTAATTAACATCCTTGAGTATGCAGAGGACACACATGTCCATGTGGACATATACTGTTGGATTTGCTACTGTGAACAATAACATTAAATGAAGGCTCTAATAGGTGTTACCAAACAGACAACAGTGTGACATATGTGGTGATTAATGTAAATAATGCTGAAATGTTTGTAAAATCATGTAATGTATTGTGACATATTGTGTGAGATATGAATATGTGTGTAAATATTGGGATCAGATATGAAATCGGGGTAAGTTGTTTGTGACAGATATGAAATTGGTGAACAATTTGGGGTCATATATGAAATTGGGGGTAAATTTTGTTGACAGATATGAAATTGGGGATCAATTTGGGGGTCATATATGAAATTGGGGTACATTTTGTTGACAGATATGAAATTGGGGCCCATTAGTTCTTTCACTGTGGCATTTGGTGTTAGATATGAAGTTAAGGCTGTCATTACTAACTATAGTCCATTTAAATCAGATCCAGTGCCATGATATTTTGTAAGTGACCACTGTTCGAAGTACAGATATGACCCATGACATTGACACAGCACGATGTGTACATTGGTGCCTTAAACGTGCTCACACAACACTATCACGCCCATAGTCAACAATGTAATGCTGCACCCTCGCCGTAGCCAGCGCCTGGCACCAGCGTTGTGTCACTGCCAATGGCCCAAGACACACTCACCGTAGTGATAGGCATATACACATGATCAAATGGCGGTTGGCATGCTTCGCCACCCAGATCCCGGTCACTCATAGCAATGCATGTCCCCGGAATCGCGGTAGCTACCTCCTGGCACCAGCGGTGTGTCACCGCCAATGGCCCAAGACACACTCACCGTAGTGATAGGCATATACACATGATCAAATAGCGGTTGGCATGCTCCGCCACCAAGATCCCGGTCACTCATAGCAATGCATGTCCCCGGAATCGCGGTAGCTACCACCTGGCACCAGCGGTGTGTCACCGCCAATGGCCCAAGACACACTCACCGTAGTGATAGGCATATACACATGATCAAATGGCGGTTGGCATGCTCCGCCACCCAGATCCCGGTCACTCATAGCAATGCATGTCCCCGGAATCTCGGTAGCTACCGCCTGGCACCAGCGGTGTGTCACCGCCATGGCCCATGCATTGACAGCCAATGGGAAGCGCTATCGCGGAAGCCTGATGCAATTTTGAAAATCGTGGTAGGCGTGCTCCGCCACCGCGGGGCCGGTCATTGGATGCACTTGAAAGATGCACCACCGCGGTACCGCACGCCTGTCCCCTGCGGTGTGTCACCGCCATGGCCCATGCATTGACAGCCAATGGGAAGCGCTATCGCGGTAGCCTGATGCAATTTAGAAAATCGCGGTAGGCGTGCTCCGCCACCGCGGGGCCGGTCATTGGATGCACTTGAAAGATGCACCACCGCGGTACCGCACGCCTGTCCCCTGCGGTGTGTCACCGCCATGGCCCATGCATTGACAGCCAATGGGAAGCGCTATCGTGGTAGCCTGATGCAATTTAGAAAATCGCGGTAGGCGTGCTCCGCCACCGCGGGGCCGGTCATTGGATGCACTTGAAAGATGCACCACCGCGGTACCGCACGCCTGTCCCCTGCGGTGTGTCACCGCCATGGCACAAGCATTGACAGCCAATGGGAAGCGCTATCGCGGTAGCCTGATGCAAACTTGAAAATCACGGTAGGCGTGCTCCGCCACCGCGGAGGCGGTCATTGGATGTTTTTGAATGAGGCAGACCTGGAACACCAATTGCAGCAGCTTAGTACCACAGAAACTTTCCCTGGGGGCTATATATGTGTGTGTGAGAGCCACACATCTCCACAGCTCACTGAGCCTGCTGCCTGAGACCCCTCACCTGCTGCTGCCTCCAGGGACTGCTGCCTGGGACCCCTCACCTGCTGCTGCCTCCTGGGACTGCTGCCTGAGACCGCTCACCTGCTGCTGCCTCCAGGGACTGCTGCCTGGGACTCCTCACCTGCTGCTGCTTCCAGGTACTGCTGCCTGGGACCCCTCACCTGCTGCTGCCTCCAGGGACTGCTGCCTGAGACCGCTCACCTGCTGCTGCCTCCAGGGACTGCTGCCTGGGACCCCTCACCTGCTGCTGCCTCCAGGGACTGCTGCCTGGGAGCCCTCACCACCAACTGCCACTGCTGCTGTCTCCTGCCCACAGTGATGTCGAGGACTGAGAAGATCCGTGCCAGTCCCTTCACCACCGAGGAGCTGGAGGTCCTTGTTGACGAGGTGCTCACCCAGTATCCAAGGCTATTTGGTGCGCCAAATGTCGTGGTAAGTATCTCAGAGTGTGAGTGAGAGTACAGGGGGGCACACATGAAGTTGATCTGCTGCAGTATGTGCGTGAGAGTGTGGGGTTGGGTCATGCACTGCCTAGCATGCTGTTTCCAGGGGGAAGGTGTGTTTAGCCTATTCCACATGTTTGTCTGCCTGCACATCCAGATGTGAGGGAAATGTAATGTCTTGTCAGACATACAGTGAGGCTGCAACTTCTCAATTTAGGAGTCAGGACAGTGATTGCCAGTCTGAATGTCTGTGTGTGTCCCTGATGTCCTCCACAGGCCCATCTGTGGCCTTAGCTAGGGTTGTTGTCCAGAGGGTCATGAGGGAATTGTTTCTGACTCAATATGTGTCTCATCTCTAGTTCTGCACTATGCTCAGGACCTCAATCCCCCAGGGTGACACTCTTGTTGGTCATTCACCTATGACACTGTACATTTCAACATTATCGTGCCCAGACCCTTCCATCACCACCAGCATGTGCACATACTCACATGTGTTGGCACTGTTTGTGTTTCCAAATGATCCCTCCATTTAAAATATCAGATGCCCCACGTTGGACCTCTGTGTGACCCCAACTGGCCTGCACATTCACCGCCCAATCTGACAGTGACACAACACTGAATGTACAGAGTGTCAAATCTGTGCTTTTCCTGCTTGACTCTCCATCAATGAGCCATTACAGACATGTAGATTGCACACGACAGGCCTTGTGATGAGGGTTTGCGTTTGTGAGGTCATGTCCCTCAATGTGACCTCCATGACACAGTGTGGCAGTTTAAGGGCAAGTGCTTTGAGGGCTGCGCAGTGTTGGGCACAGTGAGTATTCACAGTTACATATGTAGTGATGTCTTGCATGTCTTGGTATTCCCAAGATTTTGCAGTAGATGTGGTCAGCATACACATTTTGCTCCCTGCTGGCATCATGCATGGCTATGAGATGGGCAGGTACTGTGTCCACCCTCATACCTGCATGCATTAATGTGTGTTTCCCACATGATGATGTTTGAATGTTGCAGATTTATTGTCTCTGCTAAAGTTATGGCTGAAGTTGGGATGAGTCAGTGTCATGCTCCTGCCCTGGGAAATGGTGGTAGGTTTCACTGATTATTGCACCCTCTTGTCTCCCATGTCTGCAGCTCAAAGTCAACCAGCGCAAGGCCGTGTGGAGGGCCATTGCATGCAAGGTGCGTGCTCTGGGTACCTCCAACCGACGGCGCTCCCACTGTCACAAGAGGTGGGATGACATCTGCCGGCTGAGCAGGAACATGGCCGAGATGACACTGGGGCTGATCCCTCGGGCCGGCAGGTTGGCGCGGCGCAGCATAACACCACTAATGGCGCGCATTTTAGCTGTGACGCACCCTGAACTGGATGTACATCTGAAGGGGCATCAGCAGCAAGCTGGTGGTGAGTATGGCCTTGTTGTCGACTGATGTCCTAGACTTGCCTGTGCAGCTTCTCATGTACCTCACCTGCACTGTGTCCTGGTCACTGGCCTTGCTGTTCACTGCTGTTTGCCCCTTGCCTGTGGAGGATCTCATGTTCCTCATCTGCACTTTGGACTGGCCACTGGCCTTGCTGTTCACTGCTGTTTGCCCCTTGCCTGTGCATCTTCTCATGTACCTCACCTGCACTGTGTCCTGGTCACTGGCCTTGCTGTTCACTGCTGTTTGCCCCTTGCCTGTGCAGGATCTCATGTTCCTCATCTGCACTGTGTCCTGGTCACTGGCGTTGCTGTTCACTGCTGTTTGCCCCTTGCCTGTGCAGGATCTCATGTTCCTCATCTGCACTTTGGACTGGCCACTGGCCTTGCTGTTCACTGCTGTTTGCCCCTTGCCTGTGCAGCTTCTCATGTACCTCACCTGCACTGTGTCCTTGTCACTGGCCTTGCTGTTCACTGCTGTTTGCCGCTTGCCTGTGCAGCTTCTCATGTTCCTCATCTGCACTGTGTCCTGGTCACTGGCCTTGCTGTTCACTGCTGTTAGCCCCTTGCCTGTGCAGGATCTCATGTTCCTCATCTGCACTTTGGACTGGTCACTGGCCTTGCTGTTCACTGCTGTTTGCCCCTTGCCTGTGCAGGATCTCATGTTCCTCATCTGCACTGTGTCCTGGCCACTGGCCTTGTTGTCGACTGATGTCCTAGAGTTGCCTGTGCAGTTTCTCATGTACCTCACCTGCACTGTGCACTGGTCACTGGCCTTGCTGTTCACTGCTGTTAGCCCCTTGCCTGTGCAGGATCTCATGTTCCTCATCTGCACTTTGGACTGGCCACTGGCCTTGCTGTTCACTGCTGTTTGCCCCTTGCCTGTGCAGCTTCTCATGTTCCTCATCTGCACTGTGTCCTGGCTACTGGCCTTGTTGTCGACTGATGTCCTAGACTTGCCTGTGCAGCTTCTCATGTACCTCACCTGCACTGTGTCCTGGTCACTGGCCTTGCTGTTCACTGCTGTTAGCCCCTTGCCTGTGCAGGATCTCATGTTCCTCACCTGCACTTTGGACTGGTCACTGGCCTTGCTGTTCACTGCTGCTTGCCCCTTGCCTGTGCAGGATCTCATGTTCCTCATCTGCACTGTGTCCTGGCCACTGGCCTTGTTGTCGACTGATGTCCTAGACTTGCCTGTGCAGCTTCTCATGTACCTCACCTGCACTGTGTCCTGGTCACTGGCCTTGCTGTTCACTGATGTTTGCCCCTTGCCTGTGCAGGATCTCATGTTCCTCATCTGCACTTTGGACTGGCCACTGGCCTTGCTGCTCACTGCTGTTTGCCCCTTGCCTGTGCAGCTTCTCATGTTCCTCATCTGCACTGTGTCCTGGCCACTGGCCTTGTTGTCGACTGATGTCCTAGACATGCCTGTGCAGCATCTCATGTACCTCACCTGCACTGTGTCCTGGTCACTGGCCTTGCTGTTCACTGCTGTTTGCCCCTTGCCTGTGCAGGATCTCATGTTCCTCATCTGCACTTTGGACTGGCCACTGGCCTTGCTGTTCACTGCTGTTTGCCCCTTGCCTGTGCAGCTTCTCATGTACCTCACCTGCACTGTGTCCTTGTCCCTGGCCTTGCTGTTCACTGCTGTTTGCCCCTTGCCTGTGCAGCTTCTCATGTTCCTCATCTGCACTGTGTCCTGGTCACTGGCCTTGCTGGTCACTGCTGTTTGCCCCTTGCCTGTGCAGCTTCTCATGTACCTCACCTGCACTGTGTCCTGGTCACTGGCCTTGCTGTTCACTGCTGTTAGCCCCTTGCCTGTGCAGGATCTCATGTTCCTCATCTGCACTTTGGACTGGTCACTGGCCTTGCTGTTCACTGCTGTTTGCCCCTTGCCTGTGCAGGATCTCATGTTCCTCATCTGCACTGTGTCCTGGCCACTGGCCTTGCTGTCGACTGATGTCCTAGACTTGCCTGTGCAGTTTCTCATGTACCTCACCTGCACTGTGTCCTGGTCACTGGCCTTGCTGTTCACTGCTGTTAGACCCTTGCCTGTGCAGGATCTCATGTTCCTCATCTGCACTTTGGACTGGCCACTGACCTTGCTGTTCACTGCTGTTTGCCCCTTGCCTGTGCAGCTTCTCATGTTCCTCATCTGCACTGTGTCCTGGCCACTGGCCTTGTTGTCGACTGATGTCCTAGACTTGCCTGTGCAGCTTCTCATGTACCTCACCTGCACTGTGTCCTGGTCACTGGCCTTGCTGTTCATTGCTGTTAGCCCCTTGCCTGTGCAGGATCTCATGTTCCTCATCTGCACTTTGGACTGGTCACTGGCCTTGCTGTTCACTGCTGCTTGCCCCTTGCCTGTGCAGGATCTCATGTTCCTCATCTGCACTTTGGACTGGTCACTGGCCTTGCTCTTGTCTGAATTTTGCTGCATAACTGTGTAAAATGTAAATAATAAAAAGATTATTCCTGATGTCTGCCTTGTCAGTGTCCTTGCTAAATAAAGGGTTACTGTGTGGGTATGGTTTACTGTGACACATGCTCTATATGCCACTTCAACATTGCCAATGTCTTGTTTCCTCTGATCATGTTGTTTCAACTTTGGTGTCCCAGACTTGTGCATTTGTGTGTGTTGGCTTAGTTATAGGTGTGTTTGCTGTGGACTGTTTGACTTCCTGGGTGTGTTGTTGTCTGTGTGATGTTTAGTTTGTTGTTGTGTGTGTTCATGGTGTGTCACTCATCTCTGTTTGTAACTGGTATGTCTGTTGTGCACACACTGCTTGGTGTGCATGCAGTGCTGTGAGTGTATGTTGCCTTGTCCTTGCCTGGTGTGCCCCCCCTGATGTTTAGCTGTTGTAGCATGTTGATATTGTTGCATGTGCATGTGTTGTGGCTGTGTGCAGTGTTTGTGTTGTGTTGTCTCATGCAGTTGACAGATGCTCTGTGTGAGGTGTTCTATTTGACTGTCAGTGTGTGTGTTTTGTTGTTGTTATTGATTCAGATGTGTGTTGCCATTGTGGTGTGCCTTACTTGTGTGTCTGTCACATGAACAGCGGTCTACTGTAGTTCCCGTGCTTGTTTTAGGTGCATCCTTGGTGTTTTCTCCTCTCATATTTGATGTGTCTCTTGTCATTTTTGTGCATGTGCAGGCATGTGGTACACTATGACACCATTTTGAGTTGATGGGTGGTGTGGTATGTCTGTCTGTGTGTCATTGTAGGCCCATTTCTCCCTGTTTGTCTCCACTATTGTTTTGTGTGGATGCACTTCTTATATGTGTTGTGGTATGTTGTCTGTGCATTTTTACTGACTAATTAGGTTGTGTACTCCTGTTGTGTCTGTGCTCCCATTGAATTTCCACTGTTTAACTGCACAGGTCTTGTCTGTTATTGTAGTAGTTCTGTGTGTGTGTTTTGATTGGGTTCTGTGTTTGACAGTTGTTTTTGTGCGTACAGTGGTTCTGTCATTCCTGTGTGTATGTGATGTTTGTGGATGTCCCCCAGGGGGTGTGTTTGCTTGTCAGTGTATTGACTGGACATTATTGGCAAGCTTCTGTGTGTTTGTCACTGGTGTTGTGTGCTGCAGGTGTGATGGGTGTGGGTGTTGTGTGAAGGTTCATACTTGTGTTTGACAGTCATGGGGTGTTGCAATGGGCCCTGTGTGTTGTGCTGCTGACATACTCCTGTGATGTATTTGGATACAGATGTGTGGCTGTTCAGTGTTAGACTTCATACCCTTCCTTTCATCCCTGTGCCTATACATGGGTTGCCTTGCTGTCTCCCTGAGTTGTTGCAGTGAGGTGACTTTGGTTTGACTTCACTCACTGTAACTGTCATGTGTGAATTTTTGGGCTGGGGTTGTTGTTATATGTTCCTTCACTTGCATGTGTTGTACACATGCTTGGTGTTCAGCTCCTTGCCATTCCATTTGTGTGCACCTCACTTTAGGTTTCCTATTTGTTGTCCTCCATTTCTGCTGGCATGTGGTCTGTGTTTGTTGCTGTGTGTCAGTGTGGGGTATGTCTGTGTGACGTGGCAGGCTGTGTGTCCATTAGAGTGTTTGTTCATTATCTGTGTGTGTTTATTTTGTGCTTGGACTCAGTTTACTTGCCATGAGTGTGGTGTTGTTGTGGTGTGTGAGTTCCCCTGGCCCTGTGCTTCTACGCTGTGTATTACTCTGCAGCCACACCTGATGAGGCTGTCTCCCTAGTTGTTTGTTGTGTGGTGCAGTGTGTGTGTTCACCTGGCTGGTTATTGGGCATGTGGGAGCACAGGAGGGTCACATGGCATGTCCCTTCATGTTGTGGGTGGGCCTAGTGTGTGTAGTGTGGAGGTGTTTCCCTGTGTACTTTGTGCACTGCCCATGCCTTGCGGTGGCCCTGCCTACTACATTGTGTGCATTTTTTAAGGCGGATTCACCGCTGCGGTCACGTGACCGGGACATTATTTCTAGATCGCGGACATGGTGACCTGGATGGGGAGGTTTGAACTTGTGGCAGGTAGGACATGTGTGGCTACACCTGTGGTTGTGTTCCTGTCCCCACCAGGGTGTCTGGTGGGGACGGGAACCTTACATCAGCCATGGAGTTGTGGGTTGTGTTTGTGTGCAGAGTTGTGTGATCGCGTACCTGCGGCGGCGTCTGCCACGGTCCATGGCTTGCTGGAGGAGTATCATGTACAGCGCCGGGAAGACGTGTAGTGCCGGGTCAATGGCGGTCGGCTCCGGTATTCACTTTGCGCTCCGCTGTGGTGCTTCCGCCTGCTCAGATTGGCCGGTTTCTCCGCTGCGGTGTGCCTGGCTGTTTGGCGCATCCTAATTTGTACGCCGTGAGGGACGTCATTCCGCACGGCGGTGGCTCTCGATTGGTTAACTCCGTCGCGGTGGCGGGCGCGTTTTGATGGCGGTTCACGTCGCACCGCGGCAGTCAGAACATGGGCTGTGTTTGACCATTGTAATATGGCGGGCGTGTGCACCGCTGCTCGCGGGCGGAAAACAGCGTTTTCTCCCACCGCCAGCATCGCGGAGGTGCATCCGCCAGTCATCGTATTGGGCCCCTTAGTTCATCAATTGGCAATACTAATTTCTCTCTGTCTTTCTAAGCATACTTTATCAGGATGGGTAACATCACTGTAGAGCAGGCATGCAAATTAGCTGCCCATTCTTCTAGCATAGCTGGATCCTGATAGGAGGGCACTGTGAAAATTCTAAGTCCCCTTGGTACTCTTTCATTGTCCACATATGTTTGCAAAGAGACAGGCTTCCACCATCTAAAAATAATTTACGATGAATTCACGGATCCACTGCAAATTTGCAGTATTTTTTGTTTTTAATTTGTTTTTGGCCTAAGGGTGGTCCCATCAGGCCTACGGGGAGGGTATCCCCACCCTGCCCCCTATATGTTTTTGTACCTTATTTCCAGGAGAGGGGACTGAATCCCAAAATGAATGCCATCACATCCTTGTTGATGTGGTGGCAGCCAATCAGATCTTACCTCTAGATCTGTCTGCTCTGTGTATCCTCTGCTGGATTAAACATCTATATTATTTAATCTCTATTTTGCAAAAAATGTAGAACAAAATTACATCAAAACCTCAGATCCTTTACCCTTGCAGTGCGGAGTCCCCCAGGGCTCCTCCCTGAGCCCAACTTTTTTAACATTTATATGGCTGCTCTGGCGGACATCGTCTCCCCCTTTGGGATCCACATTGTGTCTTAAGCTGATGACACGCAGCTGGTCATAGCATTGAATCAAGCTGACTAGTCGCCCACTGACCTCCATGCCTGTCTGGAGGAAGTGGCTAAGTGGATGAGTCTTTCCCATCTTAAACTCAATGGTGAAAAAACCGAGCTGATGATGCTTGGTAACCACTTAAGTGTCAACCTGAATGCCCTCTGGCCAGCCTGTATGTGCATGGCCCCGGTCCCAAAATCTGAAATAAAAAGCTTAGGCATTTGGCTCGACCAAGACCTCTCCTTCAAAACCCAAGCCAGGAAGACGGTCGCCTCATGCTATGGTCTGCTCAAAATGATTCGTAAAATACTCCCTCTACTTCCGTTCCTAGCAAAAAAGCTACTGATACAGGCCCTGATCCTATCCAGGATTGATTTTGACAACGCCCTATATCTGGGGGCCCCCAAGGCAGTGGTCACGAGACTTCAGATTGTTCAGAACTCGGCGGCAAGACTGCTTACTGGTACCGGCTATCGCTGTTCTGCAAAGCCCGCACTGCGCTCCCTGCACTGGCTTCCGGTGCAGGAGAGAATCAATTTCAAAGCCCTCTGAGTGGCTCACAAGTCTCTGGAAGGGAACGGACCACCCATCATCAAAGCCCTGATCCCTCCGTAAAAAGCCCCCAGAAACCTTCGTTCCGACACGCTCCATCTGGCTGAAGTGTCCAGAATTAAGAGAGCCAGAAGCGGGGGCAGGCTTTTTTCATACAATGCCGCCAAACTTTGGAACACACTCCCACTTCACCTCCATAGGGAACCTAACCATCTCATGTTCCGAAAGCATCTGAAGACCTGGCTCTTCCCATAAACTTTGGTCGATCACTCTGGCTCCGCTCAGCGCTGGGATGCTCCCGGGTAGCCATGCGCTTTACAAGATCCCATTTCATTTCATTCAAATCACAAAGAATACACTTTCTGCATCAAAATCGTCCTTTATGTCAAATTTGGTGTAATTCCGTTCAGCCATTTTTGCTGTAGCTGTGTCTATTTTTTCTATGGAAAATAGATGGGGATAATCTGTTTTGGGACCCCTCCCTTTCTTTCGACCCCTGCTTGACAGATCACCTCAAAACTTTCCTGGAGGAGCTGAGGTGGATGAGACTTTTTTTGGGAAAGTTTGGTGATGATTTTACAAACAGCACCAAAGTTGTTAGCATGTGAAAGCAATGCTTTTCTTGTGGAAACGGGGTCCTAACTATCATTTCCACAGGAGCCCACACCTAAAATGGCTGCCCCGGGGCAAAAATCTTATTTTTTTTATTTTACAGAAAATTCACAGAGGATCTGCCATAAAAGTTAAAGGGCTCCCGCCCTTTTAAAAAAAAAAACCAGGATGGGCCAGGGCCCAGGGGGTTGTAAAAACTATTAATTTATGATGAGGGGGCAAGTGGCTCCCTCTCCAAGCCCATAGAAGACCCCGGGGACTTCATCCTCTAGGGCTGAGGGCATGAGGACCCCCAAGAATTTAGAAGACCTCGAGGGCCACTGGGCCAAATATATATTTAGGGAAGAGTGGTGTGCAACCCCCCTCCCCGAGCCTTTAAAAGTCATCAGGGACCCAGTCCCCTGAGGCTAACTTAGTTATTTTGGGGAGGGGTAGGGCGTCTCTGCTCCCAAGCCATGGGAGGGCCAGTGTTTTTTTGGGAAGGGTTGCATTGGGACCCCTCCCTGAGAAATAAAGCGACGCTAGGGACCCCCAATCCCTGGGACCCAAACAAAGAAGTGTCCTAGGGCCCCATGCCTCAGCACACTGCTGTTCACTGCCCGGGAGGGTGGGCAGAATACAAATGTTATTCCCTCCACACGGTCTCTTGGGCAGGGAACACAACTTTGCTTCAGCCCGAAAGGAGCACAAAAAACAGCTGCCCCCATCTGGGCAGGAGTAAGGAAATGGAGCAGGCATGTTGTGGGTGCCACAGGTGGGCACCCTGTTTAAAAATAATGGCCGACTTCTGCTGGCAACCAGGATGGGAAACAGCCTGTACAACAAGGTTTTTACCTGGCGAAGCCATCACGGGTGCAGTGGCGACTCAATCTGTCTAACTATCGACTGGCAATGGACAAACTTAGACTGGTCTCAATGGTAACTAATTTTCTTGATGATAATGAGCATTCTTTCCCCTCTGCATAAATAGTATGGGCGGCAGCCAAAGCAGGAGTTTGGGGGGAATTTATGAAGGACTCAGCCATACGTAAAGGGGAGCACAACAACAAAAGGCACTAGAACGGCGGGTGATGACACTCACAAACACATATAGAGACACACAGACAACATCAAACCTGTGCACCTTATTGCAGGCAAAACGTGAGTTTAACAAAATCTAAACATCACATGGGGAAAAAGCACTATTTTGTCTGAAACAAAGGAATTATGATAAAGGAGAAAAGGTGCGCAGGCTGTTATCCTTGCAGCTAAAACAACAGGAATCCCAGTACACTATCCCAGCAATCAGAGACAAGAAAGGTACATTTATCACCCACCCAACAGACATTACTGTCACTTTCCATAACTATTGTGAGTCATAATACGCCTCTAAGTGCCCTCTCTTAACGCCTGTATTAGAAGACTCTCTCGCAAGTCACCTGGCCTAACTCACAACCTCACAGTTTGAGACCCTGAACCAAGCCATCACCTAGGTGGAAATCATGCAAGTCATCGAAGAACTTCCATACAACAAAGCACCAGGACCACGCTGATATCAGGCAGAGTACTTCTGGCTAAATAAACACAAACTAGCCACCACTAGTGTGCAAAGTATTTAATGGTACCTTCGAAGGGACTCCACCACTTCCAGAAATGAACAGGGCAAAAATCACCCTAATCCTGAAGAAAGGCAAAGATCAGTTGGATTGCACAGTTTACCATCCAATCTCGCTACTCAATGCTGACACAAAATTATTGGCTAAGATTTTATTCAATCATCTAAAAGTAGTCATCCCACTCTTAATTCACTGAGACCAGGTAGGGTTTATCCCATACCGCTATTCTTTATCCCATTTACGAGCACTAGTGCATATTTTGTGGCAGGTAAAGGATGATGGGGATGAGAAAATGGGGCTCTCCTTGGACAAGGACAAAACGTTAGATAGGGAAGAGTGGTAGTATCTCTTCCACCTCTTCACTTTGACCGCCTGGGGCACAATTAAACAAAGTGGTTATGCTAACCCTACGGCAGTCCTCAAGTGTAATGTGCATTCATCACCAGCCTTTGAAATCTCATGGGGAACATGGCAAGGGTGTCCACTCTCCTCATTGCTGTTTGTTTAAGCCCTGAAGTCCTCAGCACAAATCATTCAGAACCACATGGACATTACAGGAAAGAGACATCCGTTGGGGAACAAAAATAATTTCTCTATGCGGACTATATCCTTATTTCACATTCTAACGCACGGCAGCCCTTCCCTCTCTTGATACAGACAATAACCCACTTTGCCCGGTTCTCGGGTTGTAGGTTCAACAGCGACAAATGTGAGGCCCTCCCACTTACCCACAATACCACTATGGCGTTGATCTATAACCACTGCTTCACATTGCAGACATCCCGCCTTAAATATCTGGGTATTCATTTCTGCACAGGGCTTGTCAATATGATGGAACCCATCTTAAACCCCTTTATAGCTACCATACAATTGGATCTCGCCCAGTGGACACCACTTAACATCCCTATGTGGGGTGCAGACTCTCAAAATGAACATTATGCCCTGACTTAACTATAGCTTCTCTATGGTTCCCCTTCGTATACAGAAATGCACACTACATGATCTCAACCGCCTGCTCAAAGCATACATATTGACAGGGAGGAAACACCGACTGAAGCTATATAAATTATACGTGGCTATGGAAAGTGAAGAGCTCTGCTTAACCCATGAAGAACATTACTGGTTAGCCTCCCAGATAGTGCAAATACAGTTGATGATTCATGATTCCTTGGGTACTCCGTTATGGGTATTCCTGGAGAGATCACTTTGGCAGAATGTGGGACCTCTCTATATGCTTTACACTGACATTAAGACATGGCACAGAACTCCTAACCCGGTAATAGATACCATGATGCATGCATGGAGAAAAATGGCATAAGCTTCTAAGCGAGAGCCACAATTTCCATTAAGGGGCCCTATTGTGTTAAACTGTCACATTGGGAAAGAGGAACAGAACTGGACATGTTTCAGTGCAAGTGGTGTGCTTGTCTTTAGCCACCTTGTCACAGAGGACAGCTTGAAAACCTTTGCTGAGGAGCAGGCTCACTTACAACTGGATATGACCTACTGCTGGGACTACCAAACACTGTGCTACTGTCTTGCCACACTATTCACACACACGCCTATGATCCAGCCTGAATCCTTGCTGCTCCAATTCCTGATGAAGTGGGCTTTGTTCAAGGGGGAGGTGTCAGAAATCTATAACCTACTCACCAGGTCAAAATGGCAGTTTAAAACTGCACTCCCAGACACTGCAGAGGCAGGTCTGAGACATGTTTACAAGACTACTTATGTGAGTGGCACAATCAGTGTTGCAGGCCAACTATTAGCATTTGATTTACAGGCCCAGGACACCCCACTGCACCTTACTAGGGACTTACTAGTGAATCAAATATGCCAATCATGGATAACCCAATCACCAATACAATTTAGACAAAGAGATATGCACTTTAGCTCTGGTTAGCAGTGGTAAAAGTGTTCAGAGTCTTAAAGCCAACAAAAACAGGTCAGAAAAAAATAGGAGGAAGAAGGCAAAACGTTTGAGGATAACCCTGCAAAAAGCGCCATATCCAACAGTCATGTTTGCTCAAACACTCACAGCAGGTGAAAGAGGATGTGTTCGAGCAAATGGATGAACCTGGACTTGATGGGAGCACTCTGATTTCAGTCTATAGGTGTTGTGAGAGGACTCGTACTAGGAGGAGTCCAACTAATTTGAAGGATTATGTTGGAGGGTAATGTTTATGTTTGCAACCTTATGTACGGTACTTTTATCATTGCCCTGTATGTATACATTTTGATTGTAACCTTATTGGTTCTTATAATGTTGTATTTGCTTGTTCTAGTATAACTTATGCTTAATTTATATATTTTTATTCTCATTCTTATAGTTGAGTTTACAAATGTATTGTTCTTGATCTGGATAATTTTTCAGTTATTTTAGTGGGGGAGATGTGTTGATGCCTACTCTCTTTCCTAACATAACTATGCTATAGGAATATTGTCTATGCCATCAAAAAGAATCTGGGAACTGGAAATATTGCAGTATGAGGAGAACAGCGGTTGTGATAGGAGCTAAGGCGCTGACCCGGACCTTGTTCCTTTGCATGTTGTTGGTGTTTTAAAAGTATTTATTGAAGGAAACTGGAGTTGTTACCTCTCTATGGAACTTAACACAAACTAAATTAAAATTTGCTTTATTATCATTTAAGTTTGTAGTAGAACCAAACGTTTTATGTGCAGTTACCTGTAGGTGAAAGGACAGCAGAATGTTTTGCTCCTTTTTGCCACGCCTCTAAAAATGTCCTCACACTGAACCCCCACCCCATTCCATTGAAAGTCACAGTTCCCATCGGCATGTATGCATTTCGACCACTGTCTACAACAAATGCCCTTTTCGTCCATGCTGTCCAGAGGGCGCACTGTAACCTGATGCAACGAGGAGCACTTTGCTGCCTTGTCAGTGATATAAACTAAAGTGGTATGTAAATGCTACAATACATTTACGCTCTAAGCCAGCTCATCATGTAATTCAAAGAACCCTAAGCGTTTGAAATATATTTGTTAGAGTGTCGAAATAAGAAGTCTTTTTGTGAGTATGCATCTACTATTCTGCCTGTTTTGGAGAGTCACTAAAATGCATGCATAAGTGCTTGTATAGCGCGGACCTAGCTGTTAATCTGGTATTTGTGTAGTTGCGGGGCATCATCTTCCTATTGAAATTCGCATGCATATATGTATGTATACATAAGTACCATAAATCACAAGCTTTGCTGCTTCGTGCTTTAGGAGGCTTTATATTTTTTATGCTGGTTATTGATATTCATGTGCATTAATAAAGTGCAAACCAAGCTGAATAGCAGCAGATTCATTTCTGAAACACCTATCCTCTTGGGAAATTGTTTCACACTAGGTGGGCGTTTTGACATTTCTTTCTGTCCTTTTAGACTTTAATAAGCATATTTTAAAAAACTCTCTTCATTAATACCGTTCCTATTTTAATGCCGGGCCCCTAGCTCCTACTGTTGTTCAGCAATCCTGTAATTTACCATATGCCGCCTTTTCTCACCCGTTGATCAGCCCTTATAAAAAATTGTAAATGTGAACATCTGTTTAGCTGGATGACTTAACTGGTAATCATTCTGCTTCTAAGCAATGCTAATTGTGTCAGACAAGTGGACTGAGGTACATCAGACATTGGTCTCCCTCCTACCTCCCTCTTATCCCATGAAACCTTTGTGCTGCAACCTCAACATTGTGATGGAGAGAGCAGAGCTCATCCAGCTCAGCCTCATTCTTTCCATTTGAGCAATTCTTGGAATTGCTGTTCTGCTGTTTAGTTAGTGGAAAAGTGGAAGGCTCTGTTAGATATATTACAAGACTGGCAGGTAGTTCTGTGTCGTCTGTAATATCTTCATTCACTTCTGACGTTTAAGTCAACAGCATTATGGACAGCGGAACTGATCGGCCTGTACTTATAATGGAACGCGAAGGTGGTGGGGTGAGCGTGGTAGGAGCAGATCTGTTTCACTGCAGTGCCTTTCCACATACCTCAGACATCCTCTCACAGAGGAAATTCTTTCAAAGGGAGCTGTGCTGTCTCTCTGGCATGGCCCACAAGGGTGGTCTGGCGAGACCTCTGGCTCACTCACAGTGTCTTGAAGTGCACCAGCATCCAAGCTCACTTCTCAAGACTAAGGGCATTGGAAGGTAAGGTTGGATCCCACTCCGTAGGTCCTCTGAGACCAGTGGCTTGAGCACCTGCCAGAAAGCCTTATGGTGGTGGCTGTGGCATTATGGAGACTAGAGACTACCGTAGGCTAATGTGGGGCACCTCTGAGTCTCTTTCTCATGGGGATGTGATGGGACTCTGAAACTGGCTGTCTCCTAGATGTAGGGTCCTGCTTGACAACTTGTATGGATAGCTGTGGTGTTGTGGAAGCTGGGCCTCCCATCACCATGTGGGGTTTCTAAGAGTGTTTGTGCATGTCAGGAATCTGAGAGTTCCATGATTGTAATACCTTGCTCCTGGCTGCTGCGGGTTGTAGGGTTCAACTTGATATGTCATGTGAATAAGTAAGCTGATGTGGAGACTGCACCTCTCAGCTCAGCGCTTTGCTATCTAAATGCTGTTTATCCTGGTTGTAAGAAAGTGGGCTACTGGTTGGGGGGGTGAAACCCTACTCAAGCAGCAACCATAATCCTTGCCAGGGTGAGGCACAAGCAAACCCCAAATGAACCTGAGATCGACCCTCTGGTAGCTTGGCACAAAGCAGTCATGATTAGCTTAGAGGCAATGTACAAAGTATTTATGCAGCACTTCAAACAGTAATAAAGTAAAAACACAATACAAGAAAAATCCCACACCAATTTAGAAAAATAGAGTATATTGTAATGAATAAACCAAGACCAAAACGTCATAAATACAATCAGTAGATATGAAATGTTAAAGGTTTCAATGAAAATAGCGCCACAAAACACAGTGTGCCAACCGTGAAATATGGTTGCGCTGGACCAGTTCAAAATCATACGTTCAGGCCGACCGCAATGGAGCGAGGCCCAGCTACTAGGACCCAGTTAGACCAACTGAACAAGAGCACCTTAAATCCTGGTTTGCGGAGCGTTGTAAGGTCCCACGTCAAGGATGCGTTGCACAGCTGAGACGATGCGTCCGTTCATAGGAGTGGTGAAGCTGCGATGCGAGGTCCTGCATCATCGTCGAGAATCCTGTCAACAAGGGCTTGCCATGTGAAGTCCAGCATCAAGAATGAGTTGTGCAGTCGAAGGGATGTGCTGCACCCGAAGAGATGTGAGACTGTGATGCGAGAACCTGCATCATCATTGAGAATGCCACTGACGAGTGCTTTGCATCAGGAAGCTTCGCACAGGCAGTGGCTCCGATGCGGGCTGCGGGGTCGATGCCGAGTCTGGACGTAGGGAGAGCCCTCGCAGCAGAAGTTGGTAGAACACCTTCAGACCCACTTCCAGGACTGGGGTGGCACCACTTGGCAGGGCAGGACTCACAGATGGCAGAGTCCAGGTTCTGGGGTTCAAGGCTGTTGTAGCCTTCTGTCTCTGAGGCTCTAGTCAGGAGGCCAGACAACTAGCCCTTTTCACTTTAGGGTCCTGGGTTCAATAGATGCAGGTCCAGTCCTTCTCATTCAGGTGAGAGGACAGCAGGTCAGCATAGCAGGGCAGCAGTTCCTTCAGAACTGCAGCCCAGCAGAGTGGCAGTCCTTTCAGCAGCACAGCCGTCCATCATCCTGGCAGAGTATCCACAGGTCCAGAAGTGTACTGAAGAGGTGTCTGGGGTCCAATATTTATACCTGGGCCTTCCTTTGTAGTGGGAGAAGCTTCTAGAGGTTTCCCTTTGAAGTCCCCAGGCATCCTGCCTTCCCTGTCCTGGCTCTAAACTAACTACAGGTGGTATGCAACCCTTTGTATGGAGACAGGACACAGCCCATTCAATCAATCAATCAATCAATCACTTATTTGTAGAGCGCACTAATCACCCGTGAGGGTCTCAAGGCGCTGAGTGGGGGTGAGGGTGCAGCTACTGCTCGAACAGCCAGGTCTTGAGAAGTCCCCTGAAGGTCAGCAGGTCCTGGGTCTGTCGCAGCTGTGTGGGGAGGGTGTTCCACGTCTTGGCCGCGAGGTAGGAAAAGGATCTGCCACCGGTGGAGGTCCTGTGGATGCGTGGCATGGCGGCGAGGGCGAGGTCGGTGGAGCACAGCTGGCGATTCGGGGTGTAGAAGGTGAGACGCTTGTTAAGGTATGCTGGTCCGGTGTTGTGTAGTGCTTTGTGGGCGTGGGTGAGGAGCTTGAAGGTGATCCTCTTCTTGACTGGGAGCCAGTGCAGGTCCTTCAGGTGGGCAGTGATGTGGGTGTGGCAGGGTATGTCGAGGATGAGGCGTGCGGAGGCGTTCTGTATGCGTTGGAGTCTCTTCTGGAGTTTGGCCGTGGTTCCTGCGTAGAGGGCGTTGCCGTAGTCCAGCATGCTGCTGACGAGGGCCTGTGTGACCGTCCTTCTGGTTTCGGTGGGGATCCATCTGTAGATCTTGCGGAGCATGCGCAGGGTGTTGAAGCAGGAGGAGGAGACGGCGTTGACATGCTGGGTCATTGAGAGCGATGAGTCCAGGATGACCCCCAGGTTGCGTGCATGGTCGGTGGGTGTGGGTGCAGCTCCCAGGGCGGCTGGCCACCAAGAGTCGTCCCAGGCTGAGGGGGTGGATCCGAGGATGAGGGCTTCTGTCTTGTCCGAGTTAAGTTTCAGGCGGCTGGTCTGCATCCAGCTGGCAACTGCCTTCATTCCTTTGTGGAGGTTGGTTTTGGCAGTGGCAGGGTTTTTGGTGAGTGAGAGGATCAGTTGAGTGTCGTCGGCGTAGGAGACGATGTTGAGGTTGTACGAGCGGACGATGCTGGCGAGTGGTGCCATGTAGACGTTGGGGAGGGTAGGGCTGAGGGATGATCCTTGGGGCACGCCGCAGATGATCTTGGTGGCTTCGGAACGGAAGGGCAGGAGGCGGACCCTCTGGGTTCTGTCGGTGAGGAAGGAGGTGATCCAGTCTAGGGTTTTGTCGTGCAAACCTGCGTCGTGTAGGCGTTTGCGTAGGGTGTGGTGGCAGATGGTATCGAAGGCGGCCGAGAGGTCCAGGAGGATGAGGGCCGCGGTTTCGCCGTTGTCCAATAGGGTCCTGATGTCGTCTGTGGCAGCTATGAGGGCGGTTTCGGTGCTGTGGTTGCTGCGGAAACCGGATTGGGACTGGTCCAGGATGTTGTTCTCCTCGAGGAAGTGGGTCAGTTGCTTGTTGACGATCTTTTAGATGATTTTTGCCGGGAACGGAAGAAGGGAGATGGGCCGGAAGTTCTTGAGGTCCTTTGGGTCCGCTGTGGGTTTCTTGAGTAAGGCGTTGATCTCGGCGTGCTTCCAGCTTTCCGGGAAGGTGGCGGTCTCGAAGGAGCTGTTGATGACCTTCCGAAGTTGGGGAGCGATGATGCGGTTAGCTTTGTTGAAGATGTGGTGAGGGCAGGGGTCGGTTGGTGAGCCGGAGTGGATGGTGTTCATGGTCTTGATGGTATTGTCGTCGTTGACGTGGGTCCAGGAGAGCAGGTGGTTGGTTAGGCTGGGGGGCGGTGGGTCTCAGGTGTTGGCAGCTGTAGGGAGGGTCTGGGTGTTGAAGCTGTCGTGAATGTCTGCGATCTTGCGGTGAAAGAAAGTGGCTAGGGAGTCGCAGAGGTCTTGCAACGGCGGGATGTCGTTGGAGTTGGAGCTGGGGTTGGAGAGCTCCTTCACGATGTTGAAGAGCTCTTTGCTGTTGTGTGCGTTGTTGTCGATGCGTTCCTTGAAGGAGGTCCTTTTGGTGGCACGGATGAGTTGGTGGTGCTTGCGAATGGCGTTCTTTAGGGCTGTGTGGTTTTCCGGTGTCTTTTCGTGGCGCCACCTTTTCTCGAGTCTTCGGCAGGTTCGCTTGGTTTCCTGGAGGTCGGTGGTGAACCAGCTGGCCTTTCTGTCGGTGCGTCTGTTTGAGGGTTATTTGAGCGGGGTGAGAGTGTTGGCGCAGTCATCGATCCATTGCCTGAGGTTACTGGCGGCTGTATCGGTGTCGGTGGTGTTTGTCGGTGGGTCTTGGGTGAGGGTGG
Source organism: Calotriton arnoldi (assembly GCA_963921515.1). NCBI lineage: Eukaryota > Metazoa > Chordata > Amphibia > Caudata > Salamandridae > Calotriton > Calotriton arnoldi. Next base: position 357,348 of record CAWUFW010013958.1, on the reverse strand, counting down.
TGATGAGCTGGTCTTCCTTGACCTTGTTCCAGCTGCGGTAGGGGATCCTTAGCTGGTGGTGGTGCGTGGTGGGTTTCTTGAACGTGAAGTGGACGCAGCGGTGGTCGGTCCAGTGGAGTTCGGTGGTGTGGCTGAAGGTGACGTGGTTGCTGGCTGAGAGGATGGGGTCGAGCGTGTGACCGGCGGTGTGGGTAGGGGTTGTGACGAACTGTTTGAGTCTGAGGTTGGCGAGGTTATCAAGCAGAGCAGCGGAGTTGCTGTCGTCGGTGTTCTCGAGGTGGAAGTTCAGGTCTCCGAGGAGGATGTAGTCTGCGGACGCAAGAGCGTGCGTGCTGACGATGTCGGAGATGGCGTCGATGAACTGTGGCCGGGGGCCGGGGGGTCTGTAGACTAGTGTTCCTCTAAGAGTGGTGTTGAGGTCGGTGTGGATCTGGAAGTGCAGGTGTTCGGCGGTGCTGGAGGTGTCTGTCGTGAAGGTCGAGACTCTGAGGGTACTTCTGTAGACGATGGCGATTCCTCCTCCTGGTTTGTTGGTGCGGTCCCTTCTGGTGATCTTGTATCCATCTGGGATGGCTGTGGCGATGTCGAGTGCCAAAGAGGGGTTCATCCAGGTCTCTGTTAGGAAGGCGACGTCCGGGGAGACTGAGTCGAGTAGGTCCCAGAGTTCGACGGCGTGCTTGTGGACGGAGCGGGTGTTGAGTAGTATGCATCTGAGGTGGTTGCGTTCTGCTCTGATGGGTGGGGTGGTGCGTGCGGGTGTTCGGCGGCTGGAGAAGCTGCAGTCACGGCAGGTGAAGGGTCCGTGGGTGAGTGTCGGACTGGCCTGGAAGCAGTTTGGTGATCGGCCGGTGTTGAGTCCATGGAGGAAGTTGGCGTCATAGCGTCGTCGGGTGTCGTGGCTCTCGCGGGGGCCAGGGGTTCTGGCACTGGGCGCGGTCCAGGCAGTGGTCTGCATTATATAGGGGAGGGGAGGGAGGCTCAGCTGGGAGGTGGGAGAACGGGCGCGGGTAGAGGGGCGGGGCCGGGGCAGCAGTGGCGGGAACAGGGGAAGCGCGAGGGGGCAGGCACAGAGGGGAAACAGTGAAGGTGACACGGAGTAAACAAAACACGGACTAAACAATACGAAGCTGATGCGGAAACAGAAGGAGAAACCAAAAGTAACAGGTAGCAGAAATGAGCACAATTATCACAAGCTCACAAAAACCTTGAAGGCAGCAGCCTCGAACACCCAGGGCCGGGGGCTCCGCAGGCAGCGACGGAGAGCAGGAGCTGCGGGGAGAGTGCAGGCCTATGACCGGAGTCAAGGTCTTACCCTTACCCTTAGTAGGGCTGTGCCCAGCTCCTCCCTCCCATCCTTGATCACTTTTATTGGTTTGCACCTGCTCGTTGTTCTTCCCATTCACTGTAATCAGGTTCACTTAGATTTGGACATTTGTCACGTGAATACAATTTTAGATATTGTTCTATTACTATATACTCCATTGGAAATTGATCACCACATTGAACGTAAATTCCATCAGGAATCTCTCACCATCACTTAGCAGGGCTATAGAACCACTATTCTTGATCCTCACTAATGTTTATACATGCAATGGACGACATCCTCGTCTTGGATTATCATAAAGAGTGGTATTCTCTTTTTATTTTAGATATACCCCCTGAGGAAGGGCATGGCCCGAAATGCATCGGGGTTTGCTGTGAAAATTAAGTGCAGATGTTTGCACTAAGTAATGTGAAGCCAACATTACAGTTCATGTAATATGAAGATGAAGCCAATGAAAATGTCAATAAAAATAAATAATGAAAATTGGCCAACACCTTAATCTAAGGATTTATTATTTTCAACACAACAGCGGAGTGCCGGAAGGGTGCGATTTTCCACGTTGGAGAACGTCTTCCCCACATTGATACTATACACCTCAGGATCAGAAGGTGATACCCACTGGCACCCTTACCATTAGGAATGCAGGAACTATTTAACTAAAACATAGGGTACAGCAGGAGTGCGATTGCTATTTTATTTAGTTGAATGGCACACACAGGCTGCAATGGCAGACCTGAGACATGTTTAAAGTGCTATTTAACCCCTTCCATGCTCATGACGAGCTGGACTCGTCATGGCACACAGTGCTCGTGTGCTCATGACGAGTCCAGCTCGTCATGGAACCCAGTCAAGGAAATCCCTCTGGTGCGGGCACCAGAGGGATTCCCTTTCATCTCCTAAAGCCTCGGGAGCTGGGGAAGAGCTTCCCCAGCTCCCGAGGCCTCCCCTGGTTTCCCTGAAATGACGATCGGCGCGCACGTCGCGCTGATCTCATTTCAGTGAAACTGAAACTGAAATGAGCCAAGAGGCTCATTACAGTTTCAGTTTCTACGTGCTCAGGGGGCTATCTCAGCCCCCTGAGCACGTAGAAACTCAGGAGAGGTATCGTTGGAAAGGGGAGAATCTCCCTTTCCAATGGTACCCTCACTAGTGGATCCCTGCTTGGGAATCGCCCCAGGAGGGCGATCCCCAAGCAGGGATCCACTCACTAGGCACCAGGGAGGGGGAGCGGCCCTTGGGCAAGGGCCTTTGCTCCCCCCATACAATTTTTGGCATAATTAGTCTTTCTGCCCCCCTGGGGGGTAGATGGGGGCAGTAGCCCCCAATCTGCCCCCCCGGGGGGGTAGAAAGCCCACTAGACACCAGGGATTTCTATTTAAATTATATTTAGGGGTGGGGCTGCCCAAAACGGGCATGCCGATGCCCCCATCCCCCCCCGGCCACAAAATTAGTCTTTCTGCCCCCCTGGGGGCAGATGGGGCAGTAGCCCCCAATCTGCCCCCCGGGGGCAGAAAGCCCACTAGATACCAGGGATTTTTTTGAAAATTATAGTTAGGGGTGGGGGCTGCCCAATATGGGCATGCCAATGCCCCCACCCCACCCCGCCGCAAAGGTACAGTCTTTCTGCCCCTCCTGGGGGCAGATGGGGGCAGTAGCCCCCAATCTGCCCCCCGGGGGCAGAAAGCCCACTAGATACCAGGGATTTGTTTTAAATTATAATTTGGGGTGGGGGCTGCCCAATATGGGCATGCCAATGCCCCCACCCCACCCCGCCGCAAAGGTACAGTCTTTTTGCCCCTCCTGGGGGGCAGATGGGGCAGTAGCCCCCAATCTGCCCCCCGGGGGGCAGAAAGCCCACTAGACACCAGGTTTTTTTTTCCCTCGATACATTTAGGGGTGGGGGTTGCCCAAGATGGGCATGCCAATGCCCCCACCCCTCCCCCACGAAATTCCAGTCTTTCTGCCCCCCCGGGGGGGCAGATGGTGGCAGCGGCCACCAATCTGCACCCACCCGGGGGTTCAGAAATACCCTAGATGCCAGGGATTATTTTTTTTATAGGCCCGGGGTGGGGGCTGCCCAGAATGGGCATGCAAATGCCCCCACCCTACCCCCCAAAGAAAAAAAAAAAACTTTCTGCCCCCCCAGGAGGCAGATGGGGGCAATAGCCCCTGATCTGCCCCCCCGGGGAGGGGGCAGAAAGCCCACTAAGCGCCAGGGATTTTTTTTTTATATAGGTAGGGGTGGGGGCTGCCCAGAATTTGCATGTCAATGCCCCCAACCCAAAAAAAATGCTACAGTCTTTCTGCCCCCCCTGGGAGGCAGATGGGGCAATAGCACCTTATCTGCCCCCCCCGGGGGGGCAGAAAGCCCACTAGCCACCAGGGATTTTTTTTTTTACAAAGTTCGGGGTGGGGGCTGCCAAGAATGGACATGCCAATGCCCCCACCCACCCCAAAAAAGATGTCACTGTCTTTCTGCCCCTCCCAGGAGGCAGATGGGGGCAGTAGCCCCTGATCTGCCCCCCGGGGGGCAGAAAGCCCACTATGTGCCAGCGATTATGCTGGCTTTTTTATACGGAGGGGTGGGGGCTGACCAGCATAGGCATCCCAATGCCCCCGACCCCCCAAAAGAATAGCCACAGTATTTCTGCCCCCTCGGGGGCATATCGGGGCAATAGCCCCTGATTTCCCCTCCCCAGGGCGGCAGAAAGCCCACTAGGCACTGACTTTTTTCGGAATGTGCTTACCTGTTGAATTTGGTTCCTAGCTCTGCCGGCACCCAGGGAAACCTAGCAAACCTATACATTTTTTAAAACTAGACACCCAGGGGAATCCAGGATGGGCTGACTTGACTGGCTCTCACCAGGTTCTGTTACCCAGAATCCCTTGCAAACCTAAAAATTTGTCCCAAAAAACACATTTTCCTCACATTTTTGTGGTGGAAAGTTCTGGAATCTGCGTGGATCCACAAAATTCCACCCACCCCGCGTTCCCCAAAGTCTTTCGAGAAAAATGGTACCTCACTTGTGTGGGTAGGACTAGTGGCCGCGACAGGAAACGGCCCAAAACGCAACATGGACACACCACATTTTCACAGTGAAAACGGACCCTTTTTTGCAAAGTGCCTAGCTGTAGATTTTGAACCCTAACTCTGCCGGCACCTAGGGAAACCTAGCAAACCTATACATTTTTGAAGACTAGATACCCAGGGGAATCCAGGATTGGGTCACTTGACTGGCTCTCACCAGGTTCTGTTACCCAGAATCCCTTGCAAACCGAAACATTTGTCAAAAAAAACAAATTTTCCTCACATTTCTGTGGTGGAAAGTTCTGGAATCTGCGTGGATCCACAAATTTCCACCCATCCCGCGTTCCCCAAAGTCTTCCGAGAAAATGGCACCTCACATGTGTGGGTAGGCCTAGTGCCCGCGACAGGAAACGGCCCAAACGCAACGTGGACACACCACATTTTCACAGTGAAAACGGACCCTTTTTTGCAAAGTGCCTAGCTGTAGATTTTGAACCCTAACACTGCCAGCACCTAGGGAAACCTAGCAAACCTATACATTTTTGAAAACTAGACACCCAGGGGAATCCAGGATGGGGTGACTTGACTGGCTCTCACCAGGATCTGTTACCCAGAATCCCTTGCAAACCTAAAAATATGTCCAAAAAACACATTTTCCTCACATTTCTGTGGTGGAAAGTTCTGGAATCTGCGTGGATCCACAAATTTCCTACCACCCTGCGTTCCCCCAGGGCTCCCGATAAAAATGGTACCTCACTTGTGTGGGTAGGCATAGTGGCTGAAACAGGAAATGGCCCAAATCGTATTGTGGAGACTTCAAAACTACCTATAACAAAACTACCTGGTTTTGGGGGGCACCTGGTTTTTGGCCCCGGGCTCGCCGCCATCTAGGGAAACCTACCAATCCCACACATTTCTGAAAACTAGACACCCTGGGGAGTCCAATGAGGTATGGCTTGCGTGGATCCCCCAACGTTTCCCTACCCAGAATCCCCTGCAACCCTCAAATTTAGCTGAAAAAACCATATTTTCCACATATTTTTGCGTGGAATCACCGTGCTGGCACAAATGTCCTACCACCCAGCGTTGCCCTTGTTCCCCCGAGTAAAATGATACCTCACTTGTGTGGGTGTCCAAAGCAGAACTGGCTAAAAACGTATTTTTAAAAAAATATAGCGCTTAGAATTCTCGGTGCTATACCCTAAATCCCTATGTTTTGGGCTCTTCCCAGTCACAGGCCTTTGGCCCACCCACACAAGTGAGGTATCATTTTACTCGGGAGAACAAGGGGAACGCTGGGTGGTAGGACATTTGTGCCGGCACGGTGATCCCACGCAAAATGTATGGAAAAAGTGATTTTTTCAGCTAAATTTGAGGTTTGCAGGGGATTCTGGGTAGGAAAACGTTGTGGGACCCACGCAAGCCATACCTCGCTGGACTCCCCGGGTGTCTAGCTTTCAGAAATGTTTGAGTTTGGTAGTTTCCCAAGATGGCCGCCGAGCCCAGGGCCAAAAACTCCTGGGACCCCCTTGCAAAACCAGGTTGTTTTGTGATAAGTAATTTTGATGTCGCCTCAATAGGTTTTGGGCCCTTTTCTGTCGCGGGTACTTGACCCACCCACGCAAGTGAGGTATCATTTTTATCGGGAGACCTGAGGGAACGCTGGGTGGGAGGAAATTTGTGGATCCACGTAGATTCCAGAACTTTCCCACATAGAAATTTGAGAGAAAAGTGATTTTTTCCAGCTAAATTTGAGGTTTGCAGGGCATTCTGGGTAGGAAAACGTTGGGGGATCCACGCAAGCCATACCTCGTTGGACTCCCCGGGTGTCTAGTTTTCAGAAATGTGTGGGTTTGGTAGGTTTCCCAAGATGGCCGCCGAGCCCGGGGCCAAAAATCCAGGTGAATCCCCTTGCAAAACCAGCTTGTTTTGTGATAGATCATTTTGATGTCTCCTCAATACGTTTTGGGCCCTTGCCTGTTGTGGGTACTTGAACCACCCACACCAGTGAGGTTTTGGCCCTGGGCTCGGCGGCCATCTTAGGAAACCTACCAAACCCACACATTTCTGAAAACTAGACACTCTGGGAGTCCAGCGAGGTATGGCTTGCGTGGGTCCCCCAATGTTTTCCTACCCAGAATCCCCTGCAAACCTGATATTTTGCTGAAAAAATCACTTTTTTCGCACATTTTGTGTGGTAAAGTTGTGGAATCATGGGGCTGACACAAATTTCCTACCACCCAGCAATCCCCAGGTCTCCCGATAAAATGGTGCCTCACTCGGGTGGGAGGCCCAAGTACCTGCGACAGGCAAGGGCCCACAACGTATTGAGGCGACCTCAAAATGGCCTATCACAAAACGACCTGGTTTTGCAAGGGGGTCCCATGACATTTTGGCCCGGGGCTCGGCGGCCACCTACGGAAACCTACCAAACCTACACATTTCTGAAAAGTAGACACCCGGGGCATTCCAGGGAGGTATGACTTGCGTGGATCCACTAACGTTTTCTTACCCAGAATCCCCTGCAAACCTGATATTTTGCTGAAAAATCACTTTTTCAGCACATTTTTGTGTGGTAAAGTTGTGGAATCATGGGATTGACACAAATTTCCTACCACCCAGCGTTCTCCAGGTCTCCCAATAAAAATGGTGCCTCACTCGGGCGGGAGGCCCAAGTACCGCAACAGGCAAGGGCCCACAACGCATTGAGGCGACCTCAAATGGCCTATCATCAAAACGACCTGGTTTTGCAAGGGGGTCCCATGACGCTTTGGCCCGGGGCTCGGCGGCCACCTACGGAAACCTACCAAACCTACACATTTCTGAAAAGTAGACACCCGGGCATTCCAGGGAGGTATGACTTGCGTGGATCCACCAACGTTTTCTTACCAGAATCCCCTGCAAACCTGATATTTTGCTGAAAAATCACTTTTTCGCACATTTTTGTGTGGTAAAGCTGTGGAATCATGGGATTGACACAATTTCCTACCACCCAGCGTTCCTCCAGGTCTCCCAATAAAATGGTGCCTCACTCGGGTGGGAGGCCCAGTACCGCGACAGGCAGGGCCCACAACGCATTGAGGCGACCTCAAAATGGCCTATCACAAAACTACCTGTTTTTGCAAGGGGGTCCCATGACGTTTTGGCCTGGGCTCGGCGTCCACCTAGGGAAACCTACCAAACCTACACATTTCTGAAAAGTAGACACCGGGGCATTCCAGGGAGGTATGACTTGCGTGGATCCACCAACGTTTTCTACCCAGAGTCCCCTGCAAACCTGATATTTTGCTGAAAAATCACTTTTTCGGCACATTTTTGTGTGGTAAGTTGTGGAATCATGGGATTGACACAAATTTCCTACCACCCAGCGTTCCCCAGGTCTCCCAATAAAATGGTGCCTCACTCGGTGGGAGGCCCAGTACCAGCGACAGGCAAGGGCCCACAACGTATTGAGGCGACCTCAAAATGGCCTATCACAAAACTACCTGTTTTTGCAAGGGGGTCCCATGACGTTTTGGCCCGGGCTCGGCGTCCACCTAGGGAAACGTACCAAACCTACACATTTCTGAAAAGTAGACACCTGGGGATTCCAGGGAGGTATGGCTTGCGTGGATCCCCCAACGGTTTCTTACCCAGAATCCCCTGCAAACCTGAAATTTGGCTGAAAAATCACTTTTTCACACATTTTTGTGTGGTAAGGTTGTGGCATCACGGGGCTGACACAAATTCCTACCACCCAGCGTTCCCCAGGTCTCCCGATAAAAATGATGCCTCACTCGGGTGGGAGGCCCAAGTACCCGCGACAGGCAAGGGCCCAAAACATTTTGTGATAGGCAATTTTGATGTCGCCTCAATACGTTGTGGGCCCTTGCCTGTCGCGTGTACTTGGGCCTCCCACACAAGTGAGGCACCATTTTTATCGGGAGACCTGGGGAACGCTGGGTGGTAGGAAATTTGTGTGAGGCCAGTGATGCCACACTTTCCCACACAAAAATGTGTGAAAAAAGTGATTTTTTTCAGCTAAAATTGAGGTTTGCAGGGGATTCTGGGTAAGGAAACGTTGGGGGATCCACGCAAGCCATTCCTCCCTGGAAGCCCCCGGGTGTCTACTTTTCAGAAATGTGTGGGTTTGGTAGGTTTCCCTAGATGGCTACCGAGCACGGGGCCAAAACCCAGGTGACCCCCGTGCAAAACCAGGTCGTTTTGTGAAAGGCCATTTTGAGGTCGCCTCACTACGTTGTGGGCCCTTGCCTGTCGCGGGTACTTGGGCCTCCCACACGAGTGAGGCACCATTTTTATCGGGAGACCTGGGGAACGCTGGGTGGTAGGAAATTTGTGTCAGCCCCATGATTCCACAACTTTACCACACAACAATGTGCGAAAAAGTGATTTTTTGAGCAAAATATCAGGTTTGCAGGGGATTCTGGGTAAGAAAACTTTGGTGGATCCACGCAAGCCATACCTCCCTGGAATCCCCGGGTGTCTACTTTTCAGAAATGTGTAGGTTTGGTAGGTTTTCCTAGGTGGCCGCCGAGCCCCGGGCCAAAACGTCATGGGACCCCCTTGCAAAACCAGGTAGTTTTGTGATAGGCCATTTTGAGGTCGCCTCAATACGTTGTGGGCCCTTGCCTGTCGCGGGTACTTGGGCCTCCCACCCGAGTGAGGCACCATTTTTATCGGGAGACCTGGGGGAACGCTGGGTGGTAGGAAATTTGTGTGAGGCCAGTGATGCCACACTTTCCCACACAAAAATGTGTGAAAAAAGTGATTTTTTCAGCTAAAATTGAGGTTTGCAGGGGATTCTGGGTAAGGAAACATTGGGGGATCCACGCAAGCCATACCTCCCTGGAAGCCCCCGGGTGTCTACTTTTCAGAAATGTGTGGGTTTGGTAGGTTTCCCTAGATGGCTACCGAGCACGGGGCCAAAACCCAGGTGACCCCCTTGCAAAACCAGGTCGTTTTGTGAAAGGCCATTTTGAGGTCGCCTCACTACGTTGTGGGCCCTTGCCTGTCGCGGGTACTTGGGCCTCCCACACGAGTGAGGCACCATTTTTATCGGGAGACCTGGGGGAACGCTGGGTGGTAGGAAATTTGTGTCAGCCCCATGATTCCACAACTTTACCACACAACAATGTGCGAAAAAGTGATTTTTTTGAGCAAAATATCAGGTTTGCAGGGGATTCTGGGTAAGAAAACTTTGGTGGATCCACGCAAGCCATACCTCCCTGGAATCCCCCGGGTGTCTACTTTTCAGAAATGTGTAGGTTTGGTAGGTTTCCCTAGGTGGCCGCCGAGCCCCGGGCCAAAACGTCATGGGACCCCCTTGCAAAACCAGGTAGTTTTGTGATAGGCCATTTTGAGGTCGCCTCAATACGTTGTGGGCCCTTGCCTGTCGCGGGTACTTGGGCCTCCCACCCGAGTGAGGCACCATTTTTATCGGGAGACCTGGGGAACGCTGGGTGGTAGGAAATTTGTGTGAGGCCAGTGATGCCACACTTTCCCACACAAAAATGTGTCAAAAAAGTGATTTTTTCAGCTAAAATTGAGGTTTGCAGGGGATTCTGGGTAAGGAAACATTGGGGGATCCACGCAAGCCATACCTCCCTGGAAGCCCCCGGGTGTCTACTTTTCAGAAATGTGTGGGTTTGGTAGGTTTCCCTAGATGGCTACCGAGCACGGGGCCAAAAACCCAGGTGACCCCCCTTGCAAAACCAGGTCGTTTTGTGAAAGGCCATTTTGAGGTCGCCTCACTACGTTGTGGGCCCTTGCCTGTCGCGGGTACTTGGGCCTCCCACACGAGTGAGGCACCATTTTTATCGGGAGACCTGGGGGAACGCTGGGTGGTAGGAAATTTGTGTCAGCCCCATGATTCCACAACTTTACCACACAACAATGTGCGAAAAAGTGATTTTTGAGCAAAATATCAGGTTTGCAGGGGATTCTGGGTAAGAAAACTTTGGTGGATCCACGCAAGCCATACCTCCCTGGAATCCCCCGGGTGTCTACTTTTCAGAAATGTGTAGGTTTGGTAGGTTTCCCTAGGTGGCCGCCGAGCCCCGGGCCAAAACGTCATGGGACCCCCTTGCAAAACCAGGTAGTTTTGTGATAGGCCATTTTGAGGTCGCCTCAATACGTTGTGGGCCCTTGCCTGTCGCGGGTACTTGGGCCTCCCACCCGAGTGAGGCACCATTTTTATCGGGAGACCTGGGGGAACGCTGGGTGGTAGGAAATTTGTGTGAGGCCAGTGATGCCACACTTTCCCACACACAAATGTGTGAAAAAAGTGATTTTTTCAGCTAAAATTGAGGTTTGCAGGGGATTCTGGGTAAGGAAACGTTGGGGGATCCACGCAAGCCATACCTCCCTGGAAGCCCCCGGGTGTCTACTTTTCAGAAATGTGTGTGTTTGGTAGGTTTCCCTAGGTGCCGGCAGAGCTAGGGTTCACAAACTACAGCTAGGCACTTTGCCAAAAAGGGTCATTTTTCACTGCGAAATTGAGGTGAGACCACGTTGCGTTTTGCGCCGTTTCCTGTCGCGGGCACTAGGCCGACCCACACAAGTGAGGTACCATTTTTCTCAGAAGACTTTGGGGAACGCGGGGTGGGTGGAAATTTGTGAATCCACGCAGATTCCAGAACTTTCCACCACAGAAATGTGGGGAAAATGTGTTTTTTTTGACAATTTTTTATGTTTGCAAGGGATTCTGGGTAACCGAACCTGGTGGGAGGCAGTCCAGTCACCCCATCCTGGATTCCCCTGGGTGTCTAGTTTTCAAAAATGTATAGGTTTGCTAGGTTTCCCTAGGTGCCGGCAGAGCTAGGGTTCAAAAACTACAGCTAGGCACTTTGCCCAAAAAGGGTCATTTTTCACTGCGAAATTGAGGTGTGACCACGTTGCGTTTTGCGCCGTTTCCTGTCGCAGGCACTAGGCCGACCCACACAAGTGAGGTACCATTTTTCTCGTAAGACTTTGGGGAACGCGGGTGGGTGGAAATTTGTGGACCCACGCAGATTCCAGAACTTTCCACCACAGAAATGTGGGGAAAATGTGGTTTTTTTGACAATTTTTTATGTTTGCAAGGGATTCTGGGTAACAGAACCTGGTGGGAGGCAGTCAAGTCACCCCATCCTGGATTCCCCTCGGTGTCTAGTTTTCAAAAATGTATAGGTTTGCTAGGTTTCCCTAGGTGCCGGCAGAGCTAGGGTTCAAAAACTACAGCTAGGCACTTTGCCCAAAAAGGGTCATTTTTCACTGCAAAATTGAGGTGTGACCACGTTGCGTTTTGCGCCGTTTCCTGTCGCAGGCACTAGGCCGACCCACACAAGTGAGGTACCATTTTTCTCGGAAGACTTTGGGGAACGCGGGGTGGGTGGAAATTTGTGGATCCACGCAGATTCCAGAACTTTCCACCACAGAAATGTGGGGAAAATGTGGTTTTTTTGACAATTTTTTATGTTTGCAAGGGATTCTGGGTAACAGAACCTGGTGGGAGGCAGTCAAGTCACCCCATCCTGGATTCCCCTGGGTGTCTAGTTTTCAAAAATGTATAGGTTTGCTAGATTTCCCTAGGTGCCGGCACAGCTAGGGTTCAAAAACTACAGCTAGGCACTTTGCCAAAAAGGGTCATTTTTCACTGCGAAATTGAGGTGTGACCACGTTGCGTTTTGCGCCGTTTCCTGTCGCAGGCACTAGGCCGACCCACACAAGTGAGGTACCATTTTTCTCGTAAGACTTTGGGGAACGCGGGGTGGGTGGAAATTTGTGGATCCACGCAGATTCCAAAACTTTCCACCACAGAAATGTGGGGAAAATGTGGTTTTTTTGACAATTCTTTAGGTTTGCAAGGGATTCTGGGTAACAGAACCTGGTGGGAGGAAGTCAAGTCACCCCATCCTGGATTCCCCTAGGTGTCTAGTTTTCAAAAATGTATAGGTTTGCTAGGTTTCCCTAGGTGCCGGCAGAGCTAGGGTTAAAAAACTACAGCTAGGCACTTTGCCAAAAAAGGGTCATTTTTCACTGCGAAATTGAGGTGTGACCACGTTGCGTTTTGCGCCGTTTCCTGTCGCAGGCACTAGGCCGACCCACACAAGTGAGGTACCATTTTTCTCGAAAGACTTTGGGGAACGCGGGGTGGGTGGAAATTTGTGGATCCACGCAGATTCCAGAACTTTCCACCACAGAAATGTGGGGAAAATGTGTTTTTTTTGATAATTTTTTAGGTTTGCAAGGGATTCTGGGTAACAGAACCTGGTGGGAGGCAGTCCAGTCACCCTATCCTGGATTCCCCTGGGTGTCTAGTTTTCAAAAATGTATAGGTTTGCTAGGTTTCCCTAGGTGCCGGCAGAGCTAGGGTTCAAAAACTACAGCTAGGCACTTTGCCAAAAAAGGGTCATTTTTCACTGCGAAATTGAGGTGTGACCACGTTGCGTTTTGCACAGTTTCCTGTCGCAGGCACTAGGACGACCCACACAAGTGAGGTACCATTTTTCTCGTAAGACTTTGGGGAACGCGGGGTGGGTGGAAATTTGTGGATCCATGCAGATTCCAGAACTTTCCACCACAGAAATGTGGGGAAAATGTGTTTTTTTTGACAATTTTTTATGTTTGCAAGGGATTCTGGGTAACAGAACCTGGTGGGAGGCAGTCAAGTCACCCCATCCTGGATTCCCCTGGGTGTCTAGTTTTCAAAAATGTATAGGTTTGCTAGGTTTCCCTAGGTGCCGGCAGAGCTAGGGTTCAAAAACTACACCTAGGCACTTTGCAAAAAAAGGGTAATTTTTCATTGTGAAAATGTGGTACGTCCACGTTGCATTTTGAGCCATTTCCTGTTGTGGGCACAAGGGCTACCCACACAAGTGAGGTACCATTTTTATCGGGAGACTTAGGGTAACACAGAATTGTAGAGCAACTGTTATTACCTATTGACTTTCGATGCATTTCTGCCTTCCAAATGAAAGACAATGTGTAAAAAATAAGTCATTTTGAAAAATGACCTATAATTCTCATGCTAGTATGGGTACTCCCAATTTCGGAAATGTGCAAATATCTACTGTTTCTAAAATCTACATTTTGTTCCCATTTCAGAAATACATAGGTGTCTTTCATAACAATTTTTCCATGTATACATTTTCCCAAAATAATTGCTATATACCCGGTACATAATAAAAAACCATTGCAAGATGCTGCTCAATTATTGGCTCTGGGTTCGTCGGGTTCTTGGTGAACCTACAAGTCCTATATATCCCCACAACCAGAAAGGTCCAGCGGATATAACGGTATATTGCCTTCAAATAGCTGTCATAATTAGAAGAAGTTACAGGTGAAAACGTTGACACAAATGGCTGTTTTTTTCAACTAATTTTCAATTTTTCCTTTATTTAACTGTTAGTTTCTATAAGGAAAACTTTAAGGATCTACACAAATGACCCCTTGCTGAATTCAGAATTTTGTCTACTTTTCAGAAATGTATGGCTTTCCAGGATCCATTATTGGTTTCATACCCATTTCTACCATTAACTGGAAGGAGGTTGAAAGCACAAAAAATAGCAAAAATAGGCTATGTCCCAGAAAAATGCCAAAACTGTGTAAAAAAGTTGGTTTTCTGACAAAAGTCTGCTTGTCCCTGAAAGCTGGGAAAATGGTGATTTCATCCCCACAACCCCTTTTTGATGCCATTTGCAGGGAAAAATCAAGACGCTTTCATCTGTAGCCCTTTTTCGCATTTTTCCCCAAAAAAACAAAATTTAGCTGTATTTTGACTAATTTCTGGGTCCCCTCCAGGGGAATCCACAAACCCTGGGTACCTTTACAATCCCCATGATGTTAGAAAAAAAGGACGCAAATTTGGCATGGATACCTTATGTGGTCAAAAAGTTACAGGGGCCTAAGCGCGCACTACCCCAAATAGCCAAAAAAGGCTTAGCACAGGAGGGGAAAAGGCCTAGCAGCGAAGGGGTTAAGTGGGTGGCACAATCAGTGCAGCAGGCCCACTAGTAGCATTTGATTTACAGGCCCTGGCCACAGGTAGTGCCATTTATTGGGGGCTTCCAAGTAAATTAAATATGCAAATTGGGTAAAAGCCAAATCTACCATGTCATAAAGGAGAATGCACAAGCACTTTAGCATGGGTTAGCAGTGGTGTACTGCGCAGAGAACTAAAGCCAAGCAAACAGATTCAGAAAACAGGAGGGTGAAGGCAAAACGTTTGGGGATAACCCTGCAGAAAGGGCCAAGTCCAACACTGGTGATCTGTGGGGATTTCTGAGTGCAGCCAGACTTATACGGATAATCTTATTTTGTTGCATGTGGAGCCACGTGGCCTAGACATCTCTCAGCCCAGTGCTGGTTTCTTCTGAGTTGGTGTATGTCTCTGAGTGCACGGTCTCTGAGTCTTACAGGAATTATTGTTGTCCTGTGTCTCCATTGGGCTCCCTTAATTGGTGCTTGGCTTTTCTATGAGTACCAGTGATTGCTGAGTTCAGTGCCATGTAACTAGCTGCTTCTCAGATCTAGCATCTGCAGCTTATGTGTATTGTTATAGACCTGTGGAGAGGAGACCTCTCAGCCTAGCTCTGGGCTGCTCCTAATGTCTTTGTGGCCCTGTATCAGTGGATTCTCTAACTACAATGGCATGAACTTGGGTGCCTGCCCGGTCTAGCGTCCTGCTGGAAGCCTTATGAGGAAGGCTGCAGTTAAGTGTAGACCGGGGCACTGCCAATCCACTGCTGGGCTCCTCTGGATAATATCTGCACAGCACAAACCTCTACTGCCACTCTTTCTTTCTGACCTGCAATTGCATACTTCTTTTAAACCAGGAGAAAAGCGTAAATCAAAATAACTGAGGCATCACCAAAGTAACACAAAGTAGCACTTTTGCTAATTTTCTCTACTTTATATCAAAGGGGAGGGGTTCCACAGCTGGTACGTGGACATTCTCACACAACCACCCAAGGATTTTGACACAGCTTTGTTCTAAAAATGTATTCTTTTCTCAAAACCTATCTAACTTTGCATGTGTACTGTAATGTACACTTCTCTAAAGTTAGAAAAGTTTTAAACTATGTACAAGTATAGTATTTTGTACTGGGACAATACCCTTCCACTACAAAACCTATGTTAGACCTAAAATTAGACATCACACACACACACACACATCCTCGCACTATAGTGCACGGGTGTGAGCATTGCGCGAAGCAGCCTAAAGTGCACCAGTGCTTGGGAAGATTGCAGGAGCACCATATTTTAGTAGATAGGATGCTGTCTTGCTGTCTCCCTTTTATACAACTCAGCACAGCAACTTTGGTTGCTGTGCTGCGTTGCGTCATTTCTGAGTAAATCTGGCACTTTGTGCCTTTAAAAGTTTTGGTTTTAATCCTAACGAATCAGAAGGTGCTAACATGTGTACACTCCCGGCATGTTTATATCTTAGTACAGGATCTCTTGCGATACTTTCCATTAATTTAATTGTTGCTGTCTTGACGGCCCTCATTTTATCCAAAAGAGGAGATAAGGATCCGATTAAATAAAAGGTACGATTGAAAAATTCATATTGTACCACGTGATGATGAAAATTGCTGCTAAAGATGGCAATGCGCTCTTTAAAATGTCAAAGCCCTCGTTTCACGCTACATGTGTTCACATCTGGTCCCTCTTACATGAAACTGCAGTGAATTAGGGACTCTGCTGGAGAAACCTTTTCCAAACAACCCGCCAAGCAAATTAGAAACACATTCTTACACCACTTCTTGTACATCTTGCTGCATGCCTTCTTTAAGTGTGCGCCCTCTCTTTCTGTTGTCTTTGATCATAACATCGGATTTCCCCAAAATCCCACAGATCAATTCTCCCAAGAGTTTGAAATTCCACTTAACAAGAGAAGATGGTGACCCGGCTGCCCAGCACTTGTTATTCTGTGAAAAATGAAAACGTCAGCTTCCTTCGCTGTTCCTGAGGCAAAAAAAAAAATAGAAAGCACGAGTGTTAGCTTCAGGAGAAATAAGAGAGCGATGCCACAGTGAGGATCTGAGGCAGGGGGCACATCAGACTGGAAGATCAGCGACAAGAAGGGAATTGGCGCACGTGCTGTGCACATGATGTACACTGAGCAGGGGAAGGCTGCAGTAGTCCAGATGATTTATGGTATAGTCATATATTTCAATTCCATGGATTGCAAAGCTGGTGGGGAGCCTCTGACACTCACTCAGTCAATGTTTCAAACACATGGATTTAAGAGGGATGCTGACACGTGCAAAGAAAACTCGAATTTCTTGTTTGATTGCTGTGAAGAAATCCAAACATGATGGCAGGGTTCTTGTGGGGTCACATGGTGTTAGCTGTTGTTTCTTTTCTTTTCTTTCCCTTCCTAGCCCTGAAATTCGACACGGTCATTGATTTTTGCATGCTTCCTTAACTTACTGTGCTGAGTAGCAGAGGTAGCTGTAAAGAATGAGCAGAGATTTCTGTGCAGCTGGCATGTCACAAGATCAAATGGACCTAGTTGGCTTAACCACTCTCCCTCAGAAATCAGTAAAATTACTATCATTGTGATGTACAATATATAAACTGGTATTATTTTTTACCAGCATGAATAGTAGTAGTAGTTGAAGTAGTAGTAGCAATAGTGTTGCAGTGGAAGTAGAAGCAGGAGTAGTATTACTATTAATATTATTAAATACTATTAATACAATGCTATAAAAAACAATATTATTAATAAGATTGTATTGTATTGTATTGCATTGTATTGTATTTATATAGCGCTTACTACCCCATGTGGAGCGATGAAGCACTTGTCTGTCTCGGTAGGACGCTACACCATATAGGGTGTGTGGTTGAAAGAATGTTGTCTGTGTTTTGATCCTATGTGGGAAGCCTTTCCATGTCTTGTGTGATGATCACCGAGGTGCAGTTATCTTTTTATTAGATGCAGCGCATGGCAGTGTGGTTGATGATGAAGTGTGAGAGACAGGCGCACAGTTTTATGATTTTCAAAATGATGGTAGCTTCGAACGCTCTGCAGGTCTCTTTATGGTATTTCTTATGATATAGTCTGCTTAGCTGGTTACTGCACTGGGTTGTCCAATCTGGTAAGTAGACACAATATCGATTTTTAAATATCATTGTGTCATAATATCGAGTTTTAAATGTCGATAGTCAAAAATATTGTTGTTTAAAATATCGACGTCAATAATATCGATTTACTGTGTTGTTTAAAATATCGTTGTCAAAAATATCGAGTACTAAAATATCGTTATTAAAAAATATCGTTTTGGGAAATGTTTTTTGTATTATAGTATATGTTTGTAAATGTTATAATAATTGTTAATAAATGTGATATTTATTTTTGAAATTTTGCTTTTAGGAGCGGGATGTTGGGTTTATAGGGGATAAGGGTGGGGAGAGTTTTAAAATCTTTTAATTAAAATGTTTTATTGTTTTAATTAATAATGAAATTGTAATTTTTTTTTAGGAGCGGGATGTTGGGTTTATAGGGGATAAGGGTGGGGAGTGTTTTAAAATTTAAAATTCAAAAAAATATATATTTAAATTAATTTTATGAAATTAAAAATGTATTTGTTATGAGAGAGATTTTGGTCTTATAGGGGATAATGTTGTGGATTGTTTTGAAAAAAATGTATAGTAATTTTATGAAATAAAATTTATAATATTTAAGTAATTTATATTCAAATTCATGAGTGCAATTTTGGTTTAAAAGGGATAAGGTTGTTTTAAAAAAAATTTAAAATTTATTTTAATGAGTGGGATTTTTTGTGGGAATGAGGGGTGTATTTTAAAAAAAATGCTAAATATAATGTAAACATTTTTTTTCCAAATCTTTTCTCTATATTGAGATAAATTAATTAATTTTAGGGAAACATTGTGTGTATTGAATATAATATATGGAATTATATTGAAAAATCTTTAAAAAAATTGTGAAAATAATCAATAAATATTTTAAAAATTCAATTATGATCTGTTGTTATTAATTGATAATATAGTAGTGAATATTAAAATATGACAAATTAAAAAATGTGTTTAATGTAGAGGTGTTTTGTGTTGATATGGTATATATATTTTAGTTAATAAAAATGTGTAATAATTTAAAATTTAAAATAATGTATAGATGAATTTTTACATTATTAATTTTTAACAGGTTCAAGGTGTTTTTTTAATAATGTTTTAAAAATTGTAATTAACAAATAAATGTAGATTATTATTTATATATTAATTTGATAATTAATTTTAAATAAAAAAAATTAATGTTATTAATTTTAATTTATGTAAATGCAATATATTTTTGTTGAATTGTGAATAGGTTAATATATATATATTTTAAATGTATTATTTTATATGTGCTTATGATATTTAATTTGTGGGTATTTTAATTTTATGTGTATGTTGTTGTGAACTTTCATTGAGTTTATGTAGGTTGGATTGGGAATAGTAAATTATATATGTTTAGTATCCAACACCTTCCCTGAGTTAATACGGTTTGGGGTGGGAATAGAAAATTATATATGTTTAGTGTCCAGCACCTTCCTTGAGTTCTTTTTGATTGGAGTGGGAATAGTACATTATATATGTTTAGTGTCCAGCACCTTCCCTGAGTTAATATGGTTTCGGGTGGGAATAGTAAATTATATATGTTTAGTGTCCAGCACCTTCCCTGATTTCTTTTTGATTGGAGTGGGAATAGTAAATTATATATGTTTAGTGTCCAGCACCTTCCCTGATTTATTTTTATTGGAGTGGGAATAGTAAATTATATATGTTTAGTGTCCAGCACCTTACATGAGTTAATATAGGGGGTCATTACGATGGCGGTCGGCCTTTCGTCCGACCTTCATCGTTGCGGTAGTGGGACCAGCCGCCTACGAGGCGGCCTACCCACCTACCGCATTACGATGCGACTGCCACCGCGGCGTTCGCAGACCCTATCCCTAACATTGCGGTGGGAATGCAATCAGCAGCCTCCGCCCCAATGCCCAGAAAAAGGCACTTTCATATCCCTGCACTATGTGGCAGGCACCATACCGTGCCTGCCACATGGTGCAGGGATATGTAGGGGGGCACCTGGGCACCATAGGTGCCCCCTGTGCCCTTGCCCCAGGCCCAGGGATTAAGGGGGCCCGCTACGGGCCCCCAAATCCGTTTCCGCCATTCATTTTGCTACGGATTGTCCGCCGCAAAACAAACGGAGGAAAGGCATATCATAATCCCTACGGCGGTGCCTGCAAGTCACCGCCGCAATGTTGGGCAATGTTTTCGTTCCAACAGGCGGTCGGAAAAGGACCGCCTGTCGGAACCATGGCGGTGGTCTTTACGACCGCCGCGCTCAACCAATGATTCCCCCTGCCATCATAATTTGGTGTGGGGAAAGCAGCTGCACAATGGCAGAGGGCCCGCCACCAACAGGCTGTCGGTGGCGGGCCATCCGCCATCGTAATGATCCCCATAGTTTGGAGTGAAAATAGTAAATTATATCTGTTTATTGTCCAGCACATTCCCTGAGTTAATATGGTTTGGAGTGGGAATAGTAAATTATATATGTTTAGTGTCCATCACTTTCCCTGATTTATTTTTAATTGGAGTAGGAATAGTAAATTATATATGTTTAGTGTCCAGCACCTTCCCTGAGTTAATACGGTTTGGGGTGGGAATAGTAAATTATATATGTTTAGGGGCCGATTAGGATGGCAGGCGGACTTTAGTCCGCCCGCCATCCCAGTGGTAACGGGACCGGCCGCCAGACATGCGGCAGTCCCGCAGCCCTGATTAGGATACGACCGCCACCCTGGCGGTCGCATTCCGCATTTTAACATTGTGGCAGGTGCTGCTTACAGCAGCACCCGCGGCAATGTCAAAATGACATGTTGTGCATTTCCATGCACAATGTGGCAGGTACCGCGCGGTGCCTGCCACCTTGTGCATGGAAATGGAGGGGGGTACCATGGGTACCCCCCAAGTGCACCCCCACTCCCCCACCCCCCCGGGGGCCCGCAACGGGCCCCCTGAGCAATTCCCCACCAGCCTTTCCATGGAGGCGCCATGGAAAGGCCAAACACTGCACGCATCATAATATGGCTGGCGGTGCCTGCTAGGCGCCGCCACCATATTTGGGCCCAAGTCCGCCCGGCCGGCAATCGTAACGATTGCCGACCGGCGGAAAAGCAGCAGACGCACTTTGCGTCCGCCGCGATACCCCCGCCATTATAATATGGCGGGGGTATTACTCGTTACGATGGCGTAATGGTCGCCACCGCCGGCTCGGCGGTGGCGAACGTTACGCCGTCCTGCACTTTCCCTGATTTATTTTTAATTGGAGTAGGAATAGTAATTTATATATGTTTACTGTCCAGCTCCTTCCCCGAGTTAATATGGTTTGGAGTGGGAATAGTAAATTATATATGTTTAGTGTTCAGCACCTTTCCTGAGTTAATATAGTTTGGTGTGGGAATAGTACATTATATATGTTTAGTGTCCTGCATCTTCCCTGAGTTAATATAGTGTATAGTGGGAATAGTTAAAAAAAAAAAATTATTTTGGAGTAAGGTTATTGATATTATTATACATGTGTATTACAAAACATATATAAAAGTACATTAATGTTACATAATTATTTTATTAGACATACAGGAATTAAAAAATTATAAATTAAATACAGAAGCATGTTAATATTTTATTTATGTTTTTATTTGGATTCAAAGACTCAAGAAAAGAAATAATATGCATTTTATTTTATTTACAATCTTTGATATATATATTGTTATACAGAGAAAATAAGATAATTTTTTTATTTTTGAATACATTGCAGATTTTGTGCCTATTTATACATTAACATATAATATTTAAGTATAGTCAGCATTCAAAATTTTTCTGCTTTATATAATAGCGACGTTCATTTTTACAAAGAAAAGATGTAGTTATCCATTGGTTTTTATACAATTTTTTAAAATATCATTTTTTTGGTAACAGTTATAGATTGTTTCTTTATAATGTAAGTATGCATTATATTATTACATATAGGGGTCAATTCCGATACCGCTAGGAAGGCCCTCCGAGAGCTGTCCGTAGCATTACCTTCCGACCGACACGTTCCGGGAGCCGGTCCATCCAAACGACGAAGTACGGTGCGTAAATGTCTCCTATTCCCGAACGACATGTACGCTCCGATTCCAGGACCAATGCCCGTACGAACAGGCTCCGTAAAGGCTGAATGGAGTCGTCCGCAGCTATTTCCAAAGCAGTTTCCGGCCGGCCAAGTACGATGCGTACTTCCTTCGTGCCGAACAGGTCGCTACCTCCAGCACGTCACAGCATCCGGAAGAGCTGTATTTCAGCTCCGATTCGCGCCTCAACACGATCACTGCGTATGAGACGAAGCAGCCATGAATCCTATCGTGCATGTCATCCCCATACTGTATGCCTACGGTCGATTCGACAACCGTAACCAACGCGTTCGTCACAGACGGTAAGTCAGACACCTACCACACACAAAAACGTCACGACCCCGCGAAAGGCATCACCCCCATAGGGGGTGGATGTCCATCACTACCAGCATTGTCCATCCCATAGGGGGTGGATGCCTAACACTACCAGCATTGGCCACCCCATAGGGGGTGGATGTCTATCACTACCCGCATTGGCCACCCCATAGGGGGTGGATGTCTATCACTACCAGCATTCTCTACCTATAGGGGGTGGATGTCTATCACTACCAGCATTCTCTACCTCTAAGGGGGTGGATGTCTATCACTACCAGCATTCTCTACCTATAGGGGGGTGGATGCCTAACACTACCAGCATTGGCCACCCCATAGGGGGTGGATGTCTATCACTACCAGCATTGGCCACCCCATAGGGAGTGGATGTCTATCACTACCAGCATTCTCTACCTACAGGGGGTGGATGTCTATCACTACCAGCATTTTTTACCTATAGGGGGGTGGATGTCTATCTCTACCAGCATTCTCTACCTATAGGGGGGTGGATGCCTAACACTACCAGCATTGGCCACCCCATAGGGGGTGGATGCCTAACACTACCAGCATTAGCCACCCCATAGGGGTGGATGCCTAACACTACCAGCATTGGCCATCCCATAGGGGGTGGATGTCTATCACTCCCAGCATTCTCTACCTATAGGGCGGTGGATGCCTAACACTACCAGCATTGGCCACCCCATAGGGGGTGGATGCCTAACACTACCAGCATTGGCCACCCCATAGGGGGTGGATGTCTATCACTACCAGCATTCTCTACCTATAGGGGGGTGGATGTCTATCACTACCAGCATTTGCCACCCCATAGGGGGTGGATGCCTAACACTACCAGCATTGACCACCCCATAGGGGGTGGATGCTTAACACTACCAGCATTGGCCACCCCATAGGGGGTGGATGTCTATCACTCCCAGCATTCTCTACCTATAGGGGGGTGGATGCCTAACACTACCAGCATTGGCCACCCCATAGGGTGTGGATGTCTACCACTACCAGCATTCTCTACCTATAGGGGGTGGATGCCTAACACTCCCCCAAGGTTGCAATGCAAATTTTGCGTTATGTGTGCACTCTGCCTGAAAAAAAATACATAGAGCGACATGCTAAACAAGCCCCCCATCTCTGTAGTGACAGAAAGGTAAATGTGGGTTTCAAGCCCCCAGCATTGTCAACCATATAGTGGATTTGGGGTATAAACCCGCCAACACTGTAGTGACAAAAAAGGTGAATATGGGGTTCAAGCCCCCAGCATTGTCAACCATATAGTGGATGTGGGGTATAAACCCGCCAAGTCTGTAGGGACAAAAAGGTGAATGTGGGGTTCAAGCCCCCAGCATTGTCAACCATATAGCGGATTTGGGGTATAAACCCGCCAACACTGTAGTGACAAAAAGTGAATGTAGGTCTCACACCCCCAGCATGTTCAAGCAATCATGTAGTTTTTGGTGGCAAAACACACAAGCAATGTAGTGATGAAGTAGTGTTTGTGTGCCAAACAACAACAGAACTGTTGAGGCAAGCATTGTTGTGTGTGTTACATACCCCAGCCATGTGCAGGCAACCAGTGCTATTGGGGGCTAACACTGCCACCAATGTTCAATTGGACAATGTAACGTGACCATCCAAAATGCATAAACACACATTTTTGTCACAAGCAGACACAAATACAAAGGATTCAATCTGAAACAACAGCATTATTCAGTACCACACTGTGGCAGCAAGGTGAAATGCAAAACATAAGGGATGTGCAGAGTGAATATGAAGGAGTCCCAGGGCCAGTAGAGAAAAAAACTAAACTGAACATCCACTCAATGCCATTCAAACACAGTCGAAATACATGGGTGAAGATGCACAAAGACAACCAAACTTCAAAAAAGACTCCAGCGCATCCAGAACGCCTCCGCACGACTCATCCTGGACATCCCCCGACACAGCCACATCACCGGACACCTGAAAGACCTGCACTGGCTCCCCGTCAGCAAGAGAATCACGTTCAGACTCCTCACCCACGCACACAAGGCCCTCCACGACCTGGGCCCAAAGTACCTCAACGACCGCATGACCTTCTACACGCCCACACGCCAGCTACGATCAACCAGCCACGCCCTCGCCACCGTACCACGCATCCGCAGAACCACCGCCGGAGGAAGATCCTTCTCCTACCTGGCAGCCAAGACCTGGAACTCCCTCCCCACTCACCTTCGGCGAACCCAGGACCATCTCTCCTTCAGGAAGCAGCTCAAGACCTGGCTGTTCGAGCAGTAACTTACCCCCTCCCCCAGCGCCTTGAGACCCTCCCGGGTGAGTAGCGCGCTCTATAAATGCCGTGATTGATTGATTGATTGAACCAACCAGCCACATACTGCAGAACAAACACAACATCTGTGTGAGTGTTGAAGTGTTCCTTGCCTGGCACAATACAACGATGTGGGTCAGAACTCCACTGAGACATATGCGTGATGAGTACAATCTGGAAGTATTCCATAATTTGGGATAGTGAATGTGGCCAATCAGGCATTGTATGATGAGCGGGTGCACAAGAGTCACATGCAGAACAAGCTTGGTGGAACAACAAACAACACATCAAGAGACTGACTCTCTTCCACAGTACCCTCAAGGCTACAGCACTGTGGTGACAGTATCCTGTCTGCTGACCCTCTGTGATGCCAAATAAGGATGTGGGCCATACTTTTGAGCACACTCACTCTTGCGCACTGTGTCACCTGCCTTGCAAGAACAACTATCATCTCACATACCCAACCATTACTCCCAGGGCATGGCCAGTAATGTGAGGCCACATTGCAGGTAGGTGCCTTGCCAGGAGACAAGTCACACTTGGCCAGTCTAAACACCACACACATTGATCACCAGCAATGTGCATCATCTAAACCTACATTGACAGGTGACATTGCACAGGCACCCATGACAGTGTGGATCACTGGCTGTATGACGAAGAATACATTACTGACCACACAATGTCAATACAAACATGGATCCATGTACTGTTGTGCATGACCAATGTGGCAATTTCTGGATCAGGAAGGTACACCCAGCACGCCACATACTAGGACACACACATTTGATGGTTGAACAAGAGTTGCCAGACACACATATGTATGGGGCACAAATTCACTGCATTTGTCCACAACAACACATACACAAAACATGCAGGGCAACATGAGTAAACACACTCACAGAAGAATGACATTTTGATGAGTTAGTGTACAAGGAAGCACACAGGAGACTGCCCACGAGACCACACAAGTCCACAGACACTCAAAATAGAATCATGAGCCTCCCACTGCAACAAACATGAAGTGGTTGTGTCACAGCTGTCAGCGCTACATGTGTAGACAACATTCCTACTTGCTGTGTAGAAGAGCATGGACCAACAACAACGTATGAGACAGTCAACATGTGTTGACTGTGTGCGTTGCACACAACTCAAGATCAGACCATTTACAATGTTAACTTGTTTGCATGTCTATCACATCAACTCTGCATCTAACCACAAAAGCTGCATTATGTGCAGATCATCACTATTGTCAAATTGCCAATGCTGAGTGTGTACTGCAGAAGACTTGGAAGACACATGGCTCACCAGATAGGGGATACAACAACTGTGTCAGTAGGCTCAAATGCACAGGCAAATGTGTAAGCTAATCTTCCTGCACTGTTGACAACACCAGAGGTGGTGGTGGGATCTGTGTTTCACAAACACAATACACATAGATAGACATAACACATGGGAAATGTGTACATCCATTTAGGATGGAATTCATGTGCATAACATGATATTTATTGGACACATTTGGAACTTCAACACTGTCTCTGAATAATGAAATCACTCAAGGAGACCTACAAATAAGACATGTTGCCATCAGGCTACAGGGAAGGGTAGAATCTGCTGATTGTGATCAGTCATAGACACATACAAGTGCCAAACTTGCAAAAATAGATGACAGATTAAAAACACGCTGATGTTGCTAGCACAAATGTGACTTGGGGAATTCAAAATGTGTCACATGTTAGTTTGCTCACAGTGCAGGCCCTTGTCTCAACCCAACCAGGGATGTCACCATAATGACTCCATTCTACTGGTGCACACACATCTTGGACACTCAAAGTCAAATAGTCCTAGGATGCACTGGACTAGTCAGCACACAGAAAGCTTCTCAAACAGGAACATCTGCAGGGACTATAGTCTTGGTAGGAAAGGGGGTTTGAAGACAGAGAATCATGCTCACATGGCACACACCATGGGCTCAGGATATGTCACAGATTAACACACTGCCTTGAGGTGATTTCACTACTGTGGAAGGTCAGCTGTGTCAAGCTTAGTCTTGGCAGGGGTCTACCATGTCTGAATGAGACTCGGACATGGATCCAACAATTACAACACACAGAATACATTGTTTCCATCAGCCTGTGTACATGTGTGTGTCCAAAGTCACCTGCACGTAGTCAAACTTCATGTTTACCAAGTTGTACTGATGAGACAGATGACTTGTTCATCATCAATGCGCTATTCTGCATGTCCATCGTAGACGGTTGCACCTTGAAATTTTTTTACAATGTGTACAAATGTCAGCACGACCTATGTGCAAAAGTGTAAGTCAAAGATGGTAGGTTGTTAAAAGCATGTCACACTCGTTGTCCAAAATGTTGTGTATCATGACAACCTGCAATTGCAGACAATGATGACTCTGATACATACTGTAATAGGACACATATACCATGGACCACCTGCAGTCCATCACATCACTATATCATTATTTTCCCACAACAAGATTTCAACAGCAATTTCATTAGACTTATTAACAAAATTTGGTACACGAAAAGCAAATCTACAAAAGAAAGAAAATGCTTTATTCAGAACAATAAGGCCAATGGCCAGTCCATTTTATAGAGTCCTTTAGGGGGTAATCCATATGCTTATTCCTCCCTCGCTTGCTTGCACTGCTACAACTAGGGGACATCTCCCCTGGGAGGGTCATCTTTAGGGGCATGCCGCAGGGACAGGCCTAGGGTGTACCAATTTGGGTTGTGGGAGGGATGGGGTCTACTGGAGTGTCTGGATCCACTGCAGTGGACTGGGCTGATTGAGGGGGTGAGGACTCCACTGCAGTGGACAGGTCTGATTGAGTGGGTGGGGGCTCCACTGCAGTGGACAGGTCTGATTGAGGGGGTGGGGGCTCCACTGCAGTGTCAGGAACAGACAGAAGGTGTGGTGTTGTGGGAGGGGAAGTGCTTGTGGTAGGGGGGAGGCCGTATCATCTTGGGGATGGTGTAATGGTGTGTGGGTGAAACTGGGATGGGGTGTGATATGTGAACTCTGGGAGGGGTGGCCTGGGCTCGGGAGGAAGTAGATTTTGTGGTGGAAGTGTGGGATGGTGATGGGGTTTTGGATATCTTCGTTCTGGGGGATGTACGGGTGGGGGGCTCAGTGTTTCTACTCTTAGGGGAGGGTGTGTGTGCAGGGGTGGATCTCCTCTCTGTGCCAGGGGACTTCCTCTTCCCCTTGCGAGTCTGGTCTTATGTATCAGTGGGGAAGAGGCCAAGGTCACAGTGGAAGACCCTCTGGGAAGGGGGGGTTGCAGGAGAGTCAAGGGTAGGGGTTTTGGAGGGAGAGGTAGCTGAGGAATGCGGAGTGGTTGTGGATGGGTGTGTGTGTTTTTTGGCCCTCTCCCCTGTGTGTGTGATGTCAGTCCCCTGAGTGTGCATGCATGTTTATTTTTACTTTGTTTTGGGTGGCTGTGTGCTGCTTGTGTCTGTTGGTGTGTGTGCATGTGCCTGTGTGAGTGTGCTTGGGTCAGGTAGGGTAGTGAGGACTGTGGATGGGGCAGAGGAAGGAGGGGTGAGGGACACTGCTGCCGTCAGTGAAGAGGCCATGGCCTGATTTGATCGCTGTAGGGCAGACATGTCTGATGAGATGCCCTCCATGTATGACACCAATTGTGTCAAAAGGCTGGTATGTGCATGGAGGACACTCAGCATGGATGTCTGCCCCACATGGATCTGTTTCAGCAAATCCACGGCCTCCACACTCAGGGCAGCAGGGGTGACAGATGCAGGGGGTGCGGTGCCTGGCCCGAAGGAGACATGCTCCCTAACACAGGAGGGTCCACGGACACTTGGAATGGGAGCAGGTGTGGGGGTGGAGATGGTGGGGGTGGTGGAGGCAGACTCTGATGTTGTGGCCTCTGAAATGGGAACACCCACCACCACAAGGGAGTCATCACTGGAGCTTGTTAGGTCCTCAGCAGATGTAGATGTTTCCGACCTGCACTCAGTGTGGCTCCCCTCACCTTCAGTGCCACTGGGTCCTTCCTCCTCCTCCACATTGGACCCAGTCTGGCTAGCCGCTTCCCCTTGGTCCGTGGAACTGTCTCCTCCAGTAGCCGTTGATGATGCTGTGAACAAGGATGAGAAAGAGAGTCACATCTGTCATCTGCATAGTCTTGACACATGAGTATCATCAAGCCTATGCATCATTTTCACGGCAGGTTTTAAATCATTACACATATGTGAACATGGCACTTGTCAGTCTGCCAGTAAACCATGGTTCCCAAACACATGAAGGCAATGGAACCATCTGTTAGATGTATTTCAAAGACCACAAAATACATGTCCACTAACGCACTATTTTGGCTGTTGCCTAATCTGTAATGCTCCTGAGGGTCATGTGTCATTACAAACATGTCTCATCTCATGCAAGTGAGTCTGGAAGTGACACAGCAAATGGAATGGACACATTTATAAGTTGACATGTAGAACATACTTCCATCCCCAGTCATTATGATGGGCACCTATGTCTTGAACGTCAATGCTCTAATGGTCTGCATGCAGGACAACAGACAAGTACAAATACTGCATCCTCACAAATTTTCATGTGGCATACTATGCCACTGGCCTGTCTGGCTAAACAGTCTGTACTGACTCTTGTTACAGGGCCAGTAAATCACAACTTTAAAGTCAGCACCGTGTCACAATCATGTATTCACTGTTAAAGCAACATCTGTAGTGGTCAAGTATACATGTCCCCTACGTGCTACACACAAGTTAGACACTTTGACAAGCTCACATTGTTCTACTTAGACCTTGGAGTATATGAATTAACAAATCTGTCTACATGAACTTTTTCAGAGCTCGCAAGAAGAAAGTAATGCAGCATACACATATATGTTGAAGCCACCATTATGCAGAGTCAAGGGATGACACACACATGTCTTGTCCTGTGTATCTGAGCCACATTCCATACATTAGATGTCTGTCCATATTTTCTATATTTGCCACCTGTGTATTTAAAAAAGTTCTGCCTGTACACACTGTCACAGAGTCTGACCCATGATTTTCAAATTTACAATGGTGATAGTGTTGCCTGACACACAGAAATCTGATGTGACAGTGTCTCAGATGTCCTGAGTTGGCATACCTGTCCTTGGTACATGTGATACATGTGATTACATAGAGCACTATGCAGGGGCCTATACATTTTGAACACTTATCCATTTCATTTGTCTGAGGTATCAACCTTGGTCTCACCTGCTGCACAGGTGTGTAGCATTTTTTCGCAAACCTGTGTGCACCTAGATCACAATTTTGAACATATATGTATGTCCCACACAGAGTACAGATCATATTTCAGTCAATGTGCTGACACATGTCAGATAATTACATCACTCATGATGGTCAACTCAATGCACCTGTTGTATATGGTGCTGATCACATTAACCTTGGACTACAGCAAATACACAGGACCTAAGTGACACATGTCACAGACGGAAAGGGACACACCTGGGCATCAGATGATAATGGGGCATAGTTACATTTTGCCACAGAAGTGGTGTCTCAGCAGACAGACGACCTGTGAGAGGGTTACCAGGCTGAGGGAGTGCAACATGCATGTCAAACATAGTTCAGCAACATGGCACATACTTACCCCCTCCTTGCTGCTGTCTGGCCTTCAACTGACCATCCAGGTCAGGGAAGACCACCGTCAGTATCCGGAGCATGTGGGGGGTCAGGGTCCGTCATCCACCCCTTTTGTGAGGAGGTGACAGCTTCAGCTGGACTCTTGCAATCCTCCGTGTCCAGCCACGGAGGTCCTGCCACCTCTTCTGGCAGTGGCGGATGCGGCGTTTGAAGACCCCCACAGATCTTACAGCCCGGACGATGGTCTGCCAAATTTCATTCTTCTGATTGGCGTCGACCTGTAAGGATGACATGGTGACCACCATTACTCCACATGCTACATGTTTATTCATCACACACTTGGACATATAGGTCATGGTCAGAATGGCAGATAATGTCTAAAGGTTAGCCAAGTATCATCATGGGCAGTCTCCCTTAATAACATGAGAACAGTGCAGAAAAATCAATCCCACCAAACACACTTCTACATCACCGTACCTGTCCAGAACATGAATCTACACAGTGTAAGACTTACATTAACTATGTGAGCATGCTTGCCCTTGGGGATCACAATGCTAGTAGTGCCTGTTTTATAACATTGCCAATTAAAAGGGCAGTGTAATCAAAACTCACCTGCTCCCCTGGTTTTCCATACAGCTTGCTGTACTGTGGAAGGAGGCTGTCCAGCAGGGCCTGGTTCTCCTCCTCTGTGAAAGCTGGTGCCCTCTCCACAGTACGTGCCATTGTAGATCCCAGAGGATGCAGAGACAGCAGCAGTGGTCGGCAGAAATGTAGTAAAGTAGCATGTAGTGCAGGCAAGTGAAGTCTCTTGGGAACAGACAGACTTATATCTGTGCAGCAGAGGCGGATTCTGTTCCATGCGTCCAAAGCGATAGGTCCGACTCGTTCGCATTATCCAAATTTGGCCAATCCATAACATTGCACGCATCTGACACGCCTCCCTCATCGTTCAAATATTCCGCATCATAACACTATTGAGTTTGATACATTGTTGTTGTAAGCTAACTGATTCGGATTTCACACGATTCGTACACGAAGCGAAACACGCGTCTGTCACCATGACGACCAATAGCCAATGTGTGCGTCCGGCTCGGTTCGGATGCGGAGAACGCGTCCTTTGAATACCCACCCGCGTCTGTCACCATGATGACCAATAGCCAATGTGTGCGTCCGGCTTGGTTCGGATGCGGAGAACGCGTCCTTTGAATACTCATCCGCGTCTGTCACCATGACAACCAATAGCCAATGTGTGCGTCCGGCTCGGTTCGGATGCGGAGAATGCGTGCTTTGAATACTCACCCGCATCTGTCACCATGACGACCAATAGCCAATGTGTGCAATCGGCTTGGTTTGGATGCGGCACATGTGTGCACTCAATACTCACCCGCGTCATTCACCATTACAGTCAACAGCCAAAGGATGCGAACCACACGTTTTGGGTGAGGCTCAGGCGCCCTACACTAATCAATCAGCATGTCAGACAGTATAACAAATCTTTATGTTCTGCTGCATTACATGTGTGGGTACAGTGATTCACATGTCATATTGGACAGAGTACTTTATAGCTCACACTCCCATGATGAGCCAACCTTGATATGCACCAAATACATTGTTTGTGAGGAACCTCACAACTGTGAGTGACCACTTCATTGATCACCCTCCTAGGTTTGGACCCAGTCCCATAGGATCATTGTGTTACCCCAGTTACATCCACACATAATCACTGCTTTAGTGGACTGTGTGTTAGAAAGTGCATTGTGTGAAGTTATTTTGAGTGAATCCACAGTATCTGAGTCTTGTACAACGCAGACACTCCATTGTTGATGTTGTTAATGATATTTACTTGAGACATCAACTTGTATTTGGCATGTGAGTTGCTGTTGTGTCTTTGTGTCACAGACATACATGTATGCTTGTCAAAAAAGATGTGCTACACATCATGAATGTTTTATGTATGTGATAGTACATGTAGGTCAGACATTACATCATGACAGTGTCCACACTATGACAGTGGTGTGCATGGTGACACGCTGTCTGTATCTAGTGTTCCACCTAGGTGGCATTACATGATCCCTGTCTGTGTACCTTTCCACCATGTGATAGTTGTTACAAACATCTATCTTTGATACTTTATTAGGTGTGTGTTTAGTATGTAATGTTTGATCACATGGACTGTGACAGACACCAGTGATTAGTCACAGCACAGCATTGCAATTGTGGACAAACCATTATAAAATGAAATGTTCGGTAAGGGTCACATAGCTGCCCTTTGTGTCAAGGCTCAACATTACACATCTGACTTCATTGAGTCTTGCTTTGATGTAGTATATGAGTTTTTGCATGTTCCTTACCAAATTGGAAAGTGTATGAATAATGTTTTGATTTGTTACCTATGTACCGCAGGAGACCAGCTGTCCACAGACCCTTCCCTGACCTACAGACCATGGTAGAACGTGACAGCATCAGACGTTACTGCTTCACCAGACCACTCATTGAGGAGTTGGCAGAGCAGTTGGCCCCACATTTGCTACCTGGACGCCCATATCCATTTGTGCTGACCCCCAATGGAAGCCCTACATTTCTTTGCCACAGGAATCTTCCAGTATACTATGGCTACTGCTGGTGGGATGTCACAGACAATGTTTAGCCATGTGCTTCGTTATTTTTGGGAGGCAATGTTACATTTCCTGAACCTGGATATCAAGTTCCCAACACCAGGACAGTTTGCCGACATCAAGAGTGACTTTTATGCTTTGGGCAGAATGCCACATGCCATTGGCTCCATTGATGGTACACATGTGGCTTTGGTCCCACCACAAGCCAATGAACAAACATACAGGAATCGTAAGCATTACCACTCCATAAATGCCCTGGTGGTATGTCTGCCTGACATGACAATCTCACATGTCTGTGCGCGTTTCCCAGGATCAGCACACAACGCCTACATTATGAGAAACAGTAGGATCCCACAGATGATGTCTCAGCTGCCAAATCAGCGTGCCTGGCTTGTTGGTGGGTAATGTTGTCTGTTTATGTTGTGTGTTGCTTGTATGTCAGGTTGTACCCTGTTTTCAGACACATGAAGTCTTTTCTGTTTAAATTTAGGAGACTCTGGATACCCCAACATGCCGTGGTTGCTGACACCACTCAGGAACCCTGTCACCCCTGCTGAGTTTAGTTTTAATGAGGCACATGGGCGGACCAGGCGAGTGATTGAGCGGACATTTGGGCTACTGAAAACCAGATTTCGCTGCCTGGACCGTACAGGAGGAGCCCTCCAATATGCACCAGCGAAGGTGTGTAAGATCATCATCGTGTGTTGCATGCTACACAACCTGGCAGTGAGGAATGAGCTACCTCTCATCCAAGATGACGGGGACCAGCAGCCTCCAGCAGGGGAGGATCCAGGCCTGGGGCATGTTGCCAGTGATGATGAGGAGGAGGAGGATGTTCGGAGACAGCTCATCAACAACTTTTTCTCATGATTGTAAGTATGCAATGATGAGTTGACAAAGCACTTTATTTGCATGATATGTGTCTGTTGTACAATATCTCTGTATACGTGTGGGTGCATGCTACTTAACATGATCCTTGGAGTTGTTTGGTGTCCATTGAGTTAGTATGTTCACCAGTACAGTGTTGACATGACTCCTAGCTAGTGTTCACAATTTAAAAATTTTAAGTATGAAATGTCTCTTGGAGATGTATGCAGAAAATTTGGTATTTCAAGACTGTTCTATGTCTCTCCTTCACAGGGTCCTTTGGCTGTTGTATGGAGACATGTGACCTCCCAGACACACAATGCAGTTACAGAGTGCAACTTTTCTCGGGATCAGGAATCTGTGCCACACACTCAATTCTGAAATTTTTCAAACGTCTTGTTTAATTTGTGCTTATTGTCACAGTGTGATTTGATTTCATTTGTTGTGGAGGCAACATGTTGTGCCTGTGTAATAAACCTGTGCTCCACATTGAGGTGTGCCTCGTCTGTATACACACATCCAACATTCATTTACATACTGTATATGTGCCCTGATGTTCAGTTTGTCTAACAATGATTAGTGTTTGTGCATTGAAATGTGGTTTCAGTTTACAACAGTGGAGGCAATGAGGATGTATGCCATGTACTATTTGTGTTTTGTTGACCTAGTTGTCTGTATCTCTTATATGTGTCATGTTACATTTACTCACAAGACAGTAGGTAAATTGCTGTACATGTTTTTCATCCAAAGCATTATTTTATAGGACATCATCTCTATATTACAAACAGTGTTTAATTCACGACAGAAGCAAGTATTGTGTGAATAAAGATTTATTGCAGTGCATGTGTGAAATTTTACAAGAAAGTGATAGTGCTGTACCAATTTTTGAAATCCAAAGTTCACAGAGGAGTTGTTGGTGGTAGTAGATGAAATTTTCAGAGCCAAGACCACAGTCATTTGAGTCATTGATCCAACTTAGACCCTCCATCCCATGTGGGGGAGTTCAGTGACAGTCAACAAAGTGAACGCTTCGCACACAATGGAGGATATCAGGAGCAGGTTGTCACTTCCTGGGGGGATGCATAGCCATCTGTCTCTCATTTGTCCTTCTTTGGACGACCCTCTTATGTTGATTCTGGGGGACCCTCAGGTGCAGGCTGCCGCGGTTCAGGGAACTCTCCGCCAGAGTCCTCATCCCTCCCTGTGGCAGTTGCAGATGTTGTAGCAACAGATGTGGTGGGCACACAGGGAGGTGGGGTCATGTTGTCAGCAATCTGGCGGAGGCAGGTAAGTATGTCCCTGTGCACCGCAGTCTGGTCATCAATTTGATCCATTTTGGACTCCATTCTGGACATGTGTGAGTCCATTCTGGACATGTATGAGTCAATTTTGGCATAATGGGCAGCCTGCTGCTGTCGCATGTCCTTGAGGATCCCAACTACCTGGCCAAAGACTCCGGTGCATTCTTGATATGCATGTAGAATGCGTGCCAACTGTGGGTCTGCTTGATCATCAGTACCAGCTGCCTCACGGGACCTCTCCCCACGGCCCCTCCCACCACCCCTACCCACACGAGCAGGACCTGTTGTTGCAGGTACAGACAACACTGAGCCTCCTTCATCGTTGACACTGGTGTTGTTGTCCGCCAACTCCAGAGTGCCCTGTGTTGCTGGTCTCTCGTTGTTTTGTTGCCTTGGTGTGTCCGTGTTGGTAGAGGTCATCTGGGGGTTGACAGATGTTGCGGGAGTGGTCACAGGGGGTGCTGGTGTTCGAGCTGCTGGTGCTGCATGCTGACCCACACTGCAGGGACCATGGAGTTCATCATCATCCGTTGAGGGCTGAGAGACATCCACACCGGAGAGCTCAGGGTCAACCAGAGTCTGGGACTGGGATTCCTGTTCTGTTCCTGCAGTGTCCCCAGCAGGCCCTGTGGGTAGATGAGAGACACAATGTTTGTGGTGTTTTTGCACAGGTCATCGTATCATACACATTACATTTGCTATTGTACATTATGATGAGTGTAGGTACATTAAATAGTCCTCCATCGTCACAGACACAGGCCTATTTTTTCAGCAAACATTGTGATTTTAACAAGAAGTGTTTTGCTGAGCATGTCCAGCTCTGTGCATAAATGGGCATGTTTTGTTCATTTGACTGTACATAGGCATTGACTGTCAAATGACACCCTGTGCATGACACAGGTGTGTTGGTATTTCCCACATCTGTGCTTTTCCAATGATATACGTACTCTTCCTCTTACGATATGTTTCAAGATTTGAGCATGTGTGCTGGCGTTTGTGCATGTCGTTTGCAGTCAAATTGGTGTGGCTACCTACACACTCACAGTCCGGCATTTGGTTTATGGTATTTTGATGAATGTGTTCCTAGTTCTCATCTCATTGCACACATGTGAATAGCTGTCAGTAGCAAATAGTGTTACTGCATTGCTTTGTGCCTGATCACATCATGTATATTGTCCTTGTCCTCCATGGACAGATGAGTTAACCAAGGCTGCTTTCCTACTTTTTTATGCTCAGAGCTGTGAGGTACAGAGGTTTGTGTGCTTGTGTTATGCTGCTGGAAGTTATACCTCTCCTCCCACCCAGTCAAGCTTACTCCTTGTGGACAAAGTATCAATCACAGTGAGGGAAGTGTAGTGGCAAGGATGCTGACAACACTGCATGATGTAGGAGTTGAATGCAACTCCCAACAGTGCTTTGTGTACATGACACCATGCAGCAGTGTCAAACATCTTGCTGTGGCCCTTCCATTTACTGTCAGGTATCCCTTGTCACTGATGGACATGTTGCTTTGTGTGTGGGTAGAGATGTGTGCTATGACTGCAACTCACACCATGTCCTGTACTCCACACACCTTCCCAGCCAGCCCAGGGACCACACCTGGGACAATGCATCCCCAGACAGTGAGTGGAAATGTACAGTGAAGATGGATGAGAGTGGGGACTGGAGTGAGAGGCCCAGGGCCTAGGTGTGACTTGTGGCCAATTCATACATAAGTCCCATGTGTCAGCCATCTTGCTGGTACATTTCCACTCCCTGTGAGATGAGCATGGTTCAAGGTGAGATTGTTGGGCCATGTGGGAGGAGGACTGTTGGCTGTGACTACAACTCCCATCATGCTTTTAGCTACACCCACCTTCCCAGCAAACTCAACTTTTCCTTCCTGTGACTCAGATTCCATGTGAGTGAGTGAAACAGTGATGGCAAGATGGCTGACAGTGGTGGCCTGGTGTTTGTTTGAGCACAACTCCCAACAGGGCCTTGTGCTCCCCACATCAGAGCCCAGTGTCAGCCATCTTGCCAGTACTTTTCCACTCCCTGTGAGATGGGCATAGTTCAAGGTGGGCTTGATGGGCCATGTGGGAGGAGGATTGTTAGCTGTGACTCCGACTCCCTTCATGCTTTTAGCTACACCCACCTTCCCAGCAAACCCAACTTTCCTTCCTGTGACTCAGCTTCCCTGTGAGTGAGTGAAACAGTGATGGCAAGATGGCTGACAGTGGTGGCCTGGTGTTTGTTTGAGCACAACTCCCATTCATACATCAAAGATCTGGCATTAGCAGGCACTTTCTCAATTATTTATTGTCTATAGGATTAGTGTGAGGAAGATATTCTTATCTATGCCCAAGGCCAGCTATTCAATAACACAATACGGCCAAATCCTCTGTGCCCACTGGTTTTAAAACAGTTATAGAAAAAGAAAAAGAAAAGAAAGAAAAATGGTCAGTCAATTCACTCAGAACATAACATACCCCCTCTGTTTAAGTGTATGTGTGCTAGAAAAATGTGTAGAGAAAAGAGAAAGTATCTCACGTGCGCACCACCAGAGGAGCTACTGGTAGGTTCTCACCAGCTTGCCCACATTTTTGTCATCATTGATAACTTTCTCAAATGAAAACAAGTGTAATGTGTCCAGTGAAGGAAAAAAATGTGAAAGAAAGAATCAAGACCCCGTGAAAAAATGAGACTAGAGAAGTCTCTATTAAAATTGGGCTAGACTCACACGCAACCTTGTCACTTTTATTCCGAACTGTGAGTCTGCACAAGGTTAAAAACACAGCATGTTGTAGACCACTTCAAGGGCGGCCAACATGTTTCATTGTCAGTTATATATTAGCGGCAATTTCGTCAGGGCAACCGAGGTCAACAATCACCTCCCTGGACATCTAACAACAAAAAGAGTGACTGACAGACACATAAAGAAAAAAAGATTTTGGTTAGAAAAAACACCCCCAGCTTCAGGCTCCCTTCAGTAAATGTATGGATTAAAAAACGGACGAGAGGCTTGATATTAGCGACTAGACCTGTGTTAAAATTTGTGGTATTTACCTAGCGGGAGCCATGGACCCACATACCAGCTCCCACTGAGTCGTAGGGATGTGTATCATATATAATTTCTGTCACTTCATATAGCACTGTCGTTGCTTACAATTTTATCTGTGGAAATAGATATACATCATTTGGTGTGTTTAAATTGTACCATCGAGATTAGCACAACATCAATGCCATGCATTCACCAATACGCTCTCCCTCAGACTGCCTAATAAGTATGCCACAGTGTCCAGTCTGCTAAGGACACATGGCGCGGACATACTCAAGTTTAAAACCACACTCGACATCCTCGCTATGCGACTTTAGGTCTTTTGATTTCCAGCCATGCCCCAATATTTAACCTGCTGAAAACTCAAGGCGCGTGCACCCTCTAGTTAAAAACAACACTCAACATCCTCGCTGTGCGGCATTAAATACTCTAGTTTTAGCCATGCCCCAGCCGCTGCCGATTCCCTGAACGTGGTAACCGAGTGACATATCATTCATTCATTCACAGTCACATAACTATTCCAAGGGGCGCGCTCGTGCCTCCATCATTCTCAACAGACGCACTCTTACCGCTCCCCAGGGACTCCAAGGGGTAGTTCAACCCGGCACGCCATTCACGGGCGGATCTCGTCCATTTAAACACAACGCGCTCTCTCTCCAAGCGCGTCTTGCTGTACCCTCGTCACATGACCCCCATTGCGTGCTCCTCGGCATTACAGCAAGCACGGGCGCCATCTTAGAATGGTGAAAAGTCAAATACAAGTTCAATATACAGCCCCAGAATAATCCTAATGTGGGGATGCATAACCCGGCAGATAACTGAAACCGGCACAATCACAGGACTCAAACTTCCTGTAAGTTTTAACACAACAGAGATGTCAACCAGTGTGGATATTAACACACACGCGTGCATGGGGCATAGATTA
The DNA here is from genome assembly GCA_963921515.1 of Calotriton arnoldi. Lineage (NCBI taxonomy): Eukaryota > Metazoa > Chordata > Amphibia > Caudata > Salamandridae > Calotriton > Calotriton arnoldi. Next base: position 318,815 of record CAWUFW010013958.1, on the reverse strand, counting down.
TACAACTTATTGCACACACTTCAGCCACCATAATTGTCAACCAGCGTGGATATCGACATGTACGCGTGCATAACAGCAGTGGTATCATGCGACCACAAGCTGCTACCCATGGGCTGGATGCAGAGCCTGCACATCAATATCATCATTATAACAGCAGTGGTATACGGTCACAGCCTACTACCCATGAGCTGAATGCAGAGCCTGCACGGTACCATTCCTACAGGGAATACAGACAGTTTAGGGTGCATCCATCGTCATTGTCAAACATAAAGGGCACCTAATGCCCACCACAGCACACAGGTCACCTCTCTGTCACCATCTACTGATCTTATTCCATTCAATCTGGTCATTTAGACCAATCTGATCTGCCTTCTCGGAAAATATCCAACGTGCTTCCTTTGTCGCAAGAATCTTATCCAAACAGCTTACGTCACCCACTACCTTCTCCAACACCACCCATTTTAATGCTCTATGATTGTGTTGATGTTCCCTGTAGTGTTGTACCAGGTGTGTAGTCAGTTTTCCTGCTTTGATTGTGCTAAGATGCTCTTGCACTCGAACCTTAATTTTGCGAGAAGTCAAACCTATGTAGTGCAATCCACATTGGCAAGTCAATCTGTAAATCACACTTGCTGAGTTGCAGTTGCTGAACTTATTTAGGTACCATGTCCTTCCGTTCAGCAACTGCACTTCTGTCGTTTTTTCTGTCAACTCGCATACTGAGCAGCAGCCACATGGGTAGTGCCCCAATGGAATGGAAGTATTCACAGTACGTTGTATCGGTCTTGTATGGACAAGCCTGTCCTTTAAATTCTGTGCGCGTTTAAACGCAAATCTTGGTTGCGGCATTTGAAACTCGTTGGTAGATAGTAACGACCAATGTTTTCTTATGGCTTGACGGATCTTTGTGGATAAAGGATCAAAGGTAAGCACAACTGGCAGACAGTCATTAGATTCCTTACAGTTTCTTTCAAGAAGTGCCTCCCGGGGGGTGTTATGGGCCCTTTTACGAGCTCTAGTGACAATCCTCATCGGATAAGCCCGCTGAACTAACTTCTCAGTCAAACTTTCAGATTGTTGCAAATAATCGTGAGTGGAGGAACAGTTCCTACGATATCTAAGGAACTGGCCCACTGGGAGATTATCCCTGAGGGCTCTCGGGTGGAACGATTGATAATGCAACAACGAGTTTTTGTCAGTGGGTTTTGGTGCACACTTGTGCTAAGCTTGTTATTAATTACTCCAATATCCAAATCGAGATAGGTCGCTCTCTCATTGCTTATGTTCCATGTGAACTTCAAGCATTCGTCTCGACCATTCAGCCATTCTAGGAACTCACGTAGCTGGTTTTCCGATCCAGACCACACACACAAAACATCATCAATATACCTCTTCCAGAGGCAAATGTGCCTCTGGAAGGGGTTAGATGAATGGTACAGATGATGTTCCTCAAACTGGCCTACATGAATGCAGGCCAGACTGGGCGCAAAAGTTGCGCCCATAGAAGTACCAGATATTTGCAAAAACAGTTTGTTTTTATAACAAAAATAGTTACGGGTCAAGGCTAACTCAACGCATTGCATCACAAAAGACTGCGGAGTGTCATAAAACCACTCCTGCGCCCCAAGAGCGTGAGCTACTGCCACCAATGTCGCCTCTTGGGGTATACTTGTGTAAAAAGACTCGATGTCAATTGTAACTATGAACTGTTGTAGAGGGTCAAAATCCATATCTTCAATAATGTTCAGAATATCGGTGGTGTCCTGAACATAGGACAGTTGTTTTACCACCGATTCTCTTAGAAAGAAATCCGCAAATTGTGACAGGGGTTCAAGAACAGAGGAGATCCCCGAAACTATCGGGTGCCCCGGCGGTGGCCGTTGGGTCTTATGAATTTTAGGCAGAATGTAAAACGCCGGTGTTCTGGGTTTTACATTGATCAAAAAATCTGCCTCTTTACTGGTTATCCACTTTTTCTCTTTTGCTTGTAAAACCATAGATGTAATTGTACTTAAAAGTTCAACTGCTGGGTCCCTTGGGAGAGGTTGATAATTTTTCTTTTCATGCAATAACCTCATCACCTCTGCTTCATAGTCACAAGTATTCATTAGCACTACAGCCCCGCCTTTATCGGCGGACTTGATAGTTACAAAGGCATTATCTTGTAATGATTTAATTGCCTGCCAGTCGGTCTTACTCATATTGTTAAAAGTATTTTGCGTATGTGATTCTTCCAGTAATTTGATCTCATCTCGTACCTTCCTCTCAAAAACTAATACTTCTGGACCCAGCGATGAATTTGGTGGGCAAAATTGAGAGGGACGATGGAGATTGGTAGAAAATACAGACGGAGGATCTTGATCCTTATTAGCAAAGAATTTCTTAATTTTAATCTTCCTCATTATTTCTTGGACCTCCATTCTACACTTAAATGGGTCATGGCGCGGGGTGGGAACATACCCTAAACCTTTGTTAAGGACTCTCAACTCACTTGCTGTTAACTGGTGATCAGAGAGGTTAACCACGATGTTGTTTATATCGGGGTCCTGCCCCGGCTGCGAGTCAGCCGTGGTGAGTACATATGCCATGTTTGTGTCTGATTCTGCCTGGCCCTGCCTCTGCCCCTGGGGCCTCCCCCTCTGTTGCCTTGCTGAGCCTGGCCTAAAAAAGAGCGTAATAAAGCTCCCATATCCTGATTAGTCTGTGCCTGGGGGTTAAATCTCACCCTCCCTTGATCTGATGGTTGTGCCCCCTCTTCTTCTTCACTCGACGTGTTGTCGACAGTCCAATTCTGCGGGGTACGTCTAGTTTGTTGACGACCACCCCTTAGATCTCTGTTTTGTGGAGCCTGATCGTTTCCTGGCTGATAGTGTTTGTCCTCAGTATATGGGAATGCCCATTCGTGGGAATACCTCTCTAAATTTCTTCTGAGTCCCTTTATTTTTTGGTTCACCATGTAATTCTTGTAGTCTACTAGATCCTCCTGTATTCTCTGTAACTGCTCTTTAGCATCAATAATAGTTGTATCGTTTTTTATAATCTCCTCTAGATCAACAATCTCTTTTAACAATTCTTCACTTAGTCTCTTGGCAGTTTGGATGATCAGGATTAACCAATCCCGGGTGCACTTGTTAGCAATGAAGCTCCAGTCCACCCGGAATTGTTTATCCTCCCAAAAAATCCTGGGCTCAATTCTAACCAAGAGACTTGCGGTGGCGGCACCAGCTCGATAATATTCGGTCATAAGAGCCCCATGTAAAGCTACCCTCACCTGTCATTTTTTAGTATTGCTCAACTTCTCCCATTCCTCCCTCGCTGAGGTAGTATTAGCAAGGGAGGAATCCGAAAAGAGTGATGGTCCAGACAATATAGCAGCGATCTGGTCGTCCGTGAACGCTAAGCAATTCTTATCCATGTCACAAAACCCAGACGCAAATGGTCAATACTATCTCATACAATTTCCACAGAAAAAATTATTAACAAACACGACCACTAAAATTAGTGCTACAACCTGTCCGAATAACAACAAGCCTGAAAGGGGTAGTATTCTCAAAGAAAAAATTCTAAAATACACTTTTTAGTGTAAGCTCTCACGGCTGAGCCGCCGTTCAACACAATGCTTTCAATAAGGAGCTATAGAGGGCAAAAACTTGCCAGATCACCCTCCAATCAACATCTATTCATACATCAAAGATCTGGCATTAGCAGGCACTTTATCAATTATTTATTGTCTATAGGATTAGTGTGAGGAAGATATTCTTATCTATGCCCACGGCCAACTAGTCAATAACACAATACGGCCAAATCCTCTGTGCCCACTGGTTTTAAAACAGTTATAGAAAAAGAAAAAGAAAAGAAAGAAAAATGGTCAGTCAATTCACTCAGAACATAACATACCCCCTCTGTTTAAGTGTATGTGTGCTAGAAAATGTGTAGAGAAAAGAGAAAGTAGCTCACGTGCGCACCACCAGAGGAGCTACTGGTAGGTTCTCACCAGCTTGCCCACGTTTTTGTCATCATTGATAACTTTCTCAAATGAAAACAAGTGTAATGTGTCCAGTGAAGGAAAAAAGTGTGAAAGAAAGAATCAAGACCCCGTGAAAAAATGAGACTCGAGAAGTCTCTATTAAAATTGGGCTACACTCACACGCAACCTTGTCACTTTTATTCTGAACTGTGAGTCTGCACAAGGTTAAAAACACAGCATGTTGTAGACCACTTCAAGGACGGCCAACATGTTTCATTGCTAGTTATATATTAGCTGCAATTTCGTCAGGGCAACCGAGGTCAACAATCACCTCCCTGGACATCTAACAACAAAAAGAGTGACTGACAGACACATAAAGAAAAAAAGATTTTGGTTAGAAAAAACACCCCCAACTTCAGGCTCCCTTCAGTACAGGTATGGATTAAAAAACGGACGAGAGGCTAGATATTAGCGACTAGTCCTGTGTTAAAATTTGTGGTATTTACCTAGCGGGAGCCATGGGCCCACATACCAGCTCCCACTGAGTCGTAGGGATGTATATCATATATAATTTCTGTCCCTTCATATAGCACTGTCGTTGCTTACAATTTTATCTGTGGAAATAGACATACATCATTTGGTGTGTTTAAATTGTACCATCGAGATTAGCACCACATCAATGCCATGCATTCACCAATACGCTCTCCCTCAGACTGCCTAATAAGTATGCCACAGTGTCCAGTCTGCTAAGGACACATGGCGCGGACATATTCAAGTTTAAAACCACACTCGACATCCTCGCTATGCGACTTTAGGTCTTTTGATTTCCAGCCATGCCCCAATATTTAACCTGCTGAAAACTCAAGGCACGTGCACACTCTAGTTAAAAACAACACTCGACATCCTCGCTGTGCGGCATTACATACTCTAGTTTTAGCCATGCCCAAGCCGCTGCCGATTCCCTGAACGTGGTAACCGAGTGACATATCATTCATTCATTCACAGTCACATAACTATTCCAAGGGGCGCGCTCGTGCCTCCATCATTCTCAACCGACACACTCTTACCGCTCCCCAGGACTCCAAGCGGTAGTTCAACCCGGCACGCCATTCATGGGCGGATCTCGTCTATTTAAACACAACGCGCGCTCTCTCCAAGCGCGTCTTGCTGTACCCTCGTCACATGACCCCCATTGCGTGCTCCTCGGCATTACAGCAAGCACGGGCGCCATCTTAGAATGGTGAAAAGTTAAATACAAGTTCAATATACAGCCCCAGAATAATCCTAATGTGGGGAGGCATATCCCGGCAAATAACTGAAACCAGCACAATCACAGGACTCAAACTTCCTGTAAGTTTTAACACAACAGAGATGTCAACCAGCGTGGAAATTAACACACACGGGTGCATGGGGCATAGATTATACAACTTATTGCACACACTTCAGCCACCATAATTGTCAACCAGCATGGATATCGACACGTACGCGTGCATAACAGCAGTGGTATCATGCGACCACAAGCTGCTACCCATGGGCTGGATGCAGAGCCTGCACATCAATATCATCATTATAACAGCAGTGGTATACGGTCACAGCCTACTACCCATGAGCTGAATGCAGAGCCTGCACGGTACCATTCCTACAGGGAATACAGACAGTTTAGGGTGCATCCATCGTCATTGTCAAACATAAAGGGCACCTAATGCCCACCACAGCACACAGGTCACCTCTCTGTCACCATCTACTGATCTTATTCCATTCAATATGGTCATTTAGACCAATCTGATCTGCCTTCTCGGAAAATATCCAACGTGCTTTCTTTGTCGCAAGAATCTTATCCAAACAGCTTACGTCACTACCTTCTCCAACACCACCCATTTTAATGCTCTATGATTGTGTTGATGTTCCCTGTAGTGTTGTACCAGGCGTGTAGTCAGTTTTCCTGCTTTGATTGTGCTAAGATGCTCTTGCACGCGAACCTTAATTTTGCGAGAAGTTAAACCTATGTAGTGTAATCCACATTGGCAAGTCAATCTGTAAATCACACTTGATGAGTTGCAGTTGCTGAACTTATTTAGGTACCATGTCCTTCCGTTCAGCAACTGCACTTCTGTCATTTTTTCTGTCAACTCGCATACTGAGCAGCAGCCACATGGGTAGTGCCCCGATGGAATGGAAGTATTCACAGTACGTTGTATCGGTCTTGTATGGACAAGCCTGTCCTTTAAATTCTGTGCGCGTTTAAACGCAAATCTTGGTTGCGGCATTTGAAACTCCCTGTGAGATGAGCATGGTTCAAGGTGAGACTGTTGGGCCATGTGGGAGGAGGACTGTTGGCTGTGACTACAACTCCCATCATGCTTTTAGCTACACCCACCTTCCCAGCAAACTCAACTTTTCCTTCCTGTGACTCAGATTCCATGTGAGTGAGGGAAACAGTGATGGCAAGATGGCTGACAGTGGTGGCCTGGTGTTTGTTTGAGCACAACTCCCAACAGGGCCTTGTGCTCCCCACACCAGAGCCCAGTGTCAGCCATCTTGCCAGTACTTTTCCACTCCCTGTGAGATGGGCATAGTTCAAGGTGGGCTTGATGGGCCATGTGGGAGGAGGATTGTTAGCTGTGACTACAACTCCCATCATGCTTTTAGCTACACCCACCTTACCAGCCATCCCAACCTTCCTTCCTGTGACTCAGATTTCCTGTGAGTGAATGTGTGCAAACAAGATGGCTGCTGCATGTGACTGGTGTTTGGATCCCATTGCCTTGCTGTGAGTTAGTGCTAAGTTTGTACATTTTTGTAAATGGTGAGCTTTCCAGTTACATTGCAGGTATGTTGTTAGTAAAAATCTATTTTTGATCACATATCCCATCATGGACTTGTGATCCCCACACCAGAGCCCAGTGTCAGGCATCTTGGAAGTAGATTTAGCTAGCACTCCTCCTCCCACCCAGACCAAATAGGCCACCATGAACCATGCTTCCATGACAGTGAGTCAAACTTTACATTCACGATGTCTGATTGTGGGGCCTGGTGTTTGTTTGAGCACATCTCTCAACAGGGTCTTGTGCTTCACACACCAGAGCCCAGAGTCAGCCATCTTGCCCGTACGTTTCCACTCCCTGTGAGATGAGCATGGTTCAAGGTGGGATTGTTGGGCCATGTGGGAGGAGGTCTGTTGGCTGTGACTCCGACTCCCATCATGCTTTTAGCTACACCCACCTTCCCAGCCATCCCATCCTTCCTTCTTGTGACACAGCTTCCCTGTGAGTGAGTGAAACAGTGCTGGCAAGATGGCTGACAGTGGTGGTTGCTGTTTTGAGCCTAAAGCCTTGCTGTGTTTTTTAGTAAGTTGGTACATGTCATGAAATAGTTACATATTACTCTAAGATTGCAGGTATTTTGTTTGTCAAACTGGCATACACATCACAGGCTCATTTGCTTGATGTTGTTATGGCTTTGCTGACAGTGATTTGTATCGCTGTGTCCTTGACAGTGATGTCTGTGGCTGTGTATTTGCTATCAATATTGGCTATTTGAGTATGTACTCACCAGGCTCTGGTACTCCTGATATTCCATGGACGCCCTCCGGTGGAAGGATGGCCCGCACCTTCTCCTCCCAGGAAGTGAAGTGCACAGGTGTTGCAGGAGGGCCACCACCAGTCCGCTGACTCAGTTCATGCTCTTTGTTAATGAGCTTCTTGACCTTCCTTCACACATCATAGTACCTGTTCCTGATATCTTCCGTTGTGCGCAGGCAAGGTGCTTGAGCGTTCACCTTGTTGACAATCCTCTCCCACATCTTGGTTCTCTGGGACAGGGGGGTCTGTTGGACCAATGTGCCAAATAACTGTGGCTCTACTCTGAGAATTTCATCTACCATGACTTCCAACTCACTGTCTGTGAACTTTGGATTCTTCTTTGGGGGCATGGTGATGGGTGGTGGTGGAGATGGATGTGTGGGTGAGTGTGAAAGTGAGGGTGAGTGAGTATGAGTAAATATGTGTGTTTGTGAGTGTGGTATTTGACAGGTGCTAATAGTGTACAGGTTGTGTGGTGGGTGGGTTGTGAGTGTATGTATCAGTGCAGTGTAGTGGTGGTATCTGCTGGCAGGTCTGTTGAATTTGCAAAGGATCATGGTAAGGAATCTGGCCCTTTATATAGGTGGAGTTGTGGGTGTGTCTTATTTTTTTAATTTATTTTTTGCCTTTGACAATGCTTGTTTGGACTTTTTCTGTCTGTTTCTAGTGTCTTTTGTTGAGCATGACGGAAACGTTCCATTGACCACAACGGATGCTTCCTTCATGTATTAGCGGGGTGGTCTGAGTCTGTTCCATTCATGCTGAGGTATGTTGCAGCGTTCGCGTACGAGTCGGTCGCGTCAGACTCTTTTCCGGACATTTCACTAGGACGGATTGATTTCCATACTTGCTGGTCTTCCGTATTATGCTCCGTGCGAGTCGTTTGTATTTGACACGCGTTGCATCGTACTACGTCGGTCGGACAGCGCGCATACGTGTCGGTCGGAAGCCATTCCCGATCCGTGTCGGTCGGAAGGCTTTCCGAGCGAGATCGGAATCGGGCCCATAGTGTACATTTTTAATAACAAATATTTTTTAACAATTTTTTCATTGTATAACTTTTTACAATTAATTGTATGTTTCAGCACATAGGGCCGATTCCGATCTCGCTAGGAAAGCCCTCCGTACGACTCAGATCCAGAGGGTTTCCCGAGCGAGACGTGCTCCTGGAGTCCGAACGAGCGAGGACGATGCTGCTGTATGCTTACGGACTCAGTTCACTCGGACTCCCATTGAACTCCATGGGAGCCTGTCTACAGAGGCGTACACAGGCTCCCATGGCAGAAAAGGGGTGGGTGAGGAAAAGCGTACACCCTGTGGCGGGCACCCCATGTTGCCCGTGACACTGCGCATGCCTGGATCGGGGGGACCCATGGGCACACCCCCGTGACAGATTTGGTAGGCCCCGGGTGCAGGGGCGCCTGCTACGGCCCCCTGAAGTACACTTCCGACAGCCGTTTTGTCTCGCTGAGCCCGAGGCGAAGTGGCTGACCGAATCGTGCATTGTACTCGCTCGTTCGGAATTCGGCTCCATTGCACTGTACGATCTGGCTGCGAATGAGTCGTACGGAGCGGTTCGGGTCCGGAAACGATTCGGTCAGCGCTTACGCGATCTTCGCTTCGCACTTGGTCGTTCGGACCTGTGTACGATTCGGTCGTAAACAAGGGCTACGAATCGGATTCGGCAAAGCCAAATCCAATTCGGAGGCCTTCCGAACGACATCGGAATCGGGCCCTTAATGTTATACTTTGTGCAATATTATTTATATTGTAAATATAAATAATATTGTTAAGTAAATAAATTATTTTGCACAAAAAAAATATTTTTAACATTTATACATTTTTTCACTTTATTTGCAAACAGTACATTTTTTTATTATACATTAGTAATTCAATATATATTTTTTTAAATTATAATAATAAATCTTATTTGTTTTATAATATTTATTATTATAATTTAACACTAGAAAAAATTTCGTAAACAATTTTTTATAAATCACTATTATTAATTACTATTTTTAAAATATTTTTTGTAACATATTTGTAATGTACATTGAGTTTAATAAAGAAAACTATAATTCTTTTTTAATTAAGGCAGCCATTCTTTAAACTATGTTCTATTTTGTTGGCTATCTGAGTTGTGTCGCATCGGTTAAGGTAAGTTTAATTTTATGCATTTAATCTTTAATTTGGAGTAGTTTGAAGGTAGTTAAGTAGTATATAAAGTATGTAGTGTTTGGATTTTGTGTTTTTTGTGAGGTTTAGGTTTTAGTTTTGCGTTTGCGAAAGGGGGTTAGTTTGTTCATCGGTTGGTGTTCGAGTTAGATATATATGTTTAATTATGTTTAGAGTATGGTGTTAGTGGTATGTTTGTGAGTATTTTAAAGTGATGTTACGGTATATTTGTGCGGAGGATTGTTTTGTTTTTTCAAGAGGTTTTTGTCGGTTCAAAGTTGCCGTTGGGAGAAGTATTGTTTTTTTTTTTTTTAAAGGAACTGTGTATTAGTTTCTAGTAAACTAATAATTATTTTACACTTCCTTTATTTTTCGGGTATTCCTGGAGCATTTCTTTTTTAAATAAATTTTTCGGGATTTTTATGGTTTCTATTCTATGGAGCTATTGCCGGAGGATTATTTTTTATACAGTTGTATTTTTTCATTTTTGGGGGGTATTTTTAACTAAGTTCTGGGAATTTTCTACATTTGGATTTATTTATGGCAGTTTGGACTACATTTCTTCAGCTACAAAAAAAGTAAAGCATTTTAAATTATTTATAATGGGAGGGAAATGTAATTTTTGTAATTGTTATTGCTATTTTTATTATATAAAATATCATTATTATGTCAATTAATTTTTTTAAGCTATTTTAAATTAATTGACAAAATCATTATATTTTTGATGTTTGATAAAAAATGTTTATTTGACTAATTATTTTGGAATTACGATTTTTCTGTGTTTCTGTTTGGTTTTTTTAAAGTAGGGTTTTAGCTATTGTTTCTAGATATTCTAGCCCTTTAGTGTTTGGGTAGAGTCTTACTTTGAATTGTAAGTACTCCAACATTTGCTTTCTTTGTTTGGATAGTTTTGAGCCTAGCTGGGTTACAGACTGTTCCATTCTTAGTTGTTGGTAGCTTTGTTCTTTTTGTATTGATTGTAATAATTTATGTAGGGTTGGTTGGGTTCTGCCTGTTGTGGCTTGGAAAGCGTTATGCCATCCTTCCACAGCATTATTAGTTTTTGCTTCTTTGTTTAGGGTACTGTTATATACATTCCACCATGGAATGTGGTATTTGGGCTGTCTCCTGTGTCCAGATCTGTGCAGCCTTCCCACCCAGGTATCCTCGAAATAGTCGAGTAGGAGACTGTGGGGCATATTAGCAAGAACGGCGTTAAAATTATCGCCGCTTTAGCGGCAGGAAACTGCCGCTAAAGCGGCGATAATGGGCTTGATAATATGCCCTTGAGAATACCAATAGAAGCCCATGTTCTGCTGTGATCCTGGGCTTCTACTGGAATTCTCAAGGGCATATTATCAAGCCCATTATCGCCGCTTTAGCGGCAGTTTCCTGCCGCTAAAGCGGCGATAATTTTGACGCCGTTCTTGCTAATATGCCCCTTAGTTTTTGTTCAATTGTTTGGTAGTAGGGGCTTGCTATTAATAAATTGTAGTGTTCTGCTACATCAGTGACTGGGTTGTATACTAGTGCTATTAGTTTTTTAATTTCATATGCAAAATTGCTATTTGTTACATATTCTACATTTAGGGCCCGATTCCGATCTCGCTCGGAAAGCCCTACGGCCGACTCGGTCCCGTAGAGCTTTCCGACTGACTCGTGCTCCTGGGCTTGGAATGCCCGAGTACGATGCAAGTACGCGCTGACAGACTCGGGTCGCTGGAAGCCCCATTGAAGTCAATGGGAGCCGGTTGTACGTTGCGTACATAGGCTTCCATTGAGAAAAAAGTACGTCGCGGAAAAGGGCGCCCCCTGTCGTGGGGACGCGTTGGTGCCCCCCGCACCATACATGCATGTGTAGGGGGGACCCTTGGGTCCCCCCTGTGACCGAGTCGTAGGGCTATGGGTGAAGGGGGGCCTGCTACAGCCCCCCGAATTCCGCTTCCTGCAGCTTTTTGAGTTGGAGGCTCCGAGTCGATCCGGCTGCTCGACGCGCGCATCGTACTTGCTTGCTTGGAAATCGGACCCATTGCGCTACACGAGTCGGCCATGTTGTAGTCATCCAGAGGGCTTCGCTGTCGGGTACGAGTCCCTCGGAGCGCGAGGCGATGTTCACATCGTACTCGCTCGCTCGTACGGCGGGACGAGTCAGTCGGAAATCGCATTCGCGACTCGGACTCGCTCCTGACGGATGCCGTCAGGAGCCCTACCGAGTGAGATTGGAATCGGGCCCTTAGTGTAGATTTTTGGAGGTATCTCCATGTGCATTGGTTAAAGTGGTAGTAGCAACCTTGTATTGCTGTGTGAGGGTAGTTTTTTAGTATGGCTGGTATCATTGACTGTTCAAAGTCAACGATCATTTTTTGAGGATAGTAATTATTAGTTTCTTGTTTTACTTTGGTTAAGAGTTCAATATAGGTGGTGGTTTGTTTGTTTGGTAACAGGGCATATATAAAAGGGATGTTTGTATTTTGATACAGTCCATGAATTGTATATAACTGGTAAAATGGTTTGGGACATATTTTAAAAGTTCGTCCATCAACCATGTTTCACAGTTCTGTAGTTTAAGTAAGTTTGAGGGAGTTCCAAATATTATTATTCTTTTTTTGTTTGATTTATTGTCATAAAGAAGAAATTATTCTTCATTATGAGTTATACAGAGTTCAGGTGGTATTTCTATTTCACTGAAAGTTTTGGGGGCAGGTGTGGTGGTAGCAGTTGATTTTTTTGTTCTAGCTATTATCCTTTTTAGGTCTCGCCTGAGCCAGCGCATGCGCTGCTCTGGCGAGAGTTTTAGTAAGCGGGTTTTGGAAGTGCAAACAGTGGCTTTGCTGGCGACTAGCCTGCGTTCACGCGAGCGTGCACGCGCGATCAGGCGCCATATGGCTTCCTCGCCATCTGGACGCTCGGGTGAACGCAAGCTGGTCGCCAGCAAAAGCCACTGTTTGCACTTCCAAAACCCGCTTACTCACGATTACTTTCACTTTCACGGCCGCGCGGCCGTGTCAGTTTCACGGCCGCGCGGCCAATGCTTGTTATTTGTTTCTTTACCGCAGCTGCACAGAAGAGCCATGCACTTTAGTTCTGAAGATTGCAATGCTTGAACTTACAATGCTGTTAAGGTTGCCTTATTTTAATACATGTTTAAACAAGAGTTAACACCTTGGAAATCAATATATATTGTTAAGTCATTACAAACTTGCCATTTCCTCATTTAATAATAATGTAACTTTTTGTATATATTGCAGTTCCATGACGGGCTCTCTGTTTAAAGCCTGCAGTGTTTGTTTAACTTTCACCGCGCGCGCTTGTGAACCTCGGCCTCACGCCATTGGAACTCCCACGCACATGACGTGCTCTCTGTTTAAAGCCTGCAGTGTTTAGGCTGGCGGAAGAAATGTTTCAAAAATGAAACAGACTCTCAAATCATAGCTTTGAGTGTACTTGCAAGCATTTGCAGTGCATTTTTCACCATTATTGCTCTTCTAAACATACAAAGTTAGCTGTAAATGTGGTAATGTCCACTAATATTTCTATTTTAAAGAGTTTCATTTGAAGCAAATCTTAAAAAAATGTACAAATGACATGTTTCATAACCTGGAGAGGCGGCATCCAGCCGTTCCAGGTAAGTTCTTTTTTTTTTTTTCATTCCCTCCCGTCCACCCCCTCCTGCTCCGTCTGCTGCCCCACCATCCCCCATCCGGTAGCAGCCCCTACTGCTTAGGTGGCTGGGCAGCCCCACATGTGCATGAATGTAACCTTGCGTCATCACAGTTTACACAAGCCGGGGATTCTGCCATCCCCATGCAATGTAATCTGTTCTGGTTGTAATAAATTTGGTACAGTATCTTGAGCTGAACAATCGCAACCTTGACTTTAAAGCCTCTTCACACGGATGCATCAGGACTGCCTCCTAGTTTACATCCTCAAATCTCCCATGTCTCTTGACCACCGGTCTCTCAACCGACCCAAATTGTCCGGCATGTTATTAAGCGTTGTGTAAGTGACTGAGATCGCCTTTGACTCCAGCTCTTCCGTTAACGACCTACCCTCCAGAGGAGCCATACTCAGGGGATCTCTAAGTCTCCCATTCCCTCTATGTGCTAAGTGGGCCTCAGATGTGCGTATTTCACATTGTGGTTCGGGTTCATTTGATACACCGTCTGTGGGGAGGTAAAGGGCGTCAATTTACCATCCTCAAGGTTTCCTATGTGGGCAATCCCCAGCAAGTCCCATGTTCCGAATTACCTTAAGTTTCCTGAGTTCCTTCATTCAGGGGCAGCACTCATGTCACTGTACTTACCCACCCTATGCATCTAGCTGCTTTCTTCCAGTCAACTAGTGTCATCTGTGTTGGTAGCAACAGCCGTCGGCCTCACGGCCTCAACCCATTGGAACTCCCACGCACGCTCAGTTGTTTTGCAGATAATTACCGTGCAAGTTCTGGGCTCTGCAGGAGGCACAGTGATTAGAGCTGCCTTGAAAGTTTCCAGAGGCGCCAGAAGCAGACCTGTTGGCTGAAACCCTCTTGGTTACTTAGCGAGTCTGTTTCATTTTTGCAATATTTCGTCTTTCAGCCTGTTAATTTGTAAATGCATGAAGACAAGGGGAGGTAAGATTCTTCTTGTTTCTAATACTATGGCCGGCTCTCCCCCTCCCCTCCTCCAATGTCCGGCCCATGGCTTACAAGAGAAACAGAAAGAATCTTACCTTCCCCCTCCCTGTCTTCATGCATTTACAAGTTAACAGGCTGGCGTGGAAGAAATGTTTCAAAAATGAAACAGACTCGCTGAGTAACCAAGAGGGTCTCAGCCAGCATGTCTGCTTCTGACACCTCTGGAAAAAAATTTACAGGACGGGGCTGCTTTCAGCTGCATGATATCTCACAGAATTGTTCTGTCCCGATTTATTTGTTTGTATTTATTTCACAAGAAGCACTTCAACTGAGTTCTCACCATTGCACACCTCTCTCTACCCCCTCTCTCTCTACCCCTCTCTCTCTACACCCTCTCTCTCTACACCCCTCTCTCTCTACACCTCTCTCTCACACCCCTCTCTCTACACCCCCTCTCTCTACACCCCTCTCTCTCTACCTCTCTCTCTCTACACCCCTCTGTCTACACCCCTCTCTCTACACCCCTCTCTCTACACCCCTCTCTCTACACCCCTCTCACTCTACCCCTCTCTCTCTACACCCCTCTCACTCTACACCCCTCTCTCTACACCCCTCTCTCTACACCCCTCTCTCTACACCCTCTCTCTACACCCCTCTCTCTACACCCCTCTCTACACCCCTCTCTCTACACCCCCCTCTCTCTACACCCTCTCTCTACACCTCTCTCTACACCCCTCTGTCTACACCCCTCTCTCTACACCCTCTCTCTACACCCCTCTCTCTACACCCCTCTCACTCTACCCCTCTCTCTCTACACCCCTCTCTCTCTACACCCCTCTCACTCTACACCCCTCTCACTCAACACCCCTCTCACTACACCCCTCTCTCTACACCCCTCTCTCTACACCCCTCTCTCTACACGCCTCTCTCTACACCCCTCTCTCTACACCCCTCTCTCTACACCCCTCTCTCTACACCCCTCTCACTCTACTCCCCTCTCACTCTACCCCCTCTCACTCTACCCCCCTCTCACTCTACCCCCTCTCTCTACACCCCTCTCTCTACACCCCTCTCTCTACACCCCTCTCTCTACACCCCTCTCTCTCTACACACCCCTCTCTCTACACACCCCTCTCTCTACACACCCTCTCTCTCTACCCTCTCTCTCTACCCCTCTCTCTACACCCCTCTCTCTACACCCCTCTCTCTCTACCCCTCTCTCTCTCTACCCCTCTCTCTACACACCTCTCTCTACACACCTCTCTCTACCCACCTCTCTCTCTACACACCTCTCTCTCTCTCTCTCTCTACACACCTCTCTCTCTCTCTCTCTCTACACACCTCTCTCTCTCTCTCTCTCTACACACCTCTCTCTCTCTCTCTCTCTACACACCTCTCTCTCTCTCTCTCTCTCTACACACCTCTCTCTCTCTACCTCTAAGTGGCAGCCGGAGCCTGATAGCACTGCTTGTCCTTTTAAAAATAAAGACAAGCATTGGCATAGCCAATAGGTCTCGCATTTGGGGCCTTATAAGTGTTTAACCATGCAACAGTTAATGTTGTTGCACCAAAGATATTGTGCAGCATAACTAAATACTTATAAGGTCCCAAAAGCGAGACCTATTGGCTATGCCAATGCTTGTTGTCCTGTGGTTTTTAGGTCTCGGCCTGCACCAGCGCTTGCGCTGGTCTGGCCGAGAGTTTTAGTAAGCGGGTTTTGGAAGTGCAAACACTGGCTTTTGGCTGGCGACCAGCTTGAGTTCACGATGGCGTGCACGCGCAGCTGCCATCTGTTGTTTCCTATCTCTTCCTCATTTCCTCGTCATGGCTCATTAACTCTCTGGACTCTGATGTTTCAATCGCAGCAGCAGCTCACATTACCAACTGAGGGCCCTGGACTACAGTCACATGAAAAACAACAGCGATTAGCATTGAAATGCAAGATTTTTTTTGTCTAGTTAGAAATATTGCTTCGGTGGGTTGATTTCACCTTATATCGCTATTTGTTTTATATTGGGAGTCACAGCCTAATTACCAGTATTTTTGTCTCTCTCTGTTTTTTTAAAAATATTTATTCGCGCAAAGCACAAAGCTATATTTAAGGTTACTTTTTCTGCGTCACTTCTTCACTCTATTTAAACTCCACACCCCCACTCTTATTGTCTCTCTCCTTCTCTCTCTCTCCCCTCTCTAATTTTCTCTCTACTTAATTAACTCTCCCCTCTCTACCTTTTTTAGCCTTTCATTCTCTCTCACCCCTTTATCTGTTTCTCTTTCAAACTCCTTCATTCACTCTCTCTCCCCTTCTTTCTCGCTCTCTATCCCGCTCCACTCTTTATTCTATGTACACCCTTTCTCTCTCTCTCTTTCTCTCTCACCACCCTCTCTAATTGGGCATTATATCTTCACTCTATCTCTCACTCGGCAACACCACAGCATCACTCAGCGCAACCACAGCATCAATCAGAGCCAGCACAACATCACTCAGCACCAACACAACACCACTCAGCACCACCACAGCATCACTCAGCACCACCACTCAGCACCACCACAGCATCTCTCAGCACCACCACAGCACCACTCAGCACCACCACACCACCACTCAACACCACCACAGCATCACTCAGCATCACCACAGCATCACTCATCACCACCACAGCATCACTCAGCACCACCACAGCATCACTCAGCACCACCACAGCATCACTCAGCACCACTACAGCACCACTCAGCATCACCACAGCATCACTCAGCAGCACCACAGCACCACAACAGCACCACTCAGCACCACCACAGCACCACTCAGCACCACCACAGCATCACTCAGCATCACCACAGCATCACTCAGCACCACCACACCACCACTCAGCACCACCACAGCATCACTCAGCACAGCACCACCACAGCATCACTCAGCACCACCACAGCACCACTCAGCACCACCACAGCATCACTCAGCATCACCACAACCCCACTCAGCACCACCACAGCACAACCAAAGCACCACCACAGCACCACCACAGCATCACTCAGCACCACCACAGCATCACTAAGCACCACAACAGCATCACTAAGCACCACCACAACACCACTCAGCACCACCACAGCATTAGTCAGCAGTACCACAGCATCACTCTGCACCACCACAGCATCACTATGCACCACCACAGCACCACTCAGCACCACTCAGCACCACCACAGCATCACTCAGCATCACCACAGCATCACTCAGCACCACCACAGCACCACTCAGCACCACCACAGCACCACTCAGCACCACCACAGCATCACTCAGCATCACCACAGCATCACTAAGTACCACAACAGCATCACTAAGCACCACCACAGCATCACTCAGCACCACCACAGCATCACTCAGCACCACCACAGCATCACTCAGCACTACCACAGCATCACTCAGCATCACCACAGCATCACTCAGCACTACCACAGCATCACTCAGCACCACCACACCACCACTCAGCACCACCACAGCACCACCACAGCATCACTCAGCACCAGCACAGCACCACCACAGCATCACTCAGCACCACCACAGCACCACTCAGCACCACCACAGCATCACTCAGCATCACCACAGCCCCACTCAGCACCACCACACCACCACTCAGCACCACTAAGCACCACAACAGCATCACTAAGCACCACCACAACACCACTCAGCACCACCACAGCATCACTCAGCACCACCACAGCATCACAGCACCACCACAGCATCACAGCACCACCACAGCACCACTCAGCACCACCACAGCATCACTCAGCATCACCACAGCACCACCACACCACCACTCAGCACCACCACAGCACCACCCCAGCATCACTCAGCACCACCACAGCATCACTCAGCACCACCACAGCATCACTCAGCACCACCACAGCACCACCTCAGCATCACTAAGCACCACCTCAACACCACTCAGCACCACCACAGCATCACTAGCACCACCTCAACATCACTCAACACCACCTCAGCATCACTAAGCACCACCTCAACATTAGAATAGGCAGGAAGAAGTTGCCAACATTGCAACGACAAAATAAACGACAAGACCTTTCTTATGTTTATTCTTTTTAATTGGGTCATTCAGTTGTACATAATGTCGTCTTAGTTATATATAAAGTAACAAAAATGCTTATAAGTCTTTTTTATTATAACTTTTCAACATGCTGCACAGCAGCCACAATGCTCTTAAAAACATTGGCAAAACCAATAGCTCTGCCTAAACACTTATAAGGCCCCAAAGGCGAGACCTATTGGCTAATAGGTCTCGCCTTTGGGACCGTATATGTGTTTAACCAGATGTCAGTTATGCAGCACAATTGTTGCATGGCTAAACACTTATAAGGTCCCAAAGGCGAGACCTATTGGCTATGCCAATGCTTGTTAATGATGAGATTGAGGGCATTTGGCCAGTAACATGTTGTGGAACTCTGGGGAGTATGTCTTTTAGTATTTCAGTGGTAGGCTTTTGAGAGCTAGTGCTAGCTTCTTTTCGAGTTTCTAATGCGTCTCGAACTTCTATTTCAGCTATGTTAGGGGGTGGTTATGTTCTCTAACATATAATACAGTTGTTTCTTTTGTTGTAGCCCTCCCATAACATTTGTTAGAATAATATTTGCTACATTTCCAGTTAACTTTGACGCCTGTTTGTTTTTCTTGGGTGTAAACATATCACCATATAACATAATAAAAATGTCCCTTTCTGGGAAGCAATGAATTGAGCCCCGTCAGTCAAGGTGATGTTTCAAATGCTAAGAGAAATGTATATAAAAATATTAAATGTGTTTCTATTTTGTTTTATTGTTAAACACATTTACAGCTATAAAATTATACTTACAAGGTTGAGTTTGTTGTATTTTTTTCACGCTGATGGTTTTCCTTTGATGCTTGTCTTTAGTGTTTCTTTATATTTGCTGCAGAAAGAAAAGAGTAATTTTAATTAATTTGTTTAACTGTGTTTTCAGTTGGGGGGGTTGTGCTTAGCTTTTGCTTCTGTTTGAGATTTTTAGTATTTATATTAGTTTAATTGTGATTTATACTTACTTTATTTGCAAGTTGATATTTTGAAGTTTTCTGTAGTTAGTTGAGTGTCTTCTGTATTTTCTGTAGAGGAGATATAATTTAAAAATATATATTAATTATTTTATTATTTTAAAAAGTGCTTTCTGAACAATTTAAACAGTTATATTAAAATGATATTTTACTTACTTTCTGAAGCTGAAATCACAGATTTCTAAAATGTAGTCCAATGTTGCAAAAGCAATCCGGCAGAGATTCCCCTTATTCTTGGTTTTCTTGTTGTAGAATAAAATAATGTATCATTTTCTTTGGTTTATATAGTATCTAATTAATAATTTTTTAAATCTCATTGGGTTATTTTAATTGTATGTATTTTTCATTGGTTGTTAGTTATTGTTTTAATTAATTTGGCAGTTGTTTCCTTATATTGGAAACGCTAATTAAGGTTTAGTTAGAGCTTTTTTTCTTTCTTTCTTTAAAAGCGTTATAGTATATTATTTGTAAATTATATTGTATTTAATGTTAAATACTATTTGTTTATTTTATATATAATGTTCGAAAGAGTAATTAATTTGGTGTATTAAATAATTTTCAAGTTATTATTTTTAAATATAATTAAAATATGTGTGATTATATGTAGTTAATATGTTTTGTGTGTTATGAAATTGTTTATATTTTTGGGGGTATGTATTGTGTTATTATAAATATTTTTAAGGTGTCGATATTTTATTTTCGGCGATAATTGTGTTGTCTATATTTTTGTTATCGGTATTTGTGTCATTTTGTATGCTTGTTTAACGTTTTCGATATTAGTTATAAGGATATTTTATGTGTCGATATTAGTGATATCGATGTTAATGTTTGACGCTATTTTATTGTCGATATTTGTGTATTTTTTTAAATAAGTATACAATATCAATATTTATGTTATTGATATTTGTGTGTCTATAATTTGGTAGGTCGATATTATGACTGTCGATGTTATGTCAGTGATCCGTCCAATCTGAGATTGTTTTATGTATAGTTGTGGTCCTGAGCTGGCATGGTTGGTGGGAGAGAGCAGTGGAGAGGTCTGTTGGAATGGGCATTTTTATTATCGTCTCATATCTGAGTGTCTTTGTGAGATGTAAAGAAGCAGCCAGACAATAAAGATATTTGGGACCTGCAGTGGTGGACTATATTAAAGTCCTCCGAATTGTCCAGAAAGGTGAGACAGAGCTCTTCAGTTATTTCATGCCTGTTCATTTGGTGATGTTTGGGTTTTGGCTGTATAGTGCTGGTGATGGACAATCATCATAGCAGATAGGTCTTATTTTAATTTAAAAGGTATAAGTTACAATTTGCACCTGACTGGTACATATTATGGTATTAGCATTATTGTGGGCCACAATTGTTATATACACAAGTGCATAAAATTATAATGCCATGTTGAACCCTAGGTCAGCCCATCTTAGCTTACCTGTATATCGAAAGCAGTTAGATGTTTGAATTGTTTCCATTTCGTGGGTTGTAAGCTGAAGATTGCACTTGAGGGTGCAACTGTTTTCTGGGCTCTGTTTCCAGGGTGTAAGTGGTGCAGTTATCTAGGAAATAGCCATGTTTACAACTGTCTTCAGAAGCTTTTATGCTCCTAGATGCTTCTAATGCTGGCTGGTAGTGAGTTCCAGAGCTTTGTGAATTGTACTGAGAAAGTAGTGCCTCCTACGGATTTCTAATGGCAAGGTGGTGTTAGAGCGCAAATTTTTCTCTTTCATTTGTAGGGGTGCATTATAATCTGGGGTAGTCCACACCTACATATAATCCTTTGTTGTATTAACTTAAGCCATTAGAGTGTGAACTGTACTAACATGAAAGGTGACATGTTAGAGACATTTTCAATGTAAACGTGAAGAAATTAACATTGCAACTATGTGTGTTTAGCTGAAAACATTAACATGCAGAATTTGTACAAGTCGCTGACAAGTACTCACTCAACTGATGTGCTTATGTAACGTGTTAATTTAGATATGCTCAGCAAATAACGTTCACTTTATGTGTAGTTTTATGAGGCCTCATGCCATTTCTTATGTTGACCAATTTCTGTAGGCCTGAATTGTATTTTTCCCCTGGAAGCTCTCGCATTAGGCTTAATAAGTGGATTTCATGTGCATGTTGAATTTGTTCTTTCTCACGTTTCTATTGCAGGTGGAGAATTCATCCTTGTTAGCTAGAATAATGTCTTTGTTTTAGGAGTTAGGTTTCGGGAGGAGAGGATACATTGAACTTTGATACTAATAATAAAGAACTGTTGTACTTTCTCATCGGAGTAAGCCTGGGAATCAAGGTCATCTCGCCGATGCTTGGGAGCATCGCTGCCGTGTGGAAAAGTACCTACAAGGGGGTGGCTTGACTGGAAGGTGTGATGCTGCAATGCATCTTGGAATACTACCTGTAAGAGCGATGTATCGAAGTTAGGGACAGTGTCTGGGAACTTCTGCCTTGCCGAGAGAGAGAGAGCACCTTAGAACGAGCTCTGCAGCTTTATGCTACTTGACCCATCTAACGTGAAGAGACTTCTTAGGAAGACTTCACGCGCTGACACCATTATCGACCTTGCCTTGGGAAATGCTAAGTAGTGATGTCACGCTAGTTGTAGTGTAGGGACAGATTAATGCTTTATACCCACAAACTTCTGATGAAGGGGAATCTTGATGTCTGTGCTGTTATTTTCTGTATTCTGGTCCTCAAACTGATTATTCTGTGCATGCTGCACAGCCTTAACGTCACCCGTAGGTTTGGCTTTGTATTAGTTTCAATATATTTCTACACCCTCATCTTGAGGTGCTTGTATGTCCAGCTGTTCTTGGCTTTGTACTAAACTAACTAAACTTAATTGGGAGTCTGTGACTGTTCGAGTCATAGTTCATTGGAGCTGTAATGATCGATCGGCTAGTGATTTCTCTCCCCTCCACGCTTCCATGCTGAGAAAATCAGTCATCGACTGGGGGTTCCAGAGCAGACCTAGAACGTGGAACCCAGCTCCTTCAGTTGGTAGCAGTGTAGGATGGTTCTCACAGGAAGCAGGGGTAGAATCTAGAAAACTCTAGAAAAGACCTAGATCCCTAGAGCCCCAAAATAAAGCCCAATGATCGAGAGCAGATAACTACGTACAATGACGGAGACCGACGGAGATTGATGGTGCGGCGAGAACAGCGGCGAAAAGAGGACTGAGTATCAATAGGGATGCGTTCTGTGCTAGATTGCGGGAGTGTGTTGATTGTATGATGTCTGGCAGAGTTTGTGCAAAAGTCGAGGGAATGTGGTTTCGGGCCGGACGTAGTCCAAGGTTTGTGATTTGAATTTCAGGCCTCGAAGTGGCCTAAGATCCCGGGATATAATAAATGGTGTAGAAGACACCGATTTGTTGCGATTGTCTGACCGCAGGTTTGAGGAGTTGTCGTGAGACATCATCTGCAATTCCTCCTAAGACAGGGAACTTTGAGTCAATGGGACGTGTGAGAATCATATGGTAAACCTTGTGTACAGGGGTGGACTATATTGGTTCAGGTGACTAGCGCAGGTCGAGGGTCACGGTGTTTGAATGTCTTGAGTGATTGAATTCTATTGATCTTTTAGAAAGGCAGACAATTACGAAGTTGTGATTGTGTGAGTGAACGTGAATGGAGAAATTGTGAAGGAGGGTAAGCCGCTGCAAGGAGGAAAAGTTGATGTCAGAGTGTGCCGCGCTGCGATAGGTCGGTTGGTATAACGCCGCGCTGGGATTGGTTGGTAGTCACCGGGAAGTTGTAATTGAGAAAATCTTGTCTATTGAAGGAAAAAGTTGACTTAATCATGCGATGTTTTAGGGTGTTATGGGATCTGTGTAGGGAGGATCAGGGAGCAATACTCGAGTGGGTGAGGAAGCACCACCCAGGGATACTCCAGCACACTATATGGCAACAAATGTAGGATTCTATACTATAGTTTGGCTTTAAAATTGGCACAAAATCACTGAAAAAGAGAGAGATTTGCCTTTCCTGTGTTATGGTTCATTTAGATTAGAGGTGTTGTATCAGTTGAAGGGAGTGATGTCTTCACTACGGCCTCCACCTAGACCAACACAGTTTGAGGCATTAGATGCGTGGATGCGAGCAGCACAGGCAAAGAATATGGAGAGATTCCATGGGAAGAGGAAAAAGGCAATTAAGGCATATCAGGATGCGTGATGGGATGGACAAATAAAGAGATGGAGAGTATATACCATTGAGGGAGAGAGATTGTACCCAATGCTGGTGAGACAGGGAGATACTCAGGATAGGAGTGGAGGGGAAAATGGAAACAATGGGAGTGATACTGACGACAGCTTGTTAGCCAGACTATTGGCAGAGTGTCCTCCACCTTACAATCCACATTCAGAGGAAGGAAGGCAAGAATTGGCAATTGCAGCAAACACAGTGAGAGTGGTAACATCACATACAGGCCCTAATGCAGGGGTAGTGGGAAGGATTTCAGCAGGAGTAGAAAGAACAGGAATACCAGTGTTAGGAGGTGCAGAGTCAAGTTGAGTCAATTCTGCTTTACGGTTGCCGGAAGCCCTTACGATACCGGTCACTATTGGACCTGTATTCTCTGTGTATAATTCAAGCTTAGTGGAAAA
This sequence comes from Calotriton arnoldi, assembly GCA_963921515.1. Classification (NCBI taxonomy): domain Eukaryota; kingdom Metazoa; phylum Chordata; class Amphibia; order Caudata; family Salamandridae; genus Calotriton; species Calotriton arnoldi. The sequence continues at coordinate 294,797 of CAWUFW010013958.1, read as the reverse complement.
CGCTAGTCAACAACAGACAGGGTTAGAAGAAAGGATCAACTCAGGGGGAAATGTGACTGTGAGCGGGAACAATCCGTTTCTGATGCCTATAGAATCTAGTACCCCATTGCCAGCAACTGCATATCCTTCGGGAGTATGTGCTGGGTCTAGTACCATACGATCTGTGTCATTAGCGAACTCAAAATCAGATTTGAGAATGTGGGAAGCTCCAGTCAGGGGACCCATGGGAAGGATACCAGAAGTAGGTGCAGGTCAGGAAATCTCCGGAAACCAGCATGTCTTGCAGACCCCAACTTCAGAGAATTGGCAGAGAATTTGGAGCAGTGATAGAGAAGGACAAAGTAGCACGTCGAGTCAGGGTACAATTAAGGCTGCGCTAAAGGCGAAATTGCTAGATGTAGTGAGATTGAAGACTGAGGTGGATGAAATAATCAGTGGGAATTTGCCTTTGGAAAGGATAGAAATTTATGAACAGGATGACCTATTGTTTGTGGCAAAGGATGTCACTCGTAAAGAAAGACAAGCACATGAGAAATTGACAAAATTGGCCCAAAAATATGATGTAGACCTGTCCAAAACTAAAATGTTACCGGTAAACCATAGGTTGAATTACAGTGATCAGGATCTGGAAGAGAAAAGGGTAACAGGCTTGAAAACACACATTCGAGAGTTGATCATAGGGATACATGCATGGAGCATGCTTGACAAATGGGAGGAAAGATGGTCAAAGAAAAAGAGTGTTAGGAAGGTGACAGGAGAAAGGCCGCCTCCGGGAGGAGGAGTACCATGAGTTGAGGCTTATCCACTGCAAGAGGTGCCAAGCGGAAGGTATGTGCATGTGCCTTGGAGCAGGGGTGATTTAGCAGTGTTCACAAATGATTTTCCTCGGCTGACAGAGAAACCTGCTGAAAGGCATAAGCAAGTCGATCGCTTTGTAAACATTCCGAAGGTGTTTTGGATTGACCTGAATACATTGTTTGATATTGTGGTTCCTAGTGACTTATGGTCCGCCTGTAAAATTGCTATTGATTGGCCTTCTGCTGAACCAGACAGAGATCCCATAACTCATGGTCCTTCACCTTTGGTTATGAAAAAGTTTGAACAAGTGATTGTTGAGTAAGTCATTGCTAATACGGTGTGTTTTTATGCCAATTAGCCTCAACTGGACATAATCCTCATGTTAGGATGGATGTATTTTTTGCACTTAGGATCAGTTCTCTGTCATTTAAAAAAAAAAAAAATTAAAATCAAATATTGACTAATGCATTTTAAGACTGCACCATCAGAATCCACCTAATCAGTGTTCTGCAGCTATAAAGCTTTTGCCCAGCCACTAATCATGATAATGTGTCTCCTTTTATTTCTCTTTAGAGGGGCATATCAGAGCCCTATAAAAGGCGGGCAGGTTACTTAGCTATAACAAGAAACCAACTATGACACGGGATTCACCACAAATATAGGACGTGAGTCTCCTAATACATGTACTAGTGATATATTCAGACTTGTATTCATGGATTGAGTGTTTGAATTGAATTACCTTGTATCCACAGGGACATCTATATATTAATAGGACAAACCCACTTCCCGGCCTTTTCTTATTACTGACCGAAACACCTAGCAATATTTATGTAAGTCACTTAAATACCCTGTTCTTCAAATCATAGTTATCATACATAAGGATACAACCACCGGATATACTTACCTTACAACAGGGAATTACTTTCTGATGATTATGTAACATCTTTTATTGCTCTATATACCTCTAGCAAGGACACCTCCTGCTTCACGATCAGTCAAACATCATTTCTTTGGACCGGTCGGTCATGTTGGAGAATCCTCAGCAGACATCAAGCCTTAATCTGGGCATTTTTTAGGTACTTATTGGTACTACTATTTCCCCCTTTTCCACATAAATTGAATTATGTTTTTAGTAGACTTGATCATAGCTGTTTGTTTCCTAGGACTTTCGAACTTTTCGCCATCCAATACGGTGAAGGGCTCACGCATATCCTTGAGTTTTCCATCATTCATCAACTTTTGAAGGACGTACGTATCTACCTCGTTTAAGGTTAGGTCTCCTTCTCTCTTCTCTTCTCTGACAAGACTAAGAGTGACTTATAGCACATACCTTCCTTAGTCAGGTCATTTTGAGTAGAATACGCATGGTGAGGTCACTATTATAACATGCAACATCACCTAATGGTTTCTCTTTTTCTCTGCTCTGCATGCATATATGCCACTTCTCTCTCTTCAAACACACGTCGGAATTACTAAACGGTTTTTTATACCAGTTTCTCACATTGCATTGGAATCTCTTTTTCTTGTTACTTTGGGCCTTCTTTTCCATCTTCAAATATGATAAAAGAATATCTACTTTTATGGAAATGATAATGAACAAAATGTAGACTTTGATTGACATACAAGTGTATACTTACATATGCAACTATTATTTTTACAGCCTTGAAAAAGTTACGGATGTAACGAAACACGTGTCGGCTGTTGTTTTTGTCTTCACCTACTGTTCCTTCATGTTCAAAAATTCACAATTAATGTATGCACTTATGTATGAAAATGTGTGTGAACCATTAAATTCAAGTCTACTTAAGTGCAAAATAGTTTCTCCTGTGATTTGAGCTACCTATATTGTATGTAAGAATTATGTATTGAAAATAGATACAAATGAAGAGATGAATATTGGGAGTGCCGAGGTACAACTTTCTAATCTAACTTTAACACGAGGATCTGGCTAGATGTTTGTGCACCAACACCCTAGGTAGTGGGGTGTCTTGTTACCTTTATTGGCACCGAAACCTATGTTCAATAGAATCAAGAATAACACTGTTAGTCCAGATGAGGAATAGAGTAGATCAGGTGCAGACAAATGGGGAAACCTTAGGTCGGAATCAGGGAAACAATCAAGGTGGGGTTCAAAATGTCCCGAACAATGCTGGACAGGGAAAAGAGAAGAGTACAGACCCCAAGACAGGTATAGACATTACCACACTAAAGAAAATGAATGCTTGTCATTATTGTCACAAAATCGGGCATTGGAAGCGCGAGTGTCGAGCAAATCCAGCAAATCAGTTACATGAAGGAGAGTTCGTACCAGCACTCGATGTTATAAACACTGTGACAAGACCCAGATCTTACAATGGGGAGGTCAGAACCTGCCAGTGCAAGTACCCCAACCTTTGAGAGTTCCACAGAGTAATTGAGCGTACCACCAAATACCCTTCATAGAAAGTTTAGACGGATTCGATCAGGACCTATCACAATGACGGTGCCTGAGGGGCGAGGAAGACTGTACCCTTGGAGGAGTCTTAGAGGTAGAACAGAGTGGACCGTATGTGGAGGCAGACATAGGCAGTCATCCCATTACATTCTTGATTGATACTGGTGCTACCCATTCTACTGTGAGATCTGCAGTAATCCAAACCTACCCCTCTCGGGACAATTGATCTAAGTTGTAGGAGTTGCCAATAGGAGAATGGAAAACCCATTGACAGAAGAAATACCCATGAAGATTGGAACTTCTCAGGATCAACACCAATTTGTGGTGTGCAATTCGAGTCCAGTCTGTTTGCTAGGACGTGATCTCTTATACAAACTGAATTGTACCATCTATTGTACACCCAAGGGAGTAGAACTAGAGACTAATGATGATGACATTGCATTCAAGTTGGAGAACCAAAATCACTGTGTAGACATGTTTCCCGTACTAACACTGGATGACATGCCATGGGACTTGAGAGACACCATCTCTCCTGTGGTGTGGGACTTCACAGGGGAAGAGATAGGATTAATTTGAGGAGTTGAGCCAGTTCATGTACAGATCAAGTCAAATTTCCAAGAATGCCCCAATACAACCTGACTCCAGAAACGATGACAGGGATTACACCTGTAATTGATTCCTTGATTTCGCAGGGCATCCTGAAGGAGATAATATGAAGTCAATGCAATTCACCCAAAATGGGGTTGCAGAGCTGAGCGGCAAATATTGCATAGTTCAAGATTTGAAAAAAATCAATGCAATTGTGATTCCATGTTGTCCCGTGGTACCGAATCCATCTGTGATCCTGTTTCAGATTCTTTGCAAGGTGAATGGTTTACTGTGATTGACTTTTGTCAAGCATTTTTCTCCATCCCACTGCATGAGGAAAGCTAATTTGTATTTGCTTTCCAGCTGGAGAATTGTGTTTTAACATGGTGTTGTAACCCACAAGGGTATACTGAAAGTCCATCCACCTTTAACCTGATTTTGAAAAAGAACCATGAGAGCTTGGTGCTGCCGCAGAATTTAGTGCTCGTGCAGTACATTGACGACCTCTTGATTGCATCAGAGACAGAAGAGGCTTATAGGGATGATACCATTGCTCGGGAAACATCGTTTACATCGCATGCTATTACAATGCGGTTGTTACAACGACCGTGTTGTTACATCGCAAAGCATTAAAACGCAAGTCGTTACAACGACTTGCTGTAGGGGGCTGAAGGTGTTGGATTTAAAATCCAACACCTTCCCTACTGTTGCACAGACTGTAGTTAGAATAGTTAATTATACTATTCCAAAGTCCAGCACGCCCCCTACAGCAAGTCGTACAACATCGTTGTAATGGTATGCGATGTAACAACGCGGTCGTTGTAACAACCGTGTTCTAATGGCATGCGATGTATCGCATGCATTGTAACGTGGCATATTCCCATTGCTCTATTGAACCATTTGGCAGAAAATGGACATAAAGTGTCACTGAGAAAGCTTCAGTACTGCTTAACTTAAGTTCAATATTTGGGTCATCGCATCGAAAAAGGCAAGAGAAAGGTGTCACCAGACCGCATTGAGGCGATCATGAAAATTAATGTGCTTACCTCACAAAAGGAAGTTAGGATGTTTCCGGGAATGGTTGGCTACTGCCGGCAATGGATTCCAAACTTCTCTTTGAAGGCGAAGCCCTTTCAGAGACTGACACACAAAGATGTGAGAGATCCTGTACCTTGGGACAATGATTGCTTGGTTGCCTTCTTGGAGCTGAGAGAATGCCTTTGTCGCGCTAAAGCTCTGGGAATGCCTGATTACAACAAATTATTTTCACTGTTCTGTTGTGAAAGGGAGGGTTGTGCTCTATCTGTACTCACCCAGACACGTGGGGGTGTCCATAGACCAGTGGCCTATTTTTCAGCTATATTAAATCCTGTAGCTTCAGTGTTGTCCGGATGTCTCAGATCCATTGCTGCAACAGGTGTCAGCATTGAAAGGTGTGAAAGTTTGGTGATGGGTCATCCTCTTACTGTTTATGTTCCACACTCAGTTGAGCTCCTGATGACAAGAACCAAAACACAGCATTTGACGAATCATAGACTTACCAGATATAAACAAATCTTGTTAGCTGCTAAAAACATTACCTTGAATAGGTGTTCTGTGTTAAATCCTGCTACCTTGCTGCCTATTCCAAATGTTCATGGGGAAGATTGTGAGGACCATGACTGTCTGGATGTGACTGAACTTTATACCATTGTTGATGAACCACTGCCTGAGTCTGATTAAATCCTTTTCGTTGATGGTTCATGCTTAAAAGACAATGAGGGTTACCTAAAAGCAGCTTTTGCTGTGTGCACCATTTTTGGAGTTGTGGAAGCTGCTTGTTTACAAGGAGTATACTCTGCACAAGTAGCTGAAATCATTGCTTTGACCTGTGCATGTCTTGCTTCCGATCAAATCCGAGTCATCATCTATATTGATAGCCAGTACGGGTTTGGTGTGGTTCATGACTTCGGACAGCTATGGTCACAGAGTGGGTTCTTAACGTCATCAGGATCTCCCATTAGGAATGGGGAATATGGAGACAGCTGTTGGAAGCCTTGCAGCCACAGAAGGAAGTGGCGGTCGTAAAGTGCGCTGCCAATGGGAAAGGGGAAACTTTTGTGACTATGGGGAACAGATATGCGGGCGAAGTCACCCACTTTTGTGCAACTCATGCATGCATCTTTAATGGAGAATATTCTGGCGAGAGCACAGAAAGAACCAAGCATAGCATGATGTTAGCCATAGCAGATACCTAAGATGAAATCAGGTGTCTGCAGGGAGAAGCGTCAGACCAAGTGGTGCAAGCCTGGAGCTCAGTGTTCTGCTTGGCTTGCATTGCTTGAATTTAACCTGTAGGTATAGAGGTCATTTTTCCTGGGAGGCTCTGTGAACAATGCCAAGTGCCTTGAACATTGCCCTACTAGCTATAGGTAGCAGTAGATAGATGGCAGGACTGGAGTCATGCATTCTCTCGGGTTAAGGCATAGAATTTGCCTTGCAGCAGCATTCTGGATGAGATGTGTTTTACATATGATGAATGCGGCTGCACTGAGCATGTTGGCATAGTCAAGTTTAGAGATTACGAGTGCTATGATGGCCTGCAGTTTATGTTGGTATTGAAGGTATGAGAAGATGCAAGGTAGTTTTTCAGTGTACAGAAGGCACTCTTTGTGATGTTGTTAACATGCAATATCAAGGATAGGTTCGAGTCCATGGTTACTCCCATCTTCTCTTGATGATGTTGCAGGGGCTTCATGTTCCTTAGGCCATACGGCAGTAGGCTGGCGTTTTTGCCATTTACTGCATGTCATAATCTCTGTATTTGCAGTATTGAGCTTTAGATGGTTATTTATCATCCATGTGTTTATGGCACAGAAGAAAGTCATCAAGCTGTGAATTGTAGAGGTCTTCAGGGCTATTAATTTTTTTTATTATTTAGGTGTCATCTGCATCGTTGTAATAGGGGAGGTTGTATGATTTGATCATATTTGATAAGGAATTTAGGTAGATGTTGAATAATAGAGAGATATGATGGACCTCTGAGGAACGCCACTGTGTTGTATGTGAGGAGGTGAATTAAAAGGTTGTAGGTAGATTACACTTTGTCTGTGAGATAAGAAGCAATCCATTTAGAGCATTTTCATGGACTCTGAGATCGTGGGATGTTTGTAGTAGCATGTGGTTTTGGACAGTGTCAAAGTAGCTGATAAATCCAGAATCAACAAATCACCTACTCCGTTCTTGTCCACTGATCGTTTTACATGATCCCAGATGGATGTGATGGCTGACTCTGTGCCTCTGCCTGGTCTGAAGCTGGACTGATATATATGGGGTGGTGCATGCCAGCACTGATGCACATTATCAGAGCAGAATTAGAGGCACACTAGTGATCTCTAAGTGGGGCTGTGAGCCTAGGTTGAGGTGCACTTATTGAATACAAGAGGGCTGCACACCAGGGTGGTGGTGTATTGCAGAGTTGTAAGTGGTACCACTATTGGACTATAAGGGGTTATGCATGCCTGTATTGTGGTGTATTGGCAGAGCCGGATGCAAGCCCAGTATTGGAATATAGCAGGTGGCGGAAACCAGGAGTTGGGAGACGGGAGTGAGAGATGTATAAATGGGCACTGTAATTGCATTTATATGGCGCTTACTACCCCTAATGAGGCACTGAATGCTTTGCGGTGAGAAGCACGCCACTCCAAAATCCAAAGTTAGTAGTTAATCCAGTGGTTATTCTTAGTTATTGCAATCAGCCATGTGCTCTCAAGAAACAAAATTACATCCATTTACTCCATTTACTCTGTGATACATTATATCAATGTCAGTTAGGTGTGATCATTAGTGGGGGCTAGGTGGTTTCAGGTGAATAGTTGGTGAGGTAGATAGGCTAATAGAGAATAGGATGCAGGGATAGGGTTTTAATGCAGGAGAGGTTGTGATCTATGAAATAAGGTATCATCATGTTGCAGAATTACGAGAGAAAATAAGCCGGACAGGCATGAGACTGAGAGGAGGCTATACTCAGAAATAAAAGGCATGCAGAGGATGGGCAGTAATAAGAGGATCACTCTGATGAAAGAAAGGAGAGGAATCAAGCGAAAGGAAATCAAGGTACATTTTTCATGCAGTGTTTTAGTAGCATTGTAGGAGAAGGCTTTCTGAGATAGCAAGCAATCTAAGGTTGTAAACTGTAGAAAGAAACAACATAATACAATAGCATTCCATGTCCAGGGCATTCAGCTTAACCATGCGAGTTCAAGTGTGTACATAATTTAAACATTAAAGGCCTCATTTACAAGAGGCCTGTGCCACCAGAGCGTCACGTTTTTTGATGCTCCGGTGCCGCACACCTCTCACTCATATCTATGAGGCGACACAGAGCCACGCTGTGTGGCCTTGCATGACCTCATAGATATGGAGTGAGGGAAGGCTGCGCCTTACTCTGCTTCAAGGAGGCGTTCTGATGAGTTTTCCCACGCAATACCCATGGATTTAGAAGCTGCCCCAGATTTCCAAAATCACATAAACCTGGGGCAGCACCAAAACCTTACAGGGAAGCACAGTAAAGGAGGCCTGTGGGGTCTGCTCATGTGAACAAGATAGGGGTGAGGTTGTTTTCACAGACATTGGAAGTGTGCCAGGATTGAAGTAGGAGGGATGAGGGCTAAACACTGAAGTGGGGATAAATGACTGGGCTCCTATGGACACGGAAAGAGTGACTTAAGATCTTTGTAGGTAAATTGTACTGTTCAGGCCCTCTAAAACATCCACTTATCATTTTATTATTAAAAAGATCCATTATAAGTCTGCGGAAACAGGACGGTATGACGGACCCACTAGTGAGGTTTTTATCTTCCTGTATTCCCGCACTATTATTGACTGATTACTTGTATGTAGTTTATCGTGTGTAAAATAACATAAGGTATAGACGAATTTAGATCGGTACATGTTGTGGGGATTTTACGGGGACTACTTCTGAGAACGTATTAAGACCTGATAATGCTTGATAAACTTGTGTGAATTAATATAAGGTATAGATGAATTTTAGATCGGTACATTCTGTTTAGATTTTTAAGTGGCATATTTTTAAGAATGTATTAAGACTTGACAATGTTTGATAAATTTTAATAACGCTTGATTACTAATCACAATAAGGCATAGATGAATTTTAGATTGGCACACACTGTGAGAGGTTGGCCTGGTATATGCTGTCCACTAGTTATAGAGGGCACCTTGCACCAGTCCAAACGACCCTTATTGATGATAGGTTTAAAGACAACCTTTATTGAAAGCTATCCTAGTGGTAGCTATGGAGAGCAGCCTTCAGGCTAAGTCTTGAAGAGGTGTAAAGCAGCTTGGTTTACCAGATTATAACCTCTTGAATGACCAAATGAAAGGAGAACCACACCAGGTATATATAAAATATATGTATTTATTTCTAAACACTCACTACTAATCTCTTTATGAGATTAGAGTCCAAGATACACAATATCACAGTATTAAAACGACAGTAAATAGCACAATATACAATGGGCCCCAGTGGGGGACCAAACCATATATTAAAAAAGTGGTATAAGAACCACATCTTGACTAGACACAGTGCCTAGAGCACGTAGAATCGCTGGGACCCCAAGGAACCACCCAAGGTAGTGACACAGGAGACCCACGGGGGATGTGTGCAGTGTGAGAACACAGCCGCGAGCGCCGTAGGATTCTATGAGGAAAGTCGCGGTTGGACTTTTAAAGATAAAGGACACTTAGGAGAGGACTTTGAGCAAACCCCTTTAGACTTAAGGGGTTCTAGGGCCAACACCCACGAGAGTACCGGAGTACTCGAGTTACCTCACCCAGGGAAGCCGGGTGCATAGGTGTCAAACGGTGTCGGGAATCGTCGTTGATTTCAATGGCGATCTGCTGCAAAGTGCTGCTGCCGTGAAGAAGAAAAGTGTCCGGGATGATCCAAGCCTGGATTGAAGATGTGAAGAACCTGAAAGCAGAGGGGACAGAGTCTGGGTCACTCGCCAGTGACCAGGGGCACGAAAGACGACTGCCCACCGATGTCGGGTGCTTTAGGTGCGAAGAGGTGAAGCTTGACTCTGCAGCCACGGGGTCCAGGAGATGTTGAGGACAACCTGGAGCCGGATTATAGCTGTCCCACAAAGGATGTCGAGTGCTGGGGTGTCGGTGCTTGGATTGAATACAACAAGCCTTGGCAACAGCAACCCATGCAGGAAGAGTAAAGATGCTTTGGTGCGGACCAACAAGGTCCGGGGGACTCCCCAAGCGATGGAGAGTCAGGGTACATCTGGAGCAACCAGGGAAGCCCAATTAATCTTAGTGTTGCCTTCACAGGAACCCACCAGTCAATGGACCAGGGATCGTGAAGGGACCTCAAGAGGAATCACACAATACCAGCCCACGGGACACTCGGAGAGTGTAGGCCAGTAATCTTTGGTGAAAACACTGCTCGGGGAGTGGACTACAAGTTGCTTAAAGCTCAGCCTCAGGGATTGCCAAGAAGTCTATGCTGCTGCAAATAGTTGTGGTGCCCAGGGGTTCGGGTTGCACGGTCTCCACGAGGGATACAGGCCTCAGACTTGCTGAGCACACAGATCAACCTCAGAGACCACAGGAACCCACCTCCTGTATTGCAAAATTCTTCAGAGTCCTCAGGAGCTTCAGAGATGCAAACCGGACAGATGCGTCTTTGGTGCCTGCCAAGCAGGGGAGTAACTCCTTTACTCCAAGGGAGATTCTTCGGTCATCCAACGTCGTGTAGATAGTTGAAGTTCTGGGATTCTGTAGCAGAGTTTCGTCCAGGTAAATCTAAAGTCCTGTAATCAGGGTTCCTACTTTATACCCAAGGAAGGGGTGGGACAAACTCTGGGGACCCACCTATGGGAGGGTCAGGAAAGAGGGGTGGCTACACCCATTTCCTTTGTCCAGTTTCGTCGCCAGAGCAGGGGCTGGTAGCCCCTGTAACCGGTTTGAGCTGGACTATGCACAGGGACACCAAATGTGCCCCCAGTGCAGACTTCAAAGCACTCTTGGAGTGCACCCACCCAGCCCCAATACACTAAAGCCTGTCTGGGAGGTGGTCACACCTCCCTGTGACAGGAAACCTATTGTACAGGCCTCCCCTGCTGGAGTTTCGTCCAGCAGCAGGACGGCAGACTCGTGTCTGTGGCTGCAGCATCCATTTTGTGATGCCAGGGTTCTGTTAAGCTGGTACCGGGTGTACCGGTGGTGCCATGTTTCTCCCTCTAGTAGGGTGGAATCATACCTCCCACCCCAGTTACTGGGGTGGAGGTAAGATTCCAAGGTGTTTGACACCAAACACAACATGTTTCCATGCAGCCGTTTTAAAGTTAGCATTTACCGCAAGGTTATAATGCACTTAAGAGTATATGGTCTGGCTGCATCACAAACAACCCCGGAATGAAGATTCCGAAAGCTGCAGAGGGGCTCTGCTCATGCATGGGCACCCTCTCACATGAAACCCAGCACTCTGCCTTCAGGATTGTTAAGGCCTGCCATAGGGGTGACTGATAGGTTTACATGTGCAGTGATATGGAGAGATATAGGGAACCTACACCACCTTACACAGGCTGCTGTAGCAGACATGTTGTGTCATTTAAAAGGCTTCCCAAGGGTGGTATAACACATGCTGCCGCCCCTGGTAGGCCTCTGGGGTACCTATGCCCTGGGTTCATAGTATACCATATACTAGGGACTTATAAGGGTACCCCAGAGTCCAATCTGGAGTGTACCTAAAGTACATACAATCAATTTAGAGTAGAAAGCTGATAGACTGGGGTCCTGATTAGCAGGGCCTCAGTCTGGCTAAGTCAAAATACAGTGAAACATCAGCAAAAAGTGGGGGTAACTATAAGAAGCAGATCCTACTCTCCTACACAACCCCCCAAACGCAGGGACATTAAACTAACCTTGACCAGTTGAGTCTTCATGTTCTAAGTGGAAATATCTGGAGAGTCCATCTGCATTGGCATGGTTACTCCCAGGTCTATGTTCCACTGTATAGTCCATCCCCTGTAGGGAAATGGACCACCTCAAAAGTTTGGGGTTTTCACCCTTTATCTGTTTTAGCCATAAGAGGGGCTTATGGTCTGTCTGAACAATGAAGTGAGTGCCAAACAAGTATGGCCTCAACTTCTTCAGAGCCCAAACCATAGCAAAGGCCTCCCTCTCAATGGCTGACCAACGTTTCTCTCTGGGGGTCAGCCTTCTGCTAATAAAAGCTACTGGCTGATCCTGACCCTCATCATTCAATTGTGATAACACAGCCCCTACCCCCAACTCAGATGCAACTGCTTGGACAATGAATTGCTTGTAGTAATCAGGACTTTGCAGAATGGGAGCAGTTCACATGGCCTGCTTCAGGTCATCAAATGCCTTTTGACAGCTAACCGTCCACTGAACTTTCTTGGGCATTTTCTTAGAAGTCAAGTCATTCAAAGGGGTCACTATGGATCCATAACCTTTGACAAATCTTCTATAGTACCCAGTCAGGCCCAAGAAAGCTCTGACCTGAGTCTGGGTAGTTGGAGCAACCCAGTCCATGATGGTCTGGATTTTGCTCTGCGATGGTTGAACCTGGCCTCCACCCACAAGGTGGCCCAGGTACACAACCTGACTCTGCCCCATCTAGCACTTGGTGGCCTTGATAGTTAGGCCTGCTTTCTGCAGGGCCTCCAAAACATTTCGCAGGTGGACCAGGTGATCCTCCCAGGTGGAGCTAAAGACAGCAATATCATCTAGATATGCTGCACTATAGGCTTCCAGGCCTGTAAGGACTTTGTTCACCAACCTTTGAAAAGTGGCAGGTGCATTTTTCAAACCAAAGGGCATCACCACAAATTGGTAGTGCCCACTAGGGGTAGAACGCTGTCTTTGGCTTTGCATCATCAGCTAGTCTGATCTGCCAGTAGCCAGCTGTCAAGTCAAATGTGCTCAGAAACTTGGCTGAGGCCAAAGTGTCTATAAGCTCATCTGCCCTTGGGATTGGATGGGCATCAGTCCTAGTGACTGCATTGAGACCTCTGTAGTCTACACAAAACCTCATCTCTCTCTTACCACCCTGGGTGTGAGGTTTAGACACTAAGACTACTGGACTAGCCCAAGGGCTATCTGAGGGTTCAATCACACCCAAATCCAACATCTTCTGGACTTCAGTCCTGATGCAGTCCCTGACATGGTCAGGTTGCCTGTAAATCTTATTTTTAACAGGCAGACTGCCCCCAGTGTCCACTTCATGAGTGCACCAGGTAGTCTGACTTGAAGTCAGTGAAAACATATGTCTAAACTGGCTGAGAACCTTTCTGCAGTCAGTTTGTTGCTGGACAGTGAGGCTGCCTGCCAAGGCTACACCATATACTGATCCATCATCAGGGTTCTGAGAGAGCAGGTCAGGGAGCGGGTCACTCTCTTCCTCCTGTCCCTCATCAGTAGCCATGAGCAAGCCCTTGTCTGCCCTGTCAACATATGGTTTCAGTCTGTTGACATGGAGCACCCTGTGGGGGCTCCCAGGAGTTCCAAGGTCTACCAGGTAGGTAACCTCTCCCTTCTGTTCAACAATTGTATGGGGGCCACTCCACTTGTCTTGGAGGGCTGCTGGGGCCACAGGCTCCAACACCCATACTTTCTGTCCTGGCTGATAAACAGTCAACACAGCCTTTTGGTCATGCCAGGCCTTCTGCAATTCGTGGCTAGCCTCAAGGTTTTTAGTTGCCTTCTTCATGTACTCAGCCATCCGGGAGCGGAGACCAAGTACATAGTCCACAATATCCTGTTTAGGGGTTTTGAGAGGTAACTCCCACCCCTCCTTCATTAGACACAATGGACCCCTAACTGGATGTCCAAACAGAAGCTCAAATGGGCTGTAACCAACCCCCTTCTGTGGATCCTCTCTGTAGGCAAAGAGTAGGCAGGGCAAAAGTATGTCCCATCTGCGCCTAAGCTTTTCTGGGAGACCTTTAATCATGCCCTTTAAGGTTTTGTTGAACCTTTCAACTAAACCATTGCATTGTGGGTGATAAGGGGTGGTAAATTTATAATTTACACCACACTCTTTCCACATAGCAGTTAAGTAACTAGACATGAAGTTTGCATCTCTGTCTGATACTACCTCCTTAGGAAAACCCACCCTGGAAAAGATTCCCAGGAGGGCCCTTGCCACCACAGGAGCTGTGGTGGTCCTGAGGGGAATTGCCTCTGGGCACCTAGTGGCATGGTCCACCACCACCAGGATAAATCTGTGCCCAGATGCAGTTTGAGGATCCAGGGGACCAACAATGTCAATCCCTACTCTCTCAAAGGGAACCCCCACCGCAGGTAGTGGTATCAGGGGGGCCTTTGAAGTGCTACCTGCCTTACCACTGGCTTGACAGGTGACACAGGAGCGACAAAACTCCTTGGTGTCTTCAGACATATGGGGCCAATGAAAGTGAGGGACAATTCTGTCCCAAGTCTTGTTTTGGCCTAGGTAACCTGCCAATGGGATATCATGGGCTAGTGTCAATAGGAAGCTACTAAACTTCAGAGGTATAACCAACCTCCTGGTGGCTCCAGGCTTGGGGTCTCTACCCTCTGAGTAAAGGAGTCCATCATCGCAATAGATCCTATGGGACCCACTAGCAGTCCCAGCAGCCTCAGCAGCAGCTTGCTGTCTGAAGGGTTCAAGAGAGGGGCAGTTCAGCTGCTCCTGGCTCAGATATGCCCTGGAAGGGCCCCCTGTCCCCAAGAACTCAACCTGATCAGGTTCAAGCTCACCTGGGACAGTTCCTTCTTCAGGACTGAGATCATCTCCTCAGGAGACTGATCTGCATTCTGAGGCAGGGGGAAAGCACTGCCTTAACCCTACTGCTCCTCCTCTTGGAAGGCACCTGGTCCATTCTTCCAGGATCCAGGGCCTGTTCAGTTTTAGACATTTTTGCCTGTGACCTGGTCATAGCAAACATATCTGCAGGGATGCCCAACATTTCTGCATGGGTCCTGAGCTCAACTTCAGCGCAAGCTGAAGTTTCCAAATCATTTCCAAGCAAGCATTCAACAGGGAGGTCTGCACTTACCACAACCTTCTTAGGGCTAGTTACCCCTCCCCAGGTGAAATTAACAACTGCCAGGGAATGGTCTGTCCTGACATTGCTAGCATTGGTCACTTGGTACATTTCACCAAGTATGATCTGCTCAGGGGCTACACGATCTTTTGTCACCATTGTGACACTTGCTCCTGTGTCCCTGAATGCCAAAGCCTCTTTTCCATTAAACAAGGGCTGCTGTCTGTATTTGCCCAGATTACTGGGACTCACAGATCAGTACAGCCTGAGTTGGAACTCTGACTAGGCCAGAGTCCACCTCAGAACCCAGGGTTAACCTTACTACACCCTTCTTCTGAGTACCACCACTTGAAGCTGAACTAGGGGGAACAGTTGCCTTAGGGGCAATGGTGGCTGGAGTTGAATCTTTGGTCTTGGTACAATCACTAGTCCAATGGGTTTTCTGTTTACAGATTTTACCCCATGGCTTCTTTTGGCCTTTTCCTTTGTTAGATTGGGACTCCCCACCAGATGCAGATTTTTGGGGCCCTGGAGAAGACTTCTGGTCTTTACCCTTTTCCCCACCCTTATCAGAGTTTTTAGAATCTTGCTTCTTGGAGTCACCACCTTGGTTCTGAACCTTCTGCTTCACCCAGGTTCTGACCCACTTGTCTGCCTTCTGACCCAATTCTTGGGGAGAGGTCAGATCAGAGTCCACCAGGTACTGATGCAACAGTTGATTTTGACAGTTATTAAGGATCTGCTCTCTCATGATTAAATTATACAATCCTTTGAAATCACACACCTTACTGCCAAGTAACCAGCCTTCCAGAGCCTTAGTTGCACAATCAACAAAGTCAACCCAGTCCTGAGTCTGTGCCTTTTGGGTGTCTCTGAACTTTAACCTGTATTGTTCAGTGGTTAGGCCAAACCCATCAATCAGAGCACTCTTCAGGACTTTGTAATTATCAGCATCCTCTTCTCTTACAGTGTGGAGCTTGTCTCTACCTCTGTCTGCAAAGGAGAGCCACAAGATTGCTGTCCACTGCTCCTGAGGGACCCTCTGTACTTTACAGGCCCTCTCCAGTGCAGTTATCCATTTGTGGATGTCATCCCCACTCTGGTACGGAGGGACAATCTTGTTCAGGTTCCTATGGTCATGAGTATGTTCTCTACCTCTAGGGACACTGTTGCTGCCACCATGGGACTCTACTCCCAACTTCTGAGAAGCTCTCTGAAGCTCCAGGGATTCCCTGTCTAAGGCCAATTGCTCTCTCTTGATCCTGAGCTTAGCTCTCTCAAACTCAAGCAGTTGGCACTTCTTCTCATAAGAGGACTCCCTGTTATGAGAAGAAGTCCTATGAGAAACAGAGCTCCCTACAGATGTACCAGAACGATTAGATTCCACAGAAGGAGATCTAGATCTTCTTGGTAAACTGTTAACCCTTCCAGGTGGGGTAAAGAGAGCCCCACTGGGGTCTCCTTCCTCACCTTCAGGAAGAATTGGATTTTCCAGGTTAGAATCATTTTGATCCTCCTGGCCAGCATCAGAGTCTGGGTCATAGTAGTGTTCACTACCTGGCCTTTCCTCTTCTGCTGTCCCACCCACTCCTGCCAACCTCATCAGACCCTGGGGTCTTTCTGAGGTCATCTGCATGCAACAACTTTATGAGATGTTGTGTGGTTGGGATTTTCCCTGTCTTCAATTTCCTTGAAGTGTTACAGCAAACAAATGATGGACGGAATGCTGACAATGCAAACATTCTCCCCAGTCAAAAGATCTGGGTTAAATCCATCGTTCTTTTGCCCACTACGCCACCCCAGTTTGGACCCAGCCATATGCAAATCAGTCTTGACCCTGTGCCCCATGGGAACAGTCCAGACCGAACTGCCAGGCCAGGTCCTCCCTGGACCAGAAACAAGCATCCTGGGACCGGTTTCAGGGTATGTCACCCTTCTTCAGCCAGGCTAGCTTGAATCCAGTGGCGCAGTGAGCAAGGGACCCACGCCTGGGCATACCCATCCCACTTAGGGTGAAAAGTGTTACAGCAAACAAATGATGGACGGAATGTTGACAATGCAAACATTCTCCCCCAGTCAAAAGATCTGGGTTAAATCCATCGTTCTTTTGCCCACTACGCCACCCCAGTTTGGACCCAACCATATGCAAATCAGTCTTGACCCTGTGCCCCATGGGAACAGTCCAGACCGATCTGCCAGGCCAGGTCCTCCCTGGACCGGAAACAAGCATCCTGGGGCCAGTTTCAGGGTATGTCACCCTTCTTCAGCCAGGCTAGCTTGAATCCAGTGGCGCAGTGAGCAAGGGATCCACGTCTGGACATACCCATCCCACTTAGGGCGAAAAGTGTTACAGCAAACAAATGATGGACGGAATGCTGACAATGCAAACATTCTCCCCAGTCAAAAGATCTGGTTTAAATCCATCGTTCTTTTGCCCACTACGCCACTCCCAGTTTGGACCCAGCCATATGCAAATCAGTCTTGACCCTGTGCCCCATGGGAACAGTCCAGACTGAACTGCCAGGCCAGGTCCTCCCTGGATCGGGAAACAAGCATCCTGGGACCGGTTTCAGGGTATGTCACCCTTCTTCAGCCAGGCTAGCTTGAATCCAGTGGTGCAGTGAGCAAGGGACCCACGTCTGGGCATACCCATCCCACTTAGGGCTAAAAGTGTTACAGCAAACAAATGAAGGACGGAATGCTGACAATGCAAACATTCTCCCCCAGTCAAAAGATCTGGGTTAAATCCATCATTCTTTGCCCACTACGCCACCCCAGTTTGGACCCAGCCATATGCAAATCAGTCTTGATCCTGTGCCCCATGGGAACAGTCCAGACCGAACTGCCAGGCCAGGTCCTCCCTGGACCGGAAACAAGCATCCTGGGACCGGTTTCAGGGTATGTCACCCTTCTTCAGCCAGGCTAGCTTGAATCCAGTGGCGCAGTGAGCAAGGGACCCACGCCTGGGCATACCCATCCCACTTAGGGCACACATAGTCCTCAATTCTTGGTATGAGACATGGTCATACTTAGTTGGGAGAGGCCCACTGGCTTCTGCCCTTGAAGACATGACTAGTGTGGTGTTGTGTATGCACCTACCTACTCTAGTGGGGCCTACTAAACTCTCTTGAGTTGTAGAAAGGGTGTGCTAAGCCCTTGACACACAACTCTAAGTTCAGTAGAACTTACTGTATTCTAGACTTGATTTATATGTACCTATGTACCTATAGTGGTTTTCAGTTAGTCACTCAAAGAGATTATCTGGTAAAGCAATAGCAAGCTTGAATCCAACCGCTGCACACCAATGTGAGAAGTTGGCCTGGTATATGCTGTCCACTAGTTATAGTGGGCACCTTGCACCAGTCCAAACGACCCTTATTGATGATAGGTTTAATGACAACCTTTATTGAAAGCTATCCTAGTGGTAGCTATGGAGAGCAGCCTTCAGGCTAAGTCTTGAAGGAGTGTAAAGCAGCTTGGTTTACCACATTATAACCTCTTGAATGACCAAATGAAAGGAGAACCACACCAGGTATATATAAAATATATGTATTTATTTCTAAACACTCACTACTAATCTCTTTATGAGATTAGAGTCCAAGATACACAATATCACAGTATTAAAACGACAGTAAATAGCACAATATACAATGGGCCTCAGGGGGGGACCAAACCATATATTAAGAAAGTGGTATAAGAACCACGACTTGACTAGACACAGTGCCTAGAGCACGTAGAATCGCTGGGACCCCAAGGAACCACCCAAGGTAGTGACACAGGAGACCCACGGGGGACGTGTGCAGTGTGAGAACACAGCCGCGAGCGCCGTAGGCTTCTATGAGGAAAGTCGCGGTTGGAATTTTAAAGATAAAGGACACTTAGGAGAGGACTTTGAGCAAACCCCTTTAGACTTAAGGGGTTCTAGGGCCAACACCCACGAGAGTACCGGAGTATTCGAGTTATCTCACCCAGGGAAGCCGGGTGCATAGGTGTCAAACGGTGTCGGGAATCGTCATTGATTTCAATGGCGATCTGCTGCAAAGTGCTGCTGCCGTGAAAAAGAAAAGTGTCCGGGATGATCCAAGCCTGGATCGAAGATGTGAAGAACCTGAAAGCAGAGGGGACAGAGTCTGGGTCACTAGCCAGTGACCAGGGGCACGATAGACGAATGCCCACCGATGTCGGGTGCTTTAGGTGCGAAGAGGTGAAGCTTGACTCTGCAGCCAAGGGGTCCAGGAGATGTCGAGGACGACCAGGAGCTGGATTCGAGCTGTCCCACGAAGGATGTCGAGTGCTAGGGTGTCGGTGCTAGTATTGAACACAGCAAGCCTTGGCAACAGCAACCCACGCAGGAAGAGTAAAGATGCTTTGCTGCGGACCAGCAAGGTCCGGGGGACTCCCCAAGCGATGGAGAGTCAGGGTACTTCTGGAGCAACCAGGGAAGCCCAATTAATCTTAGTGTTGCCTTCACAGGGACCCACCAGTCGATGGACCAGGGATCGCGAAGGGACCTCGAGAGGAATCACACAATACCAGCCCACGGGACACTCGGAGAGTGTAGGCCAGTAATCTTCGGTGGAAACACTGCTCAGAGCGTGGCCCAAAGCACAGCCTCAGGGATCGCCAAGATCTGCTGCTGCAAATAGTCACGGTGCCCAGGGGTTCGGGTTGCACGGTCTCCACGAGGGATACAGGCCTCAGACTTGCTGAGCACACAGATCGACCTCAGAGACCACAGGAACCCACCTCCTGTGTTGCAAAATTCTTCGGAGTCCTCAGGAGCTTCGGAGATGCAAACCGGACAGATGCGTATTTGGTGCCTGCCAAGCAGGGGAGTAACTCCTTTACTCCAAGGAAGATTCTTTGGTCATCCAACGTCGTGTAGATAGTTGAAGTTCTGGGATTCTGTAGCAGAGTTTCGCCCAGGTAAATCTAAAGTCCTGTAGTCAGGGGTTCCTACTTTATACCCAAGGAAGGGGTGGGACAAACTCTGGGGACCCACCTATGGGAGGGTCAGGAAAGAGGGGTGGCTACACCCATTTCCTTTGTCCAGTTTCGCGCCAGAGCAGGGGCTGGTAGCCCCTGTAACCGGTTTGAGCTGTACTACGCACAGGGACACCAAATGTGCCCCCAGTGCAGACTTCAAAGCACTCTTGGAGTGCACCCACCCAGCCCCAATACACTAAAGCCTGTCTGGGAGGTGGTCACACCTCCCTGTGACAGGACACCTATTGTCCAGGCCTCCCTGCCGGAGTTTCGTCCAGCAGCAGGAGGGCAGACTCGTGTCTCGTGGCTGCAGCATCCATTTTGTGATGCCAGGGTTCTGTTAAGCTGGTACCGGTGTACCGGTGGTGCCATGTTTTTCCCTCTAGTAGGTGGAATCATACCTCCCACCCCAGATACTGGGGTGGAGGTATGATTCCAAGGTGTTTGACACCAAACACGACATGTTTCCATGCAGCCGTTTTTAAGTTAGCATTTACTACGAGGTTATAATACACTTAAGAGTATATGGTTTGGCTGCATCACAAACAACCCCGGAATGAAGATTCCGAAAGCTGCAGAGGGGCTCTGCTCATGCATGGGCACCCTCTCACATGAAACCCAGCACCCTGCCTTCAGGATTGTTAAGGCCTGCCATAGGGGTGACTGATAGGTTTACTTGTACAGTGATATGGAGAGATATAGGGAACCTATATCTCAGTAAGGGGTGCATACACCACCTTACACAGGCTGCTGTAGCAGACCTGTTGTGTCATTTAAAAGGCTTCCCAGGGGTGGCATAACACATGCTGCAGCCCTTGGTAGGCCTCTGGGGTACCTATGCCCTGGGTACATAGTATACCATATACTAGGGACTTATAAGGGTACCTCAAAATCCAATCTGGAGTGTACCTAAAGTACATACAATCAATTTAGAGTAGAAAGCAGATAGACTGGGGTCCTGATTAGCAGGGCCTCAGTCTGGCTAAGTCGAAAAACTGTGAAACATCAGCAAAAAGTGGGGGTAACTATAAGAAGCAGATCCTACTCTCCTACACACACCAGAACGATTTTTAAGGGGATTAACACCAAGTATGCATTGAGACTTGATAAAGCTTGATATTTTAATGCTGATGCTTATTTTATATGTGTGATAATAATAGTTATATATGCGCATTTTATACTTGTTGTACTTTTATGGTCATATATATTTGACCGAATAAAGATGATTTGACTTTGACTGGGCTCCTATAGAAATTCCATTAGATCTTTTTGTTGAGACGTGCTGCTAATAAGTCTTTGTGTAGCACTGCAACTTGGTAGATGGCGGGGTGAAGGGTGGGGCTGCAGTTTCTGTAGTTCAGAATGAGAAGGGTATTTTAGGGTAGGCCAACCTATTGTCTCTTTAGACTGATCACTCGCTTTGTAGCTGTTCATAGCCAGGTGCAGAGAGTTCACACCTCTTTGTTCCAGTGTTGGGGGTACTCCAGGTGAAGACAACCGTGCAGTGAGGAGTGTCACTCCGCACAAAGGCTGGTCTGCAGAACTACTTAGAGAAGCACTTGAAAAAGGAAGCCACAGCAAACCAGTTCTATAGTATAATCATGTTTATCTGTGCATATGCAGTTTGATATACTAATTTTCTTTTGTGAAAGCATGAATTAATTTTTATGTGCATACACGGTCGCAGCTGAGAATTAATGTTTATGGCTGCATGTGCTATCTGAAGCTTTCTGCTATTCAGGGCTATTTGTTAACCAGTTAAGAAACCTTTTTAGCACAAAAAAACTTGACATAAGTGATAAAAATGATGATTTATAAACAACCAGTTACTAATATTACTAACAGAGCCAGTCTCGCAAGACTTTCAGACTTGGAAGACTTATAGTCGGGTTACCTAAGAACAAAAGCAGCTATTCAACCTCATTAATGGCAAAATATGTTTCTATGTTTACTTTCACGAATAAGTGCATACGTGGTCTCAAACAAAAAAAGCTGTTGTTGTCAGGAGAACTGAAAACTCATTCATTATTATACTGGGGTGTCTTCTATTGAGTTAAAGTTAAGGAGATGACAATTGTAAAATCAGTATCGGAACGATGCATAATGTTCACAATATATTCAGGTCATTAGAAGGAAACAACCCATAATTTGTATAACATGCCTCCATGCTTGGTCGTTGGTGTCTGTGTCCCCTCCTCCACCCACCCCTTAGTGCCTGGCACACATGTCCATTCTTTCTGTCAGCAGCACAAAGGGTGATAATAGATGCCTCCACCAGCCACTAGTGAAACATTAGTAGCTGTATGAATGGTAGTAGTACTAGTAGCGGTACAACAGTATTATTAATATACCTTGCAGTAATAGTATCCTTTATGTATTAGTAATACTATTGCTGTCAGTAGTAATGATGGTAATAAAGTCAGTATTATTAGTCATTTTATCAGTAATTTTATCTGTAGTGGTGTTGAATGTCTCTTATTTTCATAGATCTCCGTTGATATTTCTATTGGCCAAAGTCCTATTCCTGTGCATCTTCCAACTCAGGTAATCAGATGGATCAGGGAAAATGTATCTTTGCATATTTGTTTCTCCATGTTTAACTCCTGTCAGGCTGGAGTTACAGAACATGTAATTATAGGGGTCTTTGTGCTCTCTTAAACTGAGCAAGCTCAGGTGCTGTGAATCCCACTTCTCGGGCGGCATATCCTGTTAGATCTCAAAATCCCCAAGAAGAATGTTACATAGGATACCCTCTTTTGAGCAAAGGCAATCAGGCAGCTGTCTCTCACTCCACACCACAATGAGTTATGCCCATTGCTGGAAAATGACCCATTTTGCATGGTCACCCCCCACTTTTTGCTAGATTTTATTAATAGCTTTTGGACTCTGCACACAGGAACAATACTGTCCAATGCCTGGTTTATGTACTCTGACCTCTAAAATATTTTGAATTGGGATAACCCTAACTGGCATATTTAATTTACCTGTAAGTCCCTAGTCTACAAACTACCCTAGGTGTGTAAGCCAAATGTCACTAGTGGACTGTAGCATGTAAAATACCATCACTAAAGTCACAATGCAAAATATAAGTGCAGGCTTGCCACCAGTAACCCGGGTGTTTAGGTTTAAACTACAAATTCAACCTGTCAGAACAACCGCTTTTAACAGGCCTAATTCCTCCTTTTGACTATTAATGTCACCCCTAAGTTAGCATTTATTGTCAATAAGGCATGGTGCAGTGTATTTAATAGTAGGACATGTGCAAGTTTAATGTTAAACATGTCCTTACAGTGAAAAGTCCTCAAAAGCTATTTTCACTGTAGCAGGCTTAGATGTCCCATGAGAAAGCATTGGGATATAATGCTAAAATTCAGTAATGTTATCTCAGCTTAAGAACCAGCTACAAAGTTCATTCTTGGGCTTCTTTATTAGTAGTATATGTGTTGCCGATTTATTACAAATACAATCCATTTGTAAAGTCAGAGTTGTAATAAATATTTTGCAAAAGGTACTTTAGAAAAGTCTTGTTATACCTGCCTAAATCCTCTAGAAGTCCTTTTGTGTGAGCTTCCAACTGTCAACCAGGAGTTGAATAGATCCTTAATGAGGTGTGGATTGACTCCTACATCTGAGACAAAGGGGTTAGGTGTGAGTAGGTGTGTTGTTCCTTTGCCAGTATCACCATCTGGTCAGTGCCCAGGAACTTAGTTATCTTCAAAGGGGCCTTAACCTGCCACAAGCAGATGCAGCTCACACCTGGGCATACTCCCTCTATTGTCCTCCTAGCCAATCAGGCACCAATCCTAGTGGGAGAAGATCTGCCTTCAGAACCAGTTTTGAGTGACTGCAGGGGATGGTTTTCTCATTACCCTGGCCACATCTCTAGGGTGGGTGTAGGAGCTCTGCACAGGGGAGTAAAGGTTCTGTCATGTTAGATTTTGGTAGAGAGGGGCACTATGGGACTGTTTGCAGTAGGATACAGAGGCACTGCTGAAAAAGTGGGTAAGGTTGCTCCTGGGAACTTTTTCCCTATTGATCAGGGAGGGACCAGGAGTCCTCCGTTAACAACAGGCATAAACATGGCACACTTGGGCACCCTCTTCAGAACACTGCTGGACCTGATGAAGGCTGAATAAGGCCTTTACCTGCTGGAGTGACCTGTGAGGAGAACCTAAGGGCTGTACATGCTCTCACTTTTACCCAGGACCAGAAACTGAACTCCAAGGATCAGTTGGCTTACCTCCTGTTAAACTACTGTGGCACAAAAGCTGCAAGAAGCCCACTTTCCTGATGAGCCCAGCAGACCAGTTCCACCTGGATCTGGCCTGGACCCTGCTGGTGGCTTCTATTGGAGTGAGTCCTGACTCCCAAGTGCTGCTCCTGAGGTCTTGGAATCCTTGGCTGGTGTTAGAGTGTACTCGTCCTGCCGAAACTGCACAAGCTGCAACCTAAAACTTTTTGCTAACTTTTCATCTGAAGAACCAGCAAGAGATGGGGACTGCCATTGACCCAAAGCTGTCGATGTCAACCCATCAGTTGGATTCAATTTGCTGTTTGTCCCACTGAAGGAGATTTGAGTTTCATAAATGTCTCTACATCCGAACGTAGAAACATTTCTGAAACTCAAACATAGAGCAATGCCGATATGAAGCTAATCGATGTCGAGACCTTCCTGGGCACTGACACCTGACTTCAACTGCTCAAAGCTTTCCCACCCTCCTTAACAATGGCACCAGGACCCTGTTCTTAAGCAACTCGCTGTTGTTGAACCCTGACTCATACCCAGCATGCAGCTGGCCCCGCCAGTAACTCGTCGATGGCCATCTTTTCTCCAGAAAAATGTCTAGGTCCGAAGGTAGCTCTTCGACCAGGATATACCTGGGCCTCATACCTGACCCACACTCCATCGCAATCGACCTCAAACCTTACCCTTGTCCCAGTCTAGAGCAACCAATTGCCTGTGGTTGGCTCTTTTTGCTTTTTGGCACTAACATTTAATTCAAACGTTAAAAAATCATATCTCTGGTTCCCTTTATTGGAATTTTTTAAAATTTTGGAGACATTTAGTATATTAAAAAATTCTCTATTTTAATAATTTGGAGTGGGATTTTTATTGTGTTGTGTTTACAACTTTTTACCTGTTTTGGTTCTTCTAAATGCTTTACATATTTTTCAGTTCAGCCTTTCTGCTTTCTGCCATAGCTACCAGTGGTTGAGCTCAGGTTTAAATAAGTGAAACCTTTATTGGACCTAACAAGAATAGTGCTAATACTACTTGCGGTATACAACCATCCACCCCAAATAATCATCCACTTTCTCACACTCATTTAGATGAGGCATGTTAGGAGTCAGACACCCCTGTCAAAGTAACCCTCAGCTGCAGGGGAGTAGATTTGAATCCCCACAATTGTTGTTTTTTTACCAAAACTCTTCATTACTAAAAACTATTTGTACAAAAATCTTAAGATGGAAATTAATATAGTAAACTCAGCAGTCATAACATGGAACATGGTGTGTATTAAAAATCCTTTGACCATTTCCATCACATCCCTTCCTTATCTATTAGATTAGTCCAGTCCCTACCTAATATCTACATGCAAGTTATTAGTAATCCTGGGCGGTAAACTCCACTCTGCCCACCGAGGCAGCAGAGTTTTGGCACTGCGCACTCCGCTTTGGACCAAGGAGTTCTGGAAAAACTCTGTTACCGCTTCGTAGCGGAGATTACCTGTGTGGCAGCACCTAAATGTGTTGTTGCCTACACTTTGTGGGTGCTTTAAAGTACGCAGGTCGTTTTGATCACCCTCTTTCTAGGATGCCTGCATTCATCTGATAGCTCAGTGTGCCTTCGTCAGGCCCTTGATGTCCCTTCACTCCTGTGGTGCCTGGGTGGCTGTCGTCCATCTGCGCATGGCAGTTTGGAAGCTGCAGTTCTAAAATCTGTTCAGTGTTGTACGATGGATATAACCTGTATTGCAGAGGAAACTACAAGCCCCATTGCGCATCACCACTGCCGTGTTTCATTTTCAATGGTTGTTCTTTGCCATCTCCAAGCGCCAGCTGTGTTAGTGCAGTGGTCGTGTCGTGTGGGCCAGGGAACGAGAGGAGCTTCAGTGAGCAATCTGTCATCACGGTAAGGAGGCAGGGGCTGGGTAGAGGATAATCTTGGTTTGGTGTGATCAGATGATTGATGACAGGGTGATACTCCTCAGCATTGCACACTCTGTTGGCAGCAGGCGTCCAACTCAAGCGGCGTAGAAGCAAAAACAGTCAGACCTCGTACTCCCACTGCGGTGCTACCCTCTGATATGGCCAGAGAAGTGAATAATGAATGGCCCCGTTCCAGGGGGGCCTCATCCTTACAGTCTTAACTGAGAGAGGTAAATGGAACCACAGTTTATATTAGTTTATATTGGCACGTTTACCTTGGTGTAGCGCTGCATACACATAGCTTAAAAATACAATCACTGGATAAACAAGTACACTGTTTCCATCATCTAGAATGCTAAGTTTATGTATTTTACAGACACATTACTTGTTCTCATTTTAAATTGGTTCGGGCACAGTCTTAGGTGCACTGGAATTTCCAAATCGTAGACCTATTACTTTAGTGTCCACCTAGTGGTAATAAAATAAAATGCAAGTGTTTCGAGCAAATTGTGTGTGCAACAGAAGCTGAGTTTGCTACACTAATGAATGCACTGTTCTTATTAGCGCATACCTTTCCTTTAGATGTAGGCCTTCTCCCACTTGTCTAGTGGTGGGTACAGGCAGAGTGACCTTGAGTAGTAGATAATGTGTGCCCGGCCTCAGAATCGAAACTTACTCCTTTGTTATTTACTGTCCAGCTGCATCTCCCTGGAAAATTCCATGGTGGGCGTGCTTTCATTGGTTTCAAAGTGTACATAATGTATCGTTATGCTTGCTGATGTCAGTCCCTCTGCAGCACTGCTAGCGACTAGGCAGACAGGGCTCCGCTCTGAGAGTACTTTGAATAAACTGTTATTGGTTTGTATTCTCTACTGTCTGACCGACTCTTCATTTGGTACGGAAGGCTGAGAGGTGGTTGTGAGTGACCTGAGTGACCCTGATTGGGCCACTTCCTTCAGTTGGCGCCCAAACAGGGACTCCTTCGGGTGAGTGACCCATCCCCTTCCACGGACGGGGGGAGGTTGAGACTATTGTCGGGTCGGACTGACTGATCAGGGATCCCTGTATGAGGAGCATTGATTGCTCGCAGCTGCCCCTACTGTCCTGCCGGACGGTGCCCAGTGGTCATCCCGAATGGAGTCCTGAACGGCGAAACCCTTGGATCTGACCGTTTGGTCTGAAGAGTCAGCAGTGGAGAATCAATTTGTTTGACCTGCATATATCAGGTGAGTTTGGTTTGGCTCTTTGTGTATATGGTACCATTTTGGTTTGTATTAGGTACGGTCTAAGGGCCGTCTTTTGAATAAAAGCACTTGCAATTGCTTTGCCAGGCATAATAGTGTACTTGTTTTCTTTTGAGAATGCCTGGTGTCAGTAAATTGTTTTCTTTGTGCTGTCGCTGTTGTTCTGCAGATGCTCAATTGAAAGAAGCTCAGCCGGCGCCTCCAGAAGGCACTCCAAATTTTGATACGTATGTGAAGCATGGTCTTGCCCTATTATGTTTAGTACATTATGGCACAAATATATGAGGGACAATGCCGAGTTGCAGTGGCCGTTGACGGGCACTTTTTATGAAAAAAAGATTGAGTATTTACAAGTAAAGTTGTTTAAGAGACGAAGTAGGCAGTCTATGTTAGATTCCCTCAGAACATGGCAGAAAGCAGCTAGACAGAGGCTACTGAAGGCAGAAAAAGAGGCCTGGAAACGGAAAATGCAGAAATTGACTCAGAAGGCTGTAGCATATGACAGGGAAAAACAGGAAAAGGGTGTTGAATGTGAAGATAGAAGGTTTCGATTGCAGATTGATAAATCGTATGTGGTTCAGGAAGAAGATGACGCTTTTGTGGAAGAATTGTTGGATACCCGACCCCCGCTCCATATGCCCTGCAAAGAATATATCCAACTGTTCCGGTGCCCTCACAACCGCCCGTTACAGTTGCGTCCACTGTCTCTGTCCCTGTGTCTACCGTTGTTATGTCAACGGCTGTGGCCTCGGCTCCTCCTCCTCCTCTTCCTTCTGTTTCTTTGCCGTCTGTGGCCACTGTGACTGTTAGTACTCTTGCCACACCTATTGTCTCAGCGTCCCTTTCACCAGCTCTTTCTCCCGTGACACAACCCTCAGCGACGATAGTGCCTGTTACTTCTTTTGCTTCTCCCACTGTGGTTTTTCATCCTCCCACATTAGTAAGTAGTGGGACACCGGTACGTGGATTTGAGGATAGGGATTGGATTAATTTAAGCAGTGCATGGGACCGTTAGTGCAATCTGATGTGGGTAATGATGTGGGAGATGATGAGAAAAAGGCAATAGCTAATCAGGCTGCACAGTGGGCCCGTAATCCTATTTATAGTATAGAGGATGTCTGGGCGACTATGAGAGATTTTGAGCCCTTTATACAGCAGCAAGCCCTTAAACACATGTCCGCTACTTTGATTGGTCTTTGGCAACAGTACTTTGAAGCAGAAGCACCTCAAATTTTATATGACATTAGAGATCGAGTGTATATTAGTGAATTGGGGCCAGAACAACTTTTTGCTAATGTTACAACAATAATAGCTTATAGGGGAAGACTACATGAGAAAAGTCCTAGGTCGGTGTCCCAGTTTCCCATGAGAGAGGTTCATCCCATATATCACCCTGAGATACCGGAGTTAATGGACCAACGTGGTAACATTACTCGAGCGGCAGTGGTGGCTAGGTTCCAAGAACAATGGGTTTATACTCTGTGGAAAAGAAGTGAAGTTTTATCTCTTAAGACTCATTTGCCTGACCCTAGGAAAAATCCTACTGCATATTATAAAGAATTGTCTGAAGCTGCCTCTTCCACTGTAATGACTATTGCTGATATTGAAATGTTTTTGGTCTTCTTGTTCCGGTTGATATTTGGAGACAGGTCCATACCCAAGACCATGTTCCTGAGTTGGGTGGTACTTGGGATCAAATTAAAGCATGGGACCAGGAAAGAAAACCAGGTGATAAGCCCTGAGCGGACATTTTAGCGTTGCCAGGCTGCATTATTACGTATATGCATTCTCTTATTCCGCCGAGAAAAGTAGAGTGGAATAGATTGTCGGCTTGTCGACAAAAGCAAGATGAGAGTGTGTCTGATTTCTTCACCCGATTTGAAGGTACGTTTTTGGATTACAATGGGCAGAATTTGTCTATTGAGGGAGGTGTTCGGTTGTTTGTTAATAGATTTGTTTCTAATTTGCTTCGTGAAATTGCGACTCGATAGCAGGCTTCTGAAAGTACTTGGTCCACCTTTTCCCCCTCTGTTATTTTGAATATAGCACAGTATTATGAGCATAGGGATAATCAGGAAAAGGAGAGGACAGAGAAAAGGCATAAGTATTTAAAGACAAAGGTGTTACTACAGCAGGCTTTTAGAGGGAATGGCAGAGGATGTGGTGGTCCTGACTGACAGCTTCCACGCACTAGTAGGCAGCCAAACACTGCCCTAAAGAGGAGGGACTTTGGCGTAGCGAGTGTCCTGTGCTTTTGCAGAAGGTAGCAGTCCCTAGAGGGCGAGGTTCTCGTGGACGGGGTCGTGGAGCTGGTGGGGCAGATAGGGCTCAGATTGCTGTAGCCTCACAGGGTCGTTCTGATAATAATTACTTTGATGACCCTCGTGACCCTCGTGAAGGACATTACTACCATGATGATTATGATATGGAGGAAGTGACAGGAATGTCTTACAGCTAGCACAGCCAGGGACAGAGTGGGGGACCAATTTCGATACCTGTAGACCAGTGTGGTCCTTATGCAACAGCAGAATTGCAAGTTTCGACTAAGGAATTTTTGGTGGACACAGGTGTGACAACTGTTTCTCGAAATATGGTCCCTGGGGCGGCTCTGTCTGGCCATAATAATGTTCCGGTAGGTTTTTCTGGTGTACCGGTTGTAAGCCCCATTTCAAGACCCCTTGCGTTGACCATTGGTCCTTTCACTGTGGATTCGCCATTCTTGCTGACATCCAACTGTGGTGAAAATTTGATGGGTCTGGATTTGTTGAAGAAACTGCATGCTACTATTTATTGTCCCCCAGCAGGTGTTTATATGACAATGGGATCAGATGTGGTATGTGCTAAACAGTGTTTATCCAAAGATGCGCCTCTTCCTGTTGAATTTGCTGATGTGCCACCCACTTTGTGGGCGACAGGTGATACAAACGTGGGACTACTGCAGATACCTCCAGTCTCGATACAGGTTAAGGATGGTGCTATTTTGCCCCGTATCCCTCAGTATAAAATACCACAGGCAGGGGAGCAAGCCTAATTGCAAATTATTCAGGATTTGATTAAGAAGGGAGTGGTTGAAGAGATGACTGCTAATGTTTGTAATAGCCCTATCCTTCCAATTCTTAAACAGACACCCTCAGGTTCCCTTGATGAACATGAAGATGTTTACCGTTTTGTGATTGATTTGTGTGAAGTTAATAAAATAGTGGTTCCTCAGTTTCCAGTGGTCCCTGACATTACTACTCTTTTTACAATGATTCCTCCTACTGCTAGATTCTTCTCTGTCATCGACTTGAAAAATGCATTCTTCAGTATTCCTATTCATCCGGATAGCAGGTACTTGTTTGGGTTTATGCTAGCTGGCAGAAGTTTTAGATTCTGTTGAGCTCCTCAGGGCTATACTGAGAGTCCAAGTATTTACAGTCAGGCTTTAAAGTCCCAATTGGATTCCCTTTCGCTTCCCATAGGTAATGTATTGGTGCAGTATGTTGACGACCTCCTTATCGCTTCTGATACTGAACAGGGTTGTAAATATAGTACAGTTAAATTGTTGCTGCATTTAGCCCAACATGGACATAAAGTTTCTCTTTCTAAATTTCAGTATTGTCGACAGGAGGTCACTTATTTAGGTCACCTACTGTCGAAGGAGGGTAGGAGATTGACCCCGTAGCGCATCAGTACCATTGTTAAAATGCCCATCCCAGAGACTCAGAAAGATGTGCGCACTTTCATAGGTATCACTTCCAACTGTCGGCAGTGGATACCTAACTACTCCTTACTAATTAAACCCTTGCTTTTTTTTTTTTTTTTCATTTGTCCTCATTTGCCTCTAGAAAGAGCTCCATTCCATTTGCACCTGTGAAAAGAGTATCATACCCTTTTGTGCTGGGAGCAGGGAGACAGAGATAGGAAAGGGAGGATACTGGCTTCAACCTTTTGCGCCCTCGTTTATTTGAAGCACCAACTTCCATCCTATGTTCCCTTGTTGTCTCTCCCCTGCTCTCCCTCATACGCCGAAACGTAAAATGGGAAGCAACGGGGGACCGAATGGCCAGACGAGGCAAGGAAGGCATAATCATCGGACTTCGTTATTCATTTATTGCTCACACCACTCTATTAAGGGAGACCAAAAATCATGCTTTTTGAAGGCCTTCATATCCAGGCTAGCGACATATTTAATAGAGATTAGCCAATCAATGAGCTTTGGAGGGGATACAGCTATCCACTGTTTGCAAATTTCTCTGCGTGCCAACAGAATAGAATAAAAAAGCAGCCTTGCTTTGTTATCCGTTATACTTGCGGGGAGTCTATGCATCCAAAAATAACCAACAAGACGCTTACCTTAATGTCCATATCCAGCACAGTGGACAGAACCCTACTCACATCATTCCAGAAAGGCTGAATCTCCGGACATTCCACGAACATATGTACGTCATCCTCTCTTGGACTACCGCACCTAGGACAGACCACATCTCCTCTGCTCCCGAACTTTGACAACCTCTGGGGCGTCCAGTAGGCTCTATGAATGGAGAAAAGGTGGTTTCTTCTTAGGTGTGCTGGTTTTACTGTTTTAAATAACATAGCCATTGATACTTGCCACTTATTTTCCAGCGAAGACTCCGGCAAGCATCTTCCCCACAATTCCGTTGGCAAAGTGAAGACCCCATCTTCCAGTTCCACCATCAGCCAGTATATTGTTGCAAGCTCCTTTTAAGTACAGTCTCATTCAGAAGTCTGTCCTCCAGTTCGTTTGAACTTCCTATCACTGTACCTGGATCTTGAAACCAGCTATGTATTTGCACGTATTTAAATCTGGGCTCACCTCCAGCTTACCTTACTAGGCCGAGTAAACCTAGTAAAAATGATGATCCTCCCAAAATTAACTTTCTTGTTTGATACCATTCCCCTCCCGTTTGATAAGGAAGTGCTTAAAAAGCTGCAAGGTCAAATAGGTAGCTTTATTTGGTCAAGCAAGGGACCCAGAATAGCCTGGAAGAAATTGAGGAGGAGGGTGGAGAAAGGGGGCATAGCACTACCAGATCTGCTATTTTATTCATGGGCCTTTTTATTAAAAAATGGGAAAATGTTGCTGAACACACCCACAACTTCAGAGATTGGGAGACTGCTGGGAGTAATGGCAAGGCAGGAGCCAGGGGGCAGTGTCGGCTTTATGTTTAAATATGCAGACCCTAAATTCTTTAAGAAAGTCAGGTTAAAGATTTTGAGAGGCCTGGCTGAGACCTGGTATAGGGTCAGAAAAGCCTTAAAAATACCATACTTCAGTCAAATGGCTCCTATATGGGACTCACCTGGCTCACCGGTCTGGACAAAAGATGCACTAGCTCGACCTTTGAGAGAGGCTGGCCTAACGAGATGGGACCATATTACACAGGATGGTCTTTTAATAAGTTGGGAATCGTGTAACCATCTTTTGGAACAACAAATGTCCAGATTTAAATACATTAAACCCTTGCTTGCACTAACCACTAAAGACGTGCCTGAGCCCCTGCCTTGGACGCCTGAATGTCACCAGTCTTTTGAGCAATTGAAAGCTGCGCCTTGTTCAGCTCCAGTACTTGGCACCCCTGATTATAACAAACCGTTTATGTTGTTCGTCCATGAGATGGCTGGTTGCGCGCTTTCTGTTTTAACACAATAATCTGGAGATATGCAATGGCGGTGTGCTTATTTCTCTGCTGTTGTTGACCCTGTCGCAAGAGCCCTCCTGAGCTGTCTGAGAGCGGTCGTGGCTGTGGCCGCCTCGATAAGACAATCGGCTGGACTCGTACTTTATACTGATCTCACAGTCATGGTACCCCATGCTGTGGATACACTTTTGAATAAGACACAGCACCTCACCAGTGCACGTCTGACTGGCTATGAATTAACATTGCTCGCTAAACACATCACGATCAAAAGATGTGCCACTCTGAATCCAGCCACGTTACTGCCCCTCCCTTCTGAGAATGATGAGATTGACAAACATAATTGTATCTTCTGGACGGAAGAAGAGACAAAAGGACGGGTAGACTTTACTGATGTTCCCTTATCTGACCCACAAGGGGAACTATATGTCGATGGCTCTTGTTTTAAATTACCAGATGGCACTACAACTACTGCGTATGCTATCACCACGCTGCGTACAGTAGTTGAGACATAACGAGTTCCTTATCAATCGGCCCAAGCTGCTGAGCTTGTTGCCTTAATCTGAGCTTGTGAATCGAGTGAGGGACTGGTTGTCAATATTTATACTGACAGCCAGTATGCCTTTGAAGTCGCACATAACTTTGGGCAACTCTGGGCTGAGAGAGGGTTTCTTACTTCGCATGGCACCAAAATTCAGCATGGGCACCTTATATTGAGGCTTTTGTCTGCTTTGAGACTCCCTAAGAAATTGGTTATAGTAAAGTGTAGTGCCCACCGGAAAGTCACTGACGATGTAGGTAGGGGAAATGCTTTTGCAGATCAGACAGCTAAGGAAACAGCCCGGACTAAAATGAAAAGAATGTTTGTAGCAGGTCCCGCTAGGTGGGTGCCTGAAGTTACTATGTTTGAGGATACACTCGAGAATGTTAAAGAGATACAAAGCGTGGCCACAATAGAGGAATTAGCAATGTGGCAAGAAAGTACAGCACAATTGAATGATGAGGGATGTTGGATTGATAAGTCAGGGAAGCAGAGATGGATGTTGCCAGATGCCTATGTTCTTCCTGTAGTCACGATGGCCCATGGCCCATGGCCCAGCCCATATTAGTGCTAAGGGTATTTGCAAGTTGTTAGACCCTGTATGGCAGAATGATAACATTTCGAAAACAGCTGCACATTTGGTGAAGTACTGCATGGTGTGCATGATGCACAATCCTGGAAAAGGTACCCCTACACCACCTGGTAATTTTGCACCACCTACTTTTCCTTTTGAGGTCCTTCAGATAGATTACATAGAATTAGATAGGTGCAATAATTTGAACTATGTTTTGGTGGTTGTTTGTGCATTCAGTAAATGGGTTGAGGCTTATCCCACTAAAGACAATACAGCCATTACTACTGAAAAGGTACTCCTGGAGGAGTTCTTTCCTCGTTTCGGCTTGCCCCGTTTGATTTGGAGAGATAACGGAAGTAATTTCAATGCCAAATTGATTCAATTGATTTGTGATGGTTTGAGTATCAAGCAAAAGTTTCACACTGCCAATCATCCACAGTCAGCAGGTTTAGTTGAGAAGTACAATGGTACTCTCAAACTGAAATTGGCAAAAATTCAGGAGACCACAGGGTTACAGTGGCCAGATGTTTTACCATTGGCTCTTTTGTCGTCAAGAACAACAGCACATTCTAGGACAGGATTGTCACCGCACGAGGTCGTGTTTGGACGCCCGCCAAATGTCTGGGGTGTCCCACGCCCTCGGCGGTTCTCAGACATTGAGTATCCGTTGTTGATTGACTACCTTTGCCAGTTAACTGAAAGTTTACGTTCTATTCACCAACAGGTCCGGGAAGCCCTGCCAGCTACACCAGAGGGGCCCGGACACGATATTCAGCCTGGCGATTTCATGTTGGTGCAGAACTTCCAGCGGAAAAAGAGTTTGGAGCCTTGTTGGAAGGGACCTGAACAAGTCCTCCTATCTACACGCACAGCTGTTAAAGTCGCCTGCCGAAAGAACTGGGTGCACGCGACTCATTGTCGCAGGATATCTCTACCCCTGCCCTATGATCAATGGGTGAGGGATGGAATAGGGGACTCAGAGTGTGAGACAGTGCCTCAGTTTGTCCCCTTCAGCGACGCCAGGCTGACCTGGACCAAAACGGATGAGGAAAATGATGAAGTGCTGAATGCAGCAGTTCCACCGGAAATACGGGCTATCCAGGAGCCCCTTTTCACTGATCCCTCTGTGCCTGGAGTTACTAGGTATAATCTGCGCCCTCGGCTGAGGAACAGTGCACCAAAAGAAAAGTCCTGGTCGACATGGGAACCCGAGCTTAGGACAGAGCAAGCTCCACCGCCGGTGCTCAAGAGCGCTGTTAGACCTGACACTGTTGAAGTGGGTCTCCCTTCCATTTTTTGCTGTTGCCTCAGGTGTTTTTGCTGGTTATAGATGCTTTGGGCACTGTGCCACTGCTATTCAGTGCCACAGTGCAAGTGCTCCCTATGGTAAATTGGTGTATGGATTAGTGATTCCATGATTGGTTGGTCTGGTTTACTTGTCAGACCCTAGTACAGTGCACTGAGTGTGCCCAGGGCTTGTAAACCAAATACTGCTGGTGGGCTTGCAGCACTGGTTGTGCCACCCACAGAAGCAGCCTGTAAAAGTGTGTCTCAGGTCTGCCATTGCAGAGCCTGTGTGCAGTCTGGTACTGCCATGTTGACTGGGCAAGTGCACCCACTTGCCAGCCCCTAAACCTTCCCTTTTCTTCAATTCAGACACCCCTATGGTAGGCCCAAGGGCAGGGTGCATTGTAAGTATAAGGTAGGACATGCCCTGGTGTGTGTGGCATGTCCTAATAGTGAATTTCAGCCATTTTCGTTTTTCACTATTGCAAGGCTACCTGTTCCCCATAGGCCAGAATGGGCAGTTTGATTATTACATCTTATAATCCTAACTGACCCAGGGAACATGGTAGAAAAACGAATTTAGTATGCCTGAACTCAGAATGATAAAATACATCTTTTAGTGAAGTTGGTTTTAACATTCTGTGTTTGAAAATACCACTTTTAGAAAGTAGGTATTTTCTTGCCTAACCATCCACGCCTGCCTTTGCTAGGTTGTGTATTCCTTGTCTGGAGTTTGAGTGACAGGGGCTGGGGGATTCCAGGAGACAGGGTGAGTCAGCACAGGGCTGAATAGAGAGATCTGCATGGAGATGGGTGGGAGGAGTTTCACCTGGGACCTGAATAGGGCTGTGCCTTCCCTCCACAATGCTGGCTCCACCTCCTGTGGTGTGTCTGATGTCCCTGGCCTACACTGTGAAAGGAAAGAAGGAGTCTTGTCAACAAAGTGCTCCAGGACTGACCAGAACTGGTTTGGACTAGGCAAAGGCCTCTCTGCCTTCAGAGAACAAAGAGAATATGAGTATAAAAGAGGGGACCCAGACCCCAGAACTTTAGATTGCTTTGGGAAACAAGAAGAACCTTTGCTGAGGAGAGGAACTAGAGAAACTGAGGAGGAGACTATACCTAAGCTGAGTGCTGTTTGGGGGATTGGCCTGCAGTGGTTGCCTGACTGCCAAAGAAAGGAGAAAGGAAATTTGTGTGTACTTTCATCAACTTGTAAAAGATCTCCAAGGGCTTGGGAGAAGAGCTTGCCTCCTGCTGAAGTCTCAGGGACAACAGACTTCACCAACCAGCTCCCCAAGAGTCTTTCTGTAAAGTGCCTGCTGCTGTGCTGGACTTTCTGAGGGACTGCGTGTCGCAAGGAGCTGGAAGCGCGACTCACGAAGAAGAAGCGTCGCCGCCGAATCGCCTCGCATCGCCGAAGAAAAGGATCGACGTCGCATCTGACGACGCCGCATCAACGGAGAAGAGTGTCGCCGCCGCTGTCGCATCGTTGCCGAAGCGCCTCGCATCGCCGGAGAAGAGGATTGACGTCGCATCAGACGCCGCCGCATCACCGGGAAGCGTGTCGCAGGGCCTGTCGCGGCTCAGAAGAATCGTTGAGTCGCCGCACGGCTGTCGCATCGTTGCCGAAGCGCCTCGCATCGCCGGAGAAAAGGACCGACGTCGCATCAGACGCCGCCGCATTACCGGGAAGCATGTCGCAGGGCCTGTCGCGGCTCAGAAGAATCGTTGAGTTGCCGCATGGCCGTCGGGCGTGCATGCATCATGTCGCATCAAGAAGAAGACGCCATCTTTGTTTCTTTGCACCGGATCGTCATCGCATCACGGCGTTGCTGGTCGCATCGCCACGGAAGCGCAGTAAGAAACCAACGCATCACCTCCCCACGCCAAGAAGAACCTTCGCATCCCGTACGCATCAGTAGGGACCCGGCGCATCACCGTTCTTGTGTGTAAGGAACCGATGCATCACCTTCCCTGCAACACTTCCGTTGTGTAGCGTTACGCATCCTAAGGTACATTGAACTCAAAGTGTCGCATTTACCATCTTAAGAGAACTAAGCTAAGTCTACCATTTTGAAGTACAGTATTGTGGATTTTTGTCGTTTGTGGTCTTGTGTTAAATCTATATAAAAGATACTTATTTTTAATATACAACTTGTGTGGTGTCCATCTGTAGTGTTGTCACTGGATTACTGTATGTGTTCACCAATGCTTCACACACTGCCTCTGAGATAAGCCTGTCTGCTCGTGCCAAGCTACCAAGGGGGTGAGCAGGGGTTATTTTAGGAGTGTACCCCCTTACCCTGACTAGACGCAAGGGTCCCTATTTGGTCAAAGGTACCTACCTCTGCCAACTAGAGACCCCCAAATCTAACAAGCGCCAACGTTTTGATGGACAATAGGAGCCTGTACCAGTGAGGCTTTGACGGACACTGGAAACTTGTATATTCTTCTTGCTGGCATTTTGCCCCCCCCTTGCTTTATCGTTTGCTATGCATCTCTTTGGCAGAATGGTTGCCGACAAAGAGCAGCTAGTGATTCCCCCCTGTTTACACATGTATATTCGGGTCTACAAAGAAAAAGATATTATGTTCTATTCTTGTGATTTTACTGCTATTGATTCTGGGTGGGGTGGCCTGGGTTTTGGAATGTGATCAGGATGCACCGGCATGTACTAAACATAAGGTTGTTTCTCAAATACGCACAAAAAGGACAGCCCCAAGTAATGTATTTCTAGACACACATAAAAGATTTTTTGGAGAAGGTACAGCTTGTTATCCCACCGAATCTGTTACAAGTTTATGGACTGCTTACCCATTGTCATTTGTCAATTATACGTATACCCGCCCAGCCAATTCGTAGAGGTAAGGGGTGAGTTTGGAATGGGGTATCCTGGCCCTTGTTTACATTACAGGAAGCCAAGAGGAAGGGGATATCTGGGTTGTGACAATAATACGTATTGTGATAATTTGTACACAAGAGAACAGAACATTACCTTAGTGGGCTGCCATTACCAAGATTTAACAGTTATCCAGAAAGCTGGTTATTATCCCGCATGTTGTCCGATAGTAAATAGTACTGACGCATTTTTGTATGTCAATTGTTCTGGAATAATATTGTTCAAAAATACGATGTCTCTAGTGAAAAAGAAGGATCCGAGTACTTTTGGAATGAACACCAGATATGCTCCTGTAGATTATCAAGGTCCACTCTATGCACACCCAGGATTTTATTTTCTGTCCAATGGTAGTTATTCAAATGTTTATAATGGTACAGATGATGTTGCTCTAGGGATGGTGCTCCCTCTAGGTGTGCCTTGTAAGTACAGCAAACCAAGTGTAAGATGGGTAAAAAGAACGTTGACTGCAGAGTTCTGTGATGGAGTGACAGATTTGGAAGTCAATAATTATAGTAATGGTATCAACTTTGGGTATATTCTTTCTTCCATTATTACCTTTGGTGGTACTGCAATGGCCAGGGGTGAAAAAGCTAGAGAATATTTTGGATGCAAGTTGCAGATACTGTCTAACTCCACAGTAGCAGCTTTGCGTGACATCACCACCCAATTGGAAAGTATGCGGATATATTCTGAGCAAACTAGTTATGCTGTTGATTTCATTCTAGCTAAGAGCGATGGTGTGTGCGCGGAAGTAGGAGACCTGTGTGTAGTCGGGATCACTAATATGGAAAAGAACATTACCGAACACATTTTAGACATCCTAGAAAATGTTAAAGGAATGGGGAGTGGGAACTGGAGTTGGTCCCTTTTGGTGGATGGGGTTGGATCCTTGAGAAGGTGATTTATTTCATTGTGATTTTGATTTCTTGCTGTGTCCTGGTCCAGTGTCTCCCCTTATGTTGCTCTTATTGCACCACCCTTCTTGCTCCTAAGAGAATATCAATTCATGATACTAATGCAACAATTAAGATTCAAAAGGAAGTAGAAAACCTCATGCAAATAGATGGCGGAATTATTTAGACTTCTTCCATCCTTACTGTTTCCCTTCCCGAAGCTGAAGATATGGAGTGCTCCTAAGACAATTTGTTCATGATTTATTGAATTATATGTCTTTTTGCTACTATACAAAATGTTTAGCTCATGCTAAAAGGAGGGTCTGTTGGAATAGAAAATTATGTTTTAGCATTGTTTTACGTAAGTTAGCATTCGCAGCGCCATTTTGTGTAAGGGCGCCATTTTGTATCATGATCGAAACTAATCCTTTGCCATTTCTGAGAAACGGCCTTCTCTAGGTTATGTTTCTTCGGAGCTGAGTTTGCTACACTAATGAATGCACTGTTCTTATTAGCGCATACATTTCCTTTACATGTAGGCCTTCTCCCACTTGTCTAGTGGTGGGTACAGGCAGAGTGACCTTGAGTAGTAGATAAGGTGTGCCCGGCTCAGAATCGAAACTTATTCCTTTGTAATTTACTGTCCAGCTGCATCTTCCTGGAAAATTCCACGGTGGGCGTGCTTTCATTGGTTTCGAAGTGTACATAATGTATCGTTATGCTTGCTGATGTCAGTCCCTCTGCAGCACTCCTAGCGACTGGGCAGACAGGGCTCCGCTCTGAGTGTACTTTGAATAAACTGTTATTGGTTTGTATTCTCTACTGTCTGAACGACTCTTCATTTGGTACGGAAGGCTGAGAGGTGGTCGTGAGTGACCCGAGTGACCCTAATCGTGCCACTTCTTTCAGTCTGCCCACTCCACCTCCTCGGTACTATGTATACCTTCTCCTCCAATGATTTTCCAGGGATAGAGAAGGGGAAACTCCTGTGCAGCTTCACGTATCATCAGTTCAAAACACCGGCAATGCATTTGTTACAGAACCACATGAAAGGCAGGCAAATGTCATTTCTTTTGCGTTCCAAGCCTGATCATTGTATGTAGTCTTACAGCTTTCACAGTGGAAAATGTCAGTTCTCTGTTTTGTTGGCATGACATATGTCAACTTACAGCTTGGAAAATAATGTCTGAAAATAACTCGCTGGCATCATACCCATTCAAAATATTCATTTTCTACGCCCTACACCTAGAAGCTATCCGCTGTGTGCTGCACTCATCTTCGATCTTGCAAACCATATTTTTACTCTAAAGCAAATGTATGCAAAAACTTACTGGTTGCCATACCTACAGGTTCACTTCTAATATCTGTAAAGCATTTAAAGTACTCACTTGTACTAATGTTCATATGCTAGTCTTGACTCAGTGTAATGATTATGAACATTACATTTAACATAAAACATATTTAACAGAAAGGTGGCCTCTTCCAGCCAAACATCTGGGCTTCACCTTATATGGGGTTTTCAATAGGCAGCTCTACTGTGTACACCTGCAACCCCAAAACAATATAATCCACTATCACCAGCCATGGTTTGTGCTGAAGGGGTGAAGGAGGAGCTACACCTCTTGAGATAAAATAGGAGGAACCAAACGAGGTTCTGCCTGTTTTTAGGGTACCTCCATGGTGTCCCTGAAAGGCACCAGATCTGAAATGTTAGGGTTACACAGGTATTAGTGACCCACAGATCTTTCCAATTAGAAAATATCCAGAGGAACAACTAAAGACAAAGCAAAATGGTGGGAAGGCACAATCACAGTGCTGGACTTGCACTGACTGGTGTTCCAACAACTCCTTAGGGAAACATTTTTCACTAAGGAGAAATCATTTCCTTTATAGCCCCAGAAAGTATTGGAGTGTGTTGGGGCATTTAACACACTAAAGAATAATTTCTGAGTAACCTAAGTGTGCATTAAACGTCACAGAATAATATTGGGAATGTTTGTTGAGACCCGCAAAGTTCCAGCTTTGTCAGCATTACGTTCATTTTCATTTGTTACATCACTGATCCTCCAGTTGGAGAACCCGTTTTCCCGCTGTTGAAAGTGAGTTACAGCTTGAGGGGGCTAAAACCCTACTCAAGCAGCAGCCACAATTTCTGTTAGAGTGAAGTCACAAGCAACCCCAAATTAACCTGTGCTTAACCATCTGGTAGCTTGGCACAAAGCAGTCAGGCTTAACTTAGATGCAATGTGTAAAGCATTTATGCAGCACTTCAACCAAAATGACAAAAATCCAATCCGTAGAATCAGAGATATTCAATTGTAAAGATTTAAGTGAAAATATGGCCTAAATGCACAAAGCACCAACTTGATAACTGTTGTTATCTGGTCGCACTGGAACGGGACTAAGTCACAAGTTCAGGCCGAACATGATGGAGTGCGGGCCGGATAAACGGACCTAGTTAATCCCACTGAACAAAGTACCTTAAGTCCTGTGGGGATATGTACAAGGAAGTGGCGGAGCAGAGCGTTAACATCCTTAGCTTAACGCCGCGCTCCGCCACTTCTGAAACGCAAGGCAGCACCATATTTAGAAGAATGTGGTGCAGCCTTGCGTTTCCCCCTGCGATGGCGCTAAGTTTAGCAACTTCCCATAGTGCAAGGGTGTCTGCGTGCAGGGGAGGATTGTTTATGTGTAGGAAGGTGTCCCTTCCTGCACATAAACAATCCTAAAATGCCATTCTCTCACTTTCATATGTGCTGCTTCATGAAGCACATATGAAAGTGACAAAATGGCATTTTTTTTAAAGATTGTTTATGTGCAGGAAGGGACACCTTCCTGTACATAAACAAACCATGGCATTTTGTTTTTTTCATGTGTGCTGCACAAGGCAGCACACATGGTAAAAGCAACAACGAGGAGAAATAATGCATCTCTCCTCATTTCGCCAACTTAAGACCAGGATTTACCTGGTCTTAATTTTTGGCGCTGCCTCCTATGTATGCCACCCTTGTACATAGGGGGCAGCGTCAAAATTAATGGGTGTTGCGGTGGAACACCCACTGCAACACCCACTGCTCACCTCTTTCGCGCTAAGCATAGCCAGAAAGGGGGCCTTATGTACAAGGCAGC
The DNA here is from genome assembly GCA_963921515.1 of Calotriton arnoldi. NCBI lineage: Eukaryota > Metazoa > Chordata > Amphibia > Caudata > Salamandridae > Calotriton > Calotriton arnoldi. Next base: position 252,572 of record CAWUFW010013958.1, on the reverse strand, counting down.
ATTAAGCCATGTTAAGTGGCTTAATGCTGCCTTGTACATAAGGCTCAGCCCCTATCGCCACCACAACGTCGGTGAAAGTGGCGTTGTGGTGGCGATAGTGGCTTGTACATATGCCTCCAGGTTTGTTGAGCATCGGGAGATCCTGCTTGAGGGTGCGTCGTGCAATGGCAGTTCCGAGGAAGCTGCGGGGCTATGATGAGGAGTCATGCATTCCGTTGAGAAGGGGCTTGCGATGCAAACTCCTGCGTCAAAGATGTGTCACACACCGGTAGATCCAAAGGATCTGGAGGGCTGTGATGCGGAGTCCTGCGTTGTTGTCAATGATGCCATCAACAAGGGGCTTGTGATGCGAAGGCCTCCATTGAGAATGCTTTGCACAGAAGTGGTTCAGAGGAAGCTTTGTGCTGTGGTGCGAGGTCCTGCTGTGGGGAAGCGTTGCGCTGTGGTGGTTCCGAGCACCTGCGAGGAGATGTGTTGTGCTGCAATGGTTCTGCTCACAGGACCACAGCTGGCCTGGCAGAGCACCTCAGGCCCACTTACAAGGGTCCAGGACTGGAATGGCACCACTTGGGGGGCAAGACTCACAGCAGGTAGAGTCCAGGTGCTGGGTTCAAGGTGGTTGGAGCCTTTTCTGTCCCTGAGGCTCTGATCAGGAGACCAGCCAACTAGGCCTTGTAGTCACTCTGGTGGTCTTGGGATCAAGATGCAGGCCAGTCCTTTCACTCAGGTAGCAGGGCAGCAGAGTAGCAGTACTCCTTGCAGAGCAGCACAGCACTGCTTCTGAGTCTTCCACAGGTCCAGAGATGTACTGAAAAGTTGGATCTGAGGGTTCAATATTTATACCTTGTGCCCTCTTTGAAGTAGGAGAAGGTTCATGAAGTTTATACTCCCAGATTTGTTTGGAATTTCCTGAATCCCTGCCCTGGCCCCAGCTTGTTTGTGTCACATAAGACTAGTGTCAAACCCTCTTTGAGTGTGCTCAGACAGAGCCTTTATGATGTGCAAGTGTGGTAGGTGACAGCTCCTCCTCCTCATCAAGTCAGAGATGGCCCATCCTGCCGACACCTATTTCCCCTTTGTCTCACTGTCTGGGAGCACTGCACAAAGACAAACTGCCAGCTACACCTAGTCATGTGACCCTAGGATACAGGCGGCAGGCACCAAATTGTTGGGAGAAGAAAATGGCAACTTTCTAGAAGTGGGATTTTCAGAACTGGGATTTAAAATCCGAATTTACCATTAAAGAGGGCTTTAATGGTGTAGATGCTAAACTCAACATTCCTATCTGCTGCCAATTGAGAGTTATCACTTATTAAATGTAATAAGTTAACCCAATGCTACCCAATGAGGCAAGCATCGTAGTAGTGAAAAACGAATGTAAGAGTTTTTCACTACCAGGACATATAAAAGTCAAAAGTACATGTCCAACTTTTTAAATACACTGCACCCTGCCCTACGGGCTGTTTAGGGACTATCCTAAGGGCGACTTATACGGAATAAAAAGGAAGTTTTAGGCCTGGTAAAAGGTTCATCTTGCCAGGTCGAAATGGCAGTTTAAAAGTGTGCACACAGGCTGCTGTGGCAGGGCTGTGGCATGTTTAAAAGGCTACTGAAGTGGATGGCACAATAAGTGCTTCAGGCCGCTAGCAGTGCTTAATTCCAGCTGGTGGTTTCTGTTGCTCAGCACCAGCACTTAATTGTCAACACTGGTGCTTGTGACAGTCTGCCATAAGGTGGCACTAACTGGCAGGGACGGCTCTTCCGTAATGGCAGAGGAGCATCGCCCCACTTGTCAAAGTCAGTCAGAGAAAAATAAAATGATAATAAAACAATATTATCATTTTATTTTCCGCTGACTTACTGACCCATATGTCAGTGTAGGGCGGGGCAGAGCCAGACCATTGCAGGGGGAGAAGTGATGGGCACTGTAAAGTGCGAATATCGGTTTGCCAAACATACATGTGCACTTAAGTTTCTCCTGCGCAGCCGGGCTGGAGAAACAGCACAGACTCCTAGGCACTGCCTGAGCAGAAATCGGGCCACTCAGACCAATCCTGGCACTGCTCTCATGCTAGGAATAGCATGAGAGCAGCACTAGCATTTCGTGGGGAGCCTGTTCCCCAGTGACTGCTGGGAGGAGAACCAGAGAAGTGCACTGAGGTGGCCGGTGTCGACAGGTAAATTGTTTTTTATTATTTATTATTCCCCTAATACCCCGTCATCCCCCACGCCCCCACTTTAGTATGCAGCAGCCACCACTGCTGTCTGGCTAATTTAAAGATGACCACAACAACAGTTAATTATTAATTCAATACATTAAAAATGACTCTTACCTGCCACCCAAGCCATTCTTATAGCTTTGGGGGCCTGTAATAGTCCGAATTGTCACACTTGTAGGAGTGTGATGCTTAGTGGTTGTGTTGTTACTATCATTGGCAGCATGGCAGGGGCAAGTTGGGTGCAAGCTGCAGTGGCCTCTTGAAAGAGCCCGGGCACTATTTTTTTTTTTTTACAAATTAAGCAATGCCCACTAGCCACTAGCACTATTTAATTTACAGGCCCTGGGTACTCATAGTACCACTTTACTAGGGACTTACAAGTAACTTAAATATGCTAATTGGGTGTAAGTCAATTCTACCTTGCTTAAAGGAGAGAGCACAAACACTTTAGCACTGGTTATCAATAGTAAAGTTTGCAGAGTCCTAAGGCCAACAAAAACAAGAACAGCAAAAATTAAGAGTAGTCAAAATGTTTGGGGGAAGACCACCCTAAGGATGACAGGTTTAACACTCACCCTTTCACTATATTTATAAATTCAGAAAATCCAAGGCCCAGACAGGGTTCCCAGATGTATAAGACCTGCATGTGCCTGTAAATATCTAATACTCTGATTCTGTGATAAATATATGTCATGCACATATACACAAAACACTTCCTGCATTCTCTAAGTATTCACCCAAATGCTCAAAACTGTGAATTTGGCTCCTATATTTTGGTGACTCCTTGGAATACCATATTTTATCATGAGTTTTCTACAGTGATAGGTCCCATGCAGTGAAAAAAGTATGCACATCTTTCTTAAGAATTTCAAAAAAGAATCTGACGACTCTGCAGCAATATGCAGGCTGTTTGAAGAGCAAATAGCAAGCAATATGTCATACCTACTAGATAAATCTTCCCTATTGCCAGTAGAGTTTAGAGGAGCAGAAAACAAGCAGAATAGGACCATTTATGAAACGTAATTTCAGCTATTCAGATCTGCAAAAACGGTTTGGGGTCTGTTGTTAATTCTTACGTTTGATTGCTTACAACATAAATCAGGGACAAAATATGTTTTGTGCTGTATTTTGATTGGCTATTATGACAGATGCCATGGTTTGCATCTTATGTTGCAGCTAAAACATGAACTTCTTTATGCTTCCCCCATCGGAAAGGTGTTCAAGCCATTCCTCTGAACTTTAAAGCACAATTTGTGGGTAATTAGTGAACTTGCGTATTGTTTACTTCAGCTCTCAGTAAAATGCTCACATCAAACCTCGCAGACAGTCGCGGCTCGCAATACTCGGGGGTGGAGGGGCTGGGGGGGTCGCGCGGGGGTTACCGCGGGGGTGAGGGGGGGTTAAAATAAAATAAGAAAACCTACCTGACTGGGTCCCGCGCCGCCTCTGCTCCTGGGCCGGGTCCCGCGTTCCGCGATTTCCTGAAGTTCAGGAACAGGCAAGCTCCTTCCCCTCCTGTAAGCCAATCACAATGCTGCAATGGCAGCTTTGTGATTGGTACAGAGTACCGGACAGCGCCCAGCCAGGCACCTGTAGGGAAGCCATTTTCTCTATGTAGGCTGCATGCAGCCTACATAGAGAAAATGGCTGACCAAACAGTCAGGGTACTCAGAGTGGTGCAAGCCACTCCTCCCCGCCCCGCCCACCCGCCCACCCCCAACCTGGCATGCCCCTGTCTTCTGCTCTCTCACAGCACGAGAAGCAGAAACATAAAATGGTATTAAAAACACCATTTTACTTTTCTGCTTCTTGCACTGCTAGAAAGCAGTAGGGCGGCGCTCCTCCGCCCTAATGGAGGAGCCGCCCCTGCTCGCAGAAGATGTCAATGTGTGCTCTGCGTCAAATGTGATATTACTTTTAAAAATTAGAATCTTGTTACAATCATATTTTACAGTCAAATGATCATCCTTCTCTGCTCGTATCTTATTGAGCAAATATTATTTCTTAACCCAGCAAAGAAAGAACCAACTTCCTCAAATGCAGAACCAGGAGGCACAAGAAAGTGCTCTTGAAAAACCATTGATTGTGACACCAAATTCTCCATCCACCTCTTGGTTCACCGTGAAGGAGCCAATCGCATCTCCAGTCTTACGAAAAAGACCCACAGGCTGCTCAGTGTTCTCCCGGAGGTATTCAGCTGAAATGCAATCTCCTGTTCCGACAGTGAAAGAGCAAGATGCTCACCACCATTTGAGATCGAAAGCTAGACATAACATTGCTACTGTCAATGCCCCATCACAAACTAACCACTACAAATCAAGCTGCTCCTATTAAAGTGAATCTCCAACCCCGAATTAAATTAAGGAAGTGCTAGCCCTGCTTTTCCCCCTAGGAGCCTCCCAGTAGTAGCCACGAATTCCACTTCCACTCAAATCTTTAATTTAATTAAAACTTGATGAGCCAAGTCCTTGTTCTTCCATATGTCCAGGTAGTGCAACAGCCTTTTGAGGCTAAACAGTGATACTGTATCTGGGGGGGAAGACACCATTTTTATTTATTTGGAGAGCCGAAAATCTTTGCACCATTCATGTGTGGAGGTAGTGTTGAAATGTGAACAGAAATACAATGAGTAATATATATTTCGCAGGGGTCAATCGATAACATAGCGCATAAAGTTCTTCTATCACCTTGTACCCTCATCTGCTCATGGCACTCTTTCCAGCCCATGATCCTTTAATTCCCAAGCAGTAACATTCATTGCGTAAAAGCAATCATAATTGATTACATCAATTGTTCATACATCATCAGATCCTCAACCTCATCACCATTTCCACCATTCCACTTATTGACGACTCTTTTATTCCAAACTAGAGTGTTACACAAATCAGTAAAAACTGTCCAGAGGGTGCAACACGACTAAACTCTCAAACTATGGTCTCATAACCAACCTTTAATTCAAATATCTACATTGTATTGATTATCTGAGATCGCCCTAGGCATTGTTTAGATTACGAGATTTCTTTTTTATTTTACTTTTCTTTGAAAAAGTAGCAGCTATTCCAGTTGTTTCATAGAAAGTTCCTAGAAAGATTATTAAAAATGGAGATTCCTGCCTTCTTGCACCCATAGGCCATTCATGGTATTGGAATCCTTGACCAATAGGTCTAATTAGGAACCCACTCTTCTATTATGTCTGTCATTGTCCTAGATTGTGTCATCTTCATTGTCTTAGACAGATATATACTTACCCAAGTGAACTCACTCAGATGTCTGACTAGTCTCCAATGGGGTCCTGCAGGGTTCTATCTATACGTATGTCTGTGATGTCCATCTTATACAATGTGAATCCTTACTGCCCTTAAATGTGTCTCGTACCACCAGTATGAGGATAATAGACAATTAGATATGATAACAACATCCAGGGGCATATGTACAAGCCCCTAACACCAGCACAATGTCACCTATAGTGACGTTGTGGTGGCGATAGGGGCTGCGCCTTAAGTACGAGCAGAGTTAAGCCACTTAATGTGGCTTAACGCTGCCTTGTACATAAGGCCCCCTTTCACGCAATGGTTAGCGTGAAAGGGGTGGGCAGTGGGTGTTGCGGTGGGCGTTCCACCGCAACACCCATTGTATGTGACGCTGCCCCCTATGTACAAGGGTGGTGTACATAGGAGGCAGCGCCAAAATTAAGACCAGGTAAAAACTGGTCTTAAGATGGCGAAACGAGGAGAAACGCATTATTTCTCCTAGTGTTTGCTTTTTCAATGTGTGCTGCCTGGTGCAGCACACATGGAAAAAGCAAAATGCCATTGTTTGTTTATGTACAGGAAGGTGTCCTTTCCTGTACATAAACAAACTTTTTTTTAAATGCCATTTTGTCACTTTCATGTGTGCTGCATGAAGCAGCAAGCACAAAAGTGACAGAATGGCATTTCTAGATTTGTTTATGTGCAGGAAGGGACATCTTCCTACTTATAAACAATCCTCCCCTGCACGCAGACACCCTTGCACTCTGGTGCAAGGGTGCCTACGTTGGCGCCAAATTGCTAAACTTAGCGCCATTGCAGGGGGAAACGCATGGCTGCACCACATTCTTGTCAGTATGGTGGAGCCTTGCATTTCAGAAGTGGAGGAGAGAGGCGTTAAGCCAGGAAGGCTAACGCCTCTCTTCTCCACTTCCTTGTACATATACCCCCCAGTGTCTTAAGTTGTGCCTTGACAACATTCAGCACTGGATGGCCACAATTATATAAGGGTCAGATTTGCCAAAACTGAATTGAAGGTCTACCCTTGTGGTGAGCTCCAGCAAACATGGATGTCCAACAAGATCCTCAGTCTTCTTTCTCTGCCAGCACCAAGCAACCAGCTTCCAAAAAAATGTAAAACTCTCATTTGAGAGCCATGTGATGGAAAATATCCATGTACCACAAAAGGTATGCAGTTCCTAAGGGGACAGGAAAAACAGGTCTTTCTTCGTGATGCCCTCACACACCCCGAAGGATGTCATGCTTCATCATTGGGCTTTGCTCCTCATCGGGCCAGCGCTGCAATGCCCGACGGGCTCACCGTAAACGGGGCTCTTTGCCGGAGATCTTTTTTTGAAGAAGCCGTAGGGTGCGTGCGGGTGTGGGGGCAGAAGTGTAGTGCACAGGTAGGGGATTAAAATAAGTCTGGAGCAATCCTATTCAAAAAAAGATTTAATGGTTAAGGTAGTTCCAGCTTAATTAAAAGTGTGTGGATGCCCTATGTGGAAATAATGTGCCTAGAGGGCTATCTCTGTGAAGTGGGTTGACATGTTTCGTGCCCTTGTCGCTCCTAACGAGTCATGTGGCACTTCTTCAGGACCTAAGTGAATGAGCCCAGAGCGAGGGTAGGATCACAGCTAGTTGCCATCCACCCAGCACTTCAGAGCAACAACGTGCTCTGTTACTTCCCCTGTCAGGCCGTAGACCACTATACTGGGGGTCTCCTGCTGCCCAGTATAGGTCTACTAGGGCGCCACTCTATGTTGTCTGGTCATCACCAAAAAATATTTGGAACCAGACTTCTAGTAGTGCACCACTCATTCACTTAGGTCCTGAAGAAGTGCCACACGACGAGGAGCAAAGCCCAATGATGAAGCATGACATCCTTCGGGGTGTGTGAGGGCATCACGAAGAAAGACCTGTTTTTCCTGTCCCCTTAGGAACTGCATACCTCTTGTGGTACATGTATTCAGGAGCCCTGAATGCAGAACCTGTATAAATAACGGCTCCCGGTCCCAAAACCCTTCTTTTTGACATGGAAAATATCCAAACAGCTTGACACCAACTTCACCACCTTACCAGAATTAATTTTTTCATACACCCAACAAGCTTTCCTTTAGTGTCGAGGACATAGTGCCGCACATTGAGAGGGGTAATGCTCCGCTCATTATTCTTCCAGATCCCACAAAAATTGCCCCACTTGCTGCAGTCCTCCAGGGCATCAGTGAAAAAAAATGTAAACACATCGCTTTCCAGTTCTACAATACAGTCTACAAAAAATGTTTTACCACACAAGAAAGACCATACTGCATACAAGCTACAGGATCTTGAGTGGTCTTCACATAACCCGCAGCTCATGCCTCACAAAACTTGGCATGTAGAAATCCCTGGAGGAATGAACACAGATGCACACCTCCTTTGCCTATGCACAAGCCTGTTCAATTAGGATACTGCTACATCTTATTCTGGCCAATTTTCTGCAACACTTCATGGAAGATTCAAAATGCCACCTCTTTACAATATTCCTGTCACCCACTGCCTAACTCGAGTCTTGCCTTAGGCCCCCAGGTTATTCTTCCTCCACTGCACGCCGAAAATAAATATAATGTATATGGATGGGTTCCCTCTCACTGGCCACCCAAGCCTAGCACATATCTACCGTGTACAATGTGAAGTATGACACTGCCCCGCTCCCTCGCGCAGGGGCAAGTCAGCTCGCCAAGAAAAAAATGTAAATATTCCAAAATGTACATTCAAATGTGAAACCTAAAACTTAAACGGTAAACATTTAAGATATTGCCGAGCCGAGGACTCGTCAGATTCCTTTGATTAAAATGTATTCAAGAGCTAAACTCATCTATACCTGTTGGGCCTCTAACTTGGCATTGCTGGTCTCGTGCCAGATGCAGTCGGCTCACAAAAATCCAGCCCATTCATCTATACAACAGCAGAGCATCCTTGAAAGTGACTACAACAATCCTTTTTGATGCAGTGACAGAGTACAGGCAGCACATTAAAAATGTCAAATTAAGCCCATCCCGGTGAATAGTTGTCCCCGTCGAGCGCTCTTTCTCTGATGCTGGGCCGTTGAATTCATTTTCATGCTTCGCCATGCTCGACAATAGTGCTGCTCCCTAAGGGCGGCGGCCACGATTCAAGCGGTGAAGATTTGTTAGCGAGGAAAAATCACAATTACGACACCCAGGCATCCGGCCCGCCAGAGAGGGAACATGGCTGACCACAAAAAGGCAGACAGTGACGGATTCAGTGATATATATATGAGGAAGGCTGCTGCACGGCATCTGTTTTATCGCTTATTTTTATTCAATCATTACTGCCACTGCCATTAGTATTCGTTGCAGAGACTATGTAGCTGAATGCATTTTACGGTACACTATGTAGGATGTTATTCATGCTTTGGCGAAGTGGGAATGCAGCTGTGAAATGTAGGCAGTCCCAGTCCGTTCAACCCCTGGCTGCCATTTTGAGGTTAGGGTACTGCCAGTCTGTGCCGTCAAAAATCTGTTACCCAAATAGGCCTCCTTCCATAGGGCTGCTACATCAGTGCATTAGAAAACCAACTCTACTTAAGGTGAACCTTCCAGCACTTATTTTTCCTCAGCGCGCTCGCTGTGCCTGGTGCCCGAAGCATGGCAGTCCCAGGTAGGAACAAGAATCAATGGCTGTCACACACACATTGAGGAAACTCCCTACGCATGAGGGTTTTGCAGAAATAAACCACCGCTTTGGGTTTTTTCAGCAAAACCAAAATAATGCTAACCGGCACCATTACATGGTGGCCGACTGGCATTACTGTTTTGACAAAAGTACTAAGGCCATGTCATTAGCAACTCTTTCATCAAGCCAGTACACTCCACCATGACGGGATGGTTAAGTATTGAGGGCCGTCCACCACTGAGCTGGCACAAATGTAGGGTTTGCTGCCCCCATTGGAATGGCAGGCAACCCGCCATGGTCTATATTACCACCATAGCACACTTACCATAGGTTTTTTAATGTGTGACATGTATTTGTGGACTATCACACAGGCATAGACGCAGGCGTGCATCTTATGAGCACCAAATCCACACATGTAAGATGCAGTATTTAGGTGAGCGCAGGAAGGCTTTCCAAATAAACTGTGAGATTCTGATGTTTCTCTGCTTGTGTTATGGAACATTTTACTTCGCTGCGCTCTTTGTAATGTAGTGTTTTCTGTATGTTTTGATACTGTCAGCTGTCTATTCTAATACACCTGTTCTAATTGGCTGTGGCTGGGGCACACTATGAGATGTTGCCATTAAAGTTCTTTCTGCGTGTTCCTGTGTGGTGGACGCTTCATAAAGTGTTCCTGTGTGGTGGACGCTTCATAAAGTGTTACTGTGTGGTGGACGATTCATAAAGTGTTCCTGTGTGGTGGACGCTTCATAAAGTGTTCCTGTGTGGTGGACGATTCATAAAGTGTTCCTGTGTGGTGGACGATTCATAAAGTGTTCCTGTGTGGTGGACGCTTCATAAAGTGTTCCTGTGTGGTGGACGATTCATAAAGTGTTCCTGTGTGGTGGACGATTCATAAAGTGTTCCTGTGTGGTGGACGCTTCATAAAGTGTTCCTGTGTGGTGGACGATTCATAAAGTGTTCCTGTGTGGTGGACGCTTCAGAAAGTGTTCCTGTTTTTCCAGGTGCATTCAGAGATGTAGGACAGATCTCTACCATATTTCCAATTAGGACCACATCACAAACTCACTGGATTTCGTTGTGGGGACACAGGAGTCCGGAATCTTGAACTGGGGCTTCTCTGAATGGACCAGAGCAGTATCCCACTATGGGGTTGTGACTCCATGTCAGGATTAGTGAGGATCGTGGAGGGAGAAACAAAGGTAGCACACATCAAACCCACACCGAAGAGCTTGGGGTATATGCTAGCCTTTCAAAGGAGATCATCAAAGGTTGTTCAAATTGCTTCTTTCATCTACACCTATTGCATAAGATTTTACCAGTATTACTGATGGACCAACATAAAGCAGTTATTCAAATCAAGATTAGACTACTTCAACTCCTTGTGCGTGGACCTACCTTCTGCACTCATGAATGGATTACAGCTTGTGCAGCGTGGTGCCACTAGACTACTGTTTAATATATCGCAGCTTCATTCAATGAGAACTCACATTTGTGCTTTACATTGGGTCTCGGTTCGGAACAGTTTAACAAACTATGGTCCAGTTGGCATTAAATCACATATTAAATCTTATCGCCCTTCGTGAACTTTGCACTCTTTTTCTAGATCCTTTCTTTTGGTGCCCAGGTTTTAAAAATCTCAGATCAGAGGAAAATCTATTTTTTAACCACTCCGCTCAATCTTGGAATGAACTCCTACTGAAAAAAAACCAACGATGAATCCAATTACTTAACTTTCAGGAAAAAAAACAAAAACATGTCTCTATAATTAGAATATATTACAGCCTGCTTTCTGCCAGCACCACCTCACCCTGGGCCAGATGTACGACCAGCCAAATAGCGATTCGCAAATCGCGTCGCTTTTTCGACTCGCAATTTGCGACTCGCTATTCGGCATGTACAACAGTGTCTTGGACACTGTTTGCGACTCCCAATGGGGTCGCAAAATGCGAGGCTCATGAATATTAAAGAGCCACTTGCATTTTGCGACCCCATTTGGAATGGCTGGTCCTCCCAGGTTCGGGTCTAAGACCCCTTTGCACACGCTAATAACCGTCGTACATCTGGCCCCCTCACTGCATTTTATTTGCACTTTGGAAATCCACCAGTCATGCATTTTTCAAATTGCATTCAATGTAGAATTACGAGAATTAGCAATAGAACTGAGTGACAGATTTAAAGATGGAGTATGAGTGATGTATTTAATTGCAGGGAAAGCACTCGGTACTGTAATTAGTGCTGGTGTTGTGACCATCGCCGCTGTAGATCTTCCTAACATATTACCATCAGCATTACTTATATTGCATTTGTTTATGACCTTTTAAACAATCCCTGTAAATTTTACAGTGATAGAAGCACCACAACACAAACTCCAAACGGCATACAGCACAGATGTCCACCCTCCTACCTTAAGATATATGTCAATCTTGGATTATCGCATAAAAGTCTCGGAAGTCAATGTGCTGTGAGGTTGGCCTACAGGGTTGCACAGCTGAAATATATTGGAGACAAATATTCTTGTGGCAAAGGTGCAATATCAATAACTTACCCACAGACTGAGGAAAGAGTCCAGTGCATCAATGCTAATAAGGTGTCAGAATGGCATTAAGTTTCAGAGGAACGTTCATATGGCATTGGACCTGCAACCAACACACCTGAAGACTTATGTCTTACTAATGGGCAGCTGAAAGTTGAAACTTAGCACTATGCACGGCATAGCATTTCCAAGCAACCGATGCTGTACTACTGAAAGTGCCACCAAGCACAATCGGCTTTTGCACATGTTTTTGGGGTCCCAGGTTATTTAGAAATCACAGAAGAGGAAGGAATTGTTTCCACTAGCCCTTCTGTAGTCGTGACTGAATTTGTGGAAAATTAGAGATCAGACAATGGCCAAGGGAAATTTGCTCATTTACATGTGGTATGTTTTCATGCAAATGGGGGAGTCCTTTAACATGTATGCATGCTCTATAGTACTGCAGCTCATGCACGAATACAAAAGCAAAAGACACAATTGATGGACGGAATGCTGGACAATGCAAACATTCACCCCCAGTCACAAGGATCTGGGTTAAATCCATCATTCTTTTGCTCAACACACCACCCTAGTTTGGACCCAGCCATATGCAAATCAGTCTTGACCCTGTTCCTTGTGGGAACAGTCGAGCCCAAACTGCCGAGCCAGGTCCTCTCTGGACCGGAAACAAGCATCCTGGGACCGGTTTCAGGGCATCAGCCAGGCTAGCTTGATTCCAGTGGTGTAGTGAGCACGGGACCCACATCTGGGCATACCTTTCCCACTTAGGGCGACAAAAGCAAAAGACACAATTGATGGACGGAATGCTGGACAATGCAAACATTCACCCCCAGTCACAAGGATCTGGGTTAAATCCATCATTCTTTTGCTCAACACACCACCCTAGTTTGGACCCAGCCATATGCAAATCAGTCTTGACCCTGTTCCTTGTGGGAACAGTCGAGCCCAAACTGCCGAGCCAGGTCCTCTCTGGACCGGAAACAAGCATCCTGGGACCGGTTTCAGGGCATCAGCCAGGCTAGCTTGATTCCAGTGGTGTAGTGAGCACGGGACCCACATCTGGGCATACCTTTCCCACTTAGGGCGACAAATGCAAAAGAATCAATTGATGGACGGAATGCTGGACAATGCAAACATTTACCCCCAGTCACAAGGATCTGGGTTAAATCCATCATTCTTTTGCTCACCACACCACCCCAGTTTGGACCCAGCCATATGCAAATCAGTCTTGACCCTGTTCCTTGTAGGAACCGTCCAGCCCGAACTGCCAAGCCAGGTCCTCCCTGGACCGGAAACAAGCATCCTGGGATCGGTTTCAGGGCATCACCCTTCATCAGCCAGGCTAGGTTGATTCCAGTGGTGTAGTGAGCACGGGACCCACGTCTGGGTGATGGAGCAAGGACTCGTACATGAGACTTGCTCGGAAGCAATCCTTTCGTTTAAACTCACTAACGAATTACTAACAACGTGTTTTGTGAATAATAATACACATTTCCTTTACACGCGGAAGAAAATGAAGCTTGCCTATGTGTTTACTAACTGCAATAACATAAATGAAGGACTAAGATGTATTTTAACACGGGATCTTTACTGCGCATGCGTCTACTGCATCTACGTAGTATGACGTACTAACGCTTGGAGGGAAATAATGGCGCTTGCGCAAAGAACCATGAAATGGCCGTTTGAAAACTCACATGCATGGCACCTGCTTGCTGAAATTAGAAAATAAGTTTTATACTAATGCAAATGCAGAAAGGGAAATAATAAATGGTATGGGCTAGAGTAGAGGTTGGTGGTATACAGTGAAATCATTTATTTTTGAGAATAACATTTTTCCTTTTGACTTTATTATTAGTGCGTATTTGGGCCTGTCAAATTTGTCTGAGTCGAGCAGACTGACGTTGCGCGACGCATGCGCCCTGGCGAGAAGCTACGAAAGATGACTAAGGACTTGTCACTCGTCCAAGGCCAGCGAAGATGTGCCCTGGGAACATGAGGGTGAAGAGTTCATATGAAGGAATTTTATTCAAGAAATCGCTACATTTGTATTAATAAAGTTTGAAGATGTATGGGAAAGGAAATGCGGAAAAAAGTTTGAGGGGAGGAGTCTTGAAACAATGGTTTAAAGAAATAAGTTAAATGTAAGCATGGTGTGATGATCATCCCCCCATTGCCTGTCCAATCAGAAGTTAGTATTTTGTAAAATTGAAACATTAATGGGTGGTACATGGTAATAGAAAGGTATAATTGAAGTAGTTTAGTGAGTTAGTTAGCTAAGCTTGTTGGGAGTGGAAGCAGCTGAAACAATTTGGAGCTTGGGATGCTGTCGGTGCTGGGGGTGGTGCTGATGCTGTGAGATGCTGATGAAGAAAATCGAATGCAGAACCATCTACTTAACTTAATTGGGTTAGAAAGAAGATCACGGAAGAACCACGAGGAGGAAGAGAGTGTCAGAGAGGGGTGCGACGCAGTCGTCGGTATCTAGAGAGGTGAAGTATCCTGTCCTGATTCCTGTCCTGAAGTCTTTGTCTCCTGATCTGTCCCGGGGACCCTTACCAGCCCTTTGGCCAGGGGGTTGGTCTTCACACCATACTTGGTAATCATAAATTCATAGTCTTGATAAATGCTCTTCTCTCTCTATCTTCTTTCTGAGCATAGTTGTTGTGTGGATCTGAATTGTTATATCTATTGAAATTTTCGATTGAATTGGCACTCTTGCGAATGAGGGTGTTTGTACTGAAACGTTTAAGATGGTTCACAAACTACTAATTTAGATAAAGATTTAAAAACTTACCGAGTCTGTGATTGTTTTATTTAATCAAGAAATGTTTAATCAAGTTATGTTAATAATCACCATCAACTAGTTCCACCTAATGGTCCATTGACCAGAGGAAAGAACTATTTGATCAGTGAAAGGTTTAGTTAGAGAAGAAATAACTAGATCTTGAGGTATGAAAATCATAAAACTAAAAAGTTCCAGCGGTCTACTTGGTCTTTAGTGCAAGAGAGTTATATGGGCCCAGGTGAGTATGTGGTAGTGGTGTATCTGTTGCTAGTATGCTGCTGGATCAGTTTTCTGGTAGCAGAGCTATGGTTGTTAGTGACTAGTTTGGTGATAAGTATAGATTATTGATTTTTGACTTATGTTTTAACAAAAAGAGTTAGCGTCCTGTTTTTATGTCGTCTGGAAAAATTCCCTGGGAATGAATAGCGGGTGGCGATAGAAACCATACTGCAGTGAGGTTACTCGTCTGTTGGAATAACACTGAGGAGTTAGGAAATGCTAGCAGTGTTAAAGTAGGGACTATTTTCTGTGTAAAAGTGAGAGTAATAGATAGCAAAGAGTTCGCTAGTGAAACTTTAGGTGTTATATCACCTAGAAAGGGTAACCCTGAAGGAGTAGTAGGTTCTTCTAAGCTAGAATGACAGCAAAAGGAGTTCGCTGGTGAAACTTTGGTCTCGGAATTTCCCAAACGGGTGATACCGAAGGAGTAACAAGTTCTCTGGAGCTTGTATGAGGAGTAAGCGGAAAGTTTTACTCGCAGTGAAAATATATAAACTATTCTTTGATTTAGTGGAACAGACAGAGTAGCAAATTTTTTTATGTCGTTTATAACAAAGAAGTTTTAAGAAAATATTGAGAAATAAAGTTTCATATTACCTTGTAAAGGGAGGGTCAGTTGCCAGAGTGGTACTGACGTCACAGAGAGCCGCACTGGGATTGGTAGACACAGCGAGCATGTGACAGGAGGAGCTTTGTAAAGGAGGGGTGAGAAATCGCCTGAGTTGGACTGACGTCACAGAGAGCCGCGCTGGGATTGGTAAACACAGCGGGTGTGTGACAGGAGCAGCCATGTAAAGGAGGGGTCAGTAGTAAGGAGCAGAACTGACGTCTGGAAAAGGCCGCGCTGGCATTGGTCGGAGTACGAGTGTGAGCCGGATTTGATTGGATACTTAGTTAGAAGCCGCGCTAGGATTGGTGAAGAGAAAATTGTATGCGGGATTTTGATTTGACTGTAAGTGCAAGACGTATAGGTAGGAAAGTTCAAGGGTTTGCGGAATACAATTTCCTACACCGTTCTTCAAGAATGTATGGAGAGAAAAGAAAGATGTCATTTTTTAAGAAAATAAAGAATTTCTTTGTAAAAGATAAGCCTGTGTTGACTAGGAGAGGGAATTCCTATTCCACCACCGAAGACGCCAGCATCTTTTATGATGATGGAGAGAGGATATCATACCTGCGTGTGGTTGGAAAACTGGATAGAGTATACGAAGGATGATGGTGTGTTAGCATTTCCTAAGGATGGTACGTTTAATCGGAGGATACTTCAGAATTTAAGATTGAAAATGAATGATTTAGAACCTAGACCTAGGTTAACTCAATATGAGGCTTTGGAAGAATGGGAGACTGAGTCATATGAACAAGAGAAATGCAGAGGTGGAAGATATAGAGGATTCTTTCCGAGACACTTGCATGAGTCACAAGAAGGGCAGATGAAACAGTGGAGGAGAGCTATGGTATCAGAAGGGCTATATCCAGTATTGATGGCTGAGGAACAATCTGGAGGAAAGTGTAAGGAGAAAACAAAACATTTGAACACAGCAGGATATGGTGAATCAGATGATGAGTTATTAGAGGATATTTTAATAAAAAATCCACCACTGTATCAAGAAGCAGCTAGCAAGGTTGTCCCAAGTGCGCCAATAATGGGAATACCATTAACTCCACAGATTGTACATGAGACATCATACAACAGAGTGTTGCAAGATAATGAAAGAGAAGCTTTGAATAAAACTAGAGAAGAACTAGTTCAAAGGATAAGTCAATTGAATTTAAATACTGAAGCTATGACAGTACCAGTAACCATTGGTCCAGTAATCCCATTATATGGAGATAATAAGATTTACCAGAAACCACAACTTGTGACAGTTCCATTAAATAGTCCTAGAAAAGAGATAGTAATCACAGATGATCAGGTTAGCGAAAGTGAGTCAGTTATTTCATCAATGGATCTCCCTAATGTGGAACCTCTGACAGAAACCCCAAAGAGAGTCACACCAATTAATTTAAGAGAAAGAAGACCTTTGGTTTCCTTTGGTTGGAACTGGAGGCACAGCCGTAGTCACCTCTGAAGAAATAGAAAGGTGGGCTCAGAAAAGAGATAATCAGAACCCAATACCAAAGATTTTAGATATCAGCAGATTGAAAGTGGAATTGGAAGAGATGATGACAGGATGTGTGGGTACAGAAAGATTAAACGTTTACAATGATGAGGAATTATTGTTTCTATGTAAGAGTATAACTAGGAGAGCAAGAATATTTCATGAGAGACTAACTGAAGTTGCTTCAGAGATTGGAATAGACATAGGGAAATCAAAATTGTTACAGAAACCCTCTCGAGTGGATTTTACTGATAAAGATTTAGAAAGTGTAAATGCTTCTGGAAAAAGGCTACAGATAAAAGAATTAATGAGCATTTTGCGAAAATGGGGAGACATTCATAAATGGAGAATTAGATGGATAAGAAAGAAAGAGGAAGTACAAGCGAGAGAAGCAGCAGCTGCATTTCCAGTAAGAGAATCAGGAAAAGTGGAAAAATTGTGTCCGATGAGAGAGGTTCCTGGAGGTGGATATGTTCATGTCCCTTGGAGTAGACAAGATATTTTATCATTTACAAATGATTTTCCAAAACAAAGAGAAAAACCAGTTAAGTGGTACAAACAGGTAGAAAAGTTTGTGAAGGTTTCAAAGGTGTTATTGAAAGACTTGGATGGTCTATTCAATATAGTGGTACCTGCTGATTTATGGACAGAATGTAAGATCACAATTGATTGGCCTAATGAGGAGTATCCTAGAGATGCAAAAACAGGAGCACCTTCGGAAGAAGTGATGAAAAAGTATCACCAAGTATTTACGTATTTGAAAGGGAAAATCCCTCCTAAAGAAACAGATTGGGTAAAAATAGATAGTACCAAATGAATCTGTACATGCATACTATGAACGGTTATTGCAGGTGTTTAAGCAGTATAGTGGTTTTGAGAATATTGGTGACAAAGATATGGGACATTTTGTGTATCGGTTTGTATATGGCTTGAAACCAGAAATCAGTCAGATGATACAGCAGCATATGTTGTGTTGGCAAAGCAAGACAGTGGATGAGATCCTAAAGTACACAAAATATTGCGGAGATGACATTGAGGCTTGGCGTAGGCAATTAAAAGAGAAAATGATGTGGGCACAAGTTAAATTGGCAGAGCAGCAAGAAGAGAAAGTAAATGACCAAAATAATAATCAAGTGAAAGAACAGAGTCAGAATAATCAAGGAGCAAATGGTAATACATTTAAGGGGTGAATGGACAGAGAAGAAGTGAAAAAGAAGTTTCCTTGTCATGCGTGCGGAAAGCTTGGACATTGGAAGAACGAGTGTAAGAGTACTCAGAATAATAATAGTAATAATGGGCCAAATCAAAATTTAATCCCACAGATGCAGAATGAAGTACTTATGAATCAGCAGCAACAGGTAGTTACTCCACAATATCAGGTGCCACCAGCTCCTATGCCAAATTTTGTGAATCATCAAAGTTTCAGTGCGAACACCGGATTTCAAGGAGAAAGTGGTAAGAATAATAGAACAATTGCACAATATTTTTTACAGAATGATGAAAAACATTCGGATGACGCACAATGACGGTGCCTGAGGGGGGAGGAAGAGGAGTGCGTGCTTGGCGCATCCTTGTCGGTAGATCAGTCAGGTCCATTTGTTGATGGGAGAGTAGAAGGTAAAGATATGACTTTCCTATTGGATACTGGTGCTACCAGGTCTACTATGAGAACAGTAGACATCCCAAACCTACCCCTCTCGGGAGAAAATATCCAAGTTGTAGGCGTAGCTAACCAACAGATTAGAACCCCGATCACAAAACCAATGGAGGTGCACATTGGGAACTTCAAAGAAATGCATCGATTTGTGGTTTGCGATTCCAGTCCAGTAAATTTGTTGGGAAGAGATCTTTTGTGCAAGATGAATTGCACGATCTATTGTACACCGGATGGTGTTGCTTTCCAAACCCCCGATGAGGACGTTGTTTATAAAATGATGTTAGCCAAACAGGGAACAGAAGTAGATGAAATGTTTTCATTAATAACCGAGAATGAATTGCCAGAAGAGTTAAGAACGACAGTCAATTCAGAAGTGTGGGATTTTACAGGAAAAGACATTGGGTTACTGACAAATATAGACCCAGTTAAAGTGACAGTGAAAGAAGGTGCAGTGTATCCAAATACCCGACAGTACAAAATGAGTCCAGAAGTAAATGCAGGAATTATTCCAGAAATTGAACGAATGGTTAAACAAGGTATTTTAAAAGAGGGGTTGATGGGTAGTCCCTGTAATTCGCCAATAATGGGACTGAAAAAGCCTAGTGGAAAGTACAGAATAGTGCAAGACCTACGGAAAATAGATAAAATTGTAATTCCCTGTTGTCCAATTGTGCCAAATCCAGCAGTGATCCTTTATCTAATACCCTGGAATGCAGGATGGTTTACAGTAATTGATTTATGCCAAGCGTTCTTTTCTATTCCTTTGCACCCAGACAGCCAGTATCTTTTTACGTTTAAGTTTGAAGATCGTATTTACGCATGGTGTCGTGTTCCTTAAGGGTAGACAGAGAGTCCTTCAATTTTTAATCAGATTTTGAAAAAGTGGTTGGAATCGTTGATCATGCCTGGAAATTCTGTTCTGGTTCAGTACATTGATGACCTATTGGTGGCATCAAAAACTCGAGAAGATTGTGTCACAGATACAATTGCATTACTGAACCATTTGGCTGAAGGAGGACACAAGGTGTCTCCAGAAAAGTTACAGTTCTGTCAACAAAAAGTTAGATATTTAGAGCATAAAATAGAAAGAGGAGTTAGAAAAGTGACACTGGAAAGAATCAAAATAATCAAAGAAATGCAATTGCCACAGACTTTGAGAGAAATGAGAATGTTTCTGGGAGTGGTTGGATACTGTAGACAATGGATTAATGGTTTCTCTATGTTAGCGAAACCATTAATACAGATGATCCGGAAACGAGCAAAAGATCCGATTGATTGGAATGATGATTGCCTAGAGGCATTTGTGAGATTAAGAAATTGTTTGTGTGAGGCTCCTGCTTTGGGCATGCCTGATTATTCAAAAGACTTTGCTTTGTTCTGTTGTGAAAGAGAAAATTGTGCACTTTCAGTCTTAACTCAGAGACATGGATTGACTCGACGTCCAGTGGCATATTTTTCAGCCACATTGGACCCAGTGGCTTCAGCATTGCCTGGCTGCTTAAAAGCAGTAGCTGCTACTTGTATGAGTCTGGAGCAAAGTGAATCGATAGTGATGGGACATCCAGTAAATTGTGTTCCACACTCGGTTGAGATTCTTTTGTGAAGAACAAGAACACAGCACCTCACCCCTAGTCATTTGACAAAGTACGAAAGAGTGATTTTGGGAGCTGAGAACGTGGCTGTAATAAGGTGTACCATCCTGAACCCAGCCACCCTATTACCAGACCCCTGCAATGAAGAAGTGAAAGATGAAAGTGATCATGATTGTTTGGACATGACTGAGTTATGCACGAAGCTCCGCCCAGACATAAAAGAGTCACCTTTGAAAGAGGCGGACCATGAGTTACTTGTAGACGGTTCCTGCCTTAGGACACAAGAAGGGGGACTAAGTGCTTCATATGCTGTTTGTAAAATTTCTGGGGTAATCGAAGCATCCTGTTTACCTGGGGTCAAGTCTGCACAAGTAGCTGAATTGGTTGCCTTAACAATGGCATGTAAAAAGGGGAAAAATTGGAGAGTAACCATATTTACGGACAGCCAATATGGTTTCGGAATTGTGCATGACTTTGGCCAGCTTTGGATGCAAAGGGGATTTCTGACTTCCTCAGGATCTCCTATCAGAAACAGCAAAAATGTGAAAGATTTATTGGAAGCATTACAATTTCCAAAAGAGATAGCCGTTGTAAAATGCGCTGCACATCAGTCAGGAAATGACTATGTGACTGCTGGCAATAATTATGCTGACCAAGTGGCGAAATACTGTGCTAAAAATGCAGTAGCCATAAACAGAAAAATTGAAACGGGTGAAACCAGATGCCAACTTATGTACTTCTCAGTACCAGAAACATGGGATGAGATTAGACAATTGCAGGAAGAAGTTGAGTAAAGGGAAAAAGAAATCTGGATAAAGGCAGCCTGTACAAAGAGACCACATGATGAGGTATGGGTGTATTTAGATGGAAGACCAGTCATGCCAGATTGTTTGCTTTCAAAAATGGCGAGAGTGTACTATGGAGCAACACACATAGGGAGAGATTCAATGATCAGGCTATTCAGACAGAGTTGGTATAATCCAAAGTTCAGGGTAGTCGCAGAGAGCCTTTGCCAAAGATGCTTAACCTGTCAACAGCAGAACCCAGGTAGAAAGACAGTGGTAAGCTCGGGAAAGATCAGAAAGGCAGAAGGACCCTTCACCAGATTACAGTTAGATTTTATTGAATTGCCCCCATGCAATGGATTGAAATACGTACTTGTCATAGTATGCCTTTTTTCAAGATGGGTGGAGGCCTATCCCACTCGAAGAAATGACAGTCTTACAGTTGCAAAATTGTTGTTGAGGCAGTTAGTGCCACGATTTGGTTTTCCGGTCACTTTGGAATCAGATAGAGGCCCTCATTTAAATAATGAAATAATTCGATCTATTTGTGCTGCGTTTAACATTGAACAAAAACTGCACTGTGCTTATCGTCCAGAGGCTTCTGGAGTTGTTGAGCAAATGAATGGCACAATCAAGTCAAGATTGGGAAAGGTGTGTGCATCCACAAAACTGAAATGGCCAGATGCATTACCTCTTGTATTGATGGGTCTCAGAAGCATTCCAGACAGAAAAACAGGAATGAGCCCACATGAAGTTCTCATGGGAAGAGCTATGAGACAGGCATTTGTTCCTGGAAATAAACTAATGAGTATAACTGATGATCTGGTATTGGACTATTGCAAAGGATTGGCTGAAATGATGTGTTCTATCTCTCACCAGGTTGGAGAAGACGCAGTTGAAAGGCAGCCAGACCAAGCGCATGATTTGAATCCTGGAGATTGGGTGCTGGTAAAGAAACACGCAAGAAAGTCGTGCCTAGCAACAAGGTGGGACGGACCATGGCAAGTCATACTAGTCACTACCACAGCAGTGAAGTATGCAGGTCTGCCCAATTGGATTCATGCCAGCCATACCAGAAGAGTTCCGAGCCCATCAGATCAACAAAAGCCACCACTGACTGAGCAAGCTGAAGCGTCAGGAGTTGTAAATTGTGAAATTGAAGAATCTGGAGTGATAGATTCTGAAAGACAACCATATAACGAACAGCGCGAGATAAGTCAGGAAGAATGGATCCCAGTGATTGAAATAATCGATGATGCTATAGAAACCAGAAGAAGAACAGAACTGAAAAGACAGGAAAGTAGTCAGGAAGAGACAGGGGAAGAAGAACACACTCAGGTGAAAATAGAAAGAGACACAAACAAACCTGAGGAGGGAAAAATAGAAGAACACGTTCAGGCGGAAGAAGAAAAGTTTGAATTAAGACCTGAACAGGACCAGATAGAGTTAGAAGAACAAGTTCAGACAGAAGGAGAAAGGTTTGAACTAAGACCTGAACAGGGTCAGATAGAATTAGAAGAACAAGCTCAGGAAGAAGTAGAACAAAATATGGTAGAACCTGAGCAGGAGGAAGCAAAAGAAAGTACAAGCACAGAAAACAGAGAAACAGAACAGGTTGTGCCAAAAATAAATGAAATAAAAAGAATTTTACAAAGAGATAAAGAAGGTGAAACGCAGTACAAATCAAAAGAGTCAGGAGAGGAGACAATTGGCCAACTGGAGTAAAGAAATTAAAATATCATCTGAGAAAATCTGAAAAGAAACCAGAGCAAATGAACGAAATCACAAGTCAAACAAGACCTAAACAACCCTTAGCAAAAATAACTCGAAGAAGTCCAAGATTGAGAAACTTAAACAGGAGATGCAAGGCTCCTGAGTGGACATATCCTGATGAGACAGAAGAGGTCCATATTGCACCAATTGATGAAAGCCAATTGAAACCTCCTTAAAGAACAAAAAGGAAGGCTAAGACTGAAAAAGAAAAGATAAGAGAAAAGAAATTTTCTCAGGAATAAAATGGCAGACATTGAAGTTATTGGAAAACCAAAATGTGGATTAAAAAGAAAGTGTTTTAGATTTTGTTTTTGTAGTATTTTATTAGCAGCATTAGGACGGTTATTCCTAACAGTAGGAGTACCTTTAATAATGAAAACAAGTGACAAGCATAATACGGATACTAAAGTTAAGGTGGATAGGATAAGAGAAACTAAAATACAAATAGGGGTAGAAGATGAAGCAAGCTATCATAATGAATCAGACTATAATACGTCCTCTAATGTGTTTATTAAATTGTTATTTCAGTATGTTAGCACTATGGAAATTAACAATTGTTACTTGTGTATGACGTTACCCTCATCAGTATCAGAAGGGATTATGTATCACCATATACCTTTAACTTATGGTGTGTCATGTAGCATTTTATCAAGTTTATTTTACGCTACAGGGAGACTTCAGTATTTTTATTCTAATTTAGATGTAGTATTTCCTGATTTACCTATTAGAAGGAATATGAATCCAGTAACTAGTAGTAAAAACGCACAGTTTATGGGTGAATTTTTCTTAACAATGAGTTCAATAGATTTAGTTCAGGCACGTAAAGATAATCTAACATGTACATTAAGAAAAGAAGAAAAAGATTTTTTGAATTTAGTAGAAGAAAGGAGACAGGATTTATTGAGGAAGGCAATTACACAGAAAACCCTTGTACCTCCATGGGTTGGGAAGGAGGGAATCTATGCAAGTGGCAAGGCTCATGCTGCGATGTCCCTGGACTTTGTGAAAAGGGGAAAATTCTGCCTCCATAGATTAAAGACAGATTATAACAATAATTACATTGGTTCCAGTGAATGTGAACACAACTTCCTAATTTTAGGAGGATGGGGACTAAAAGGGGGAACTGATCCTGTGTTTCCAGGAGTGTATTACGTTTGTGGGAATAATGCCTATTATAAGTTACCTGAAAGATGGTACGGAAGCTGTTATTTTGGAATAGTTTTCCCAAACATTTATCATATAGATAAAATCAGTGGAACCAATGGAAATTCTAATGGACTAACACGTAGAAAAGAGCTAGTTTTTCTGAAATTGTAGGAGACATCTTTAGTGCACTGATACCCTCAGTTGGCGTCATTCTAAATTCACAGAAAATTTGTAAGTTATCAACCATAGTTGATCGTCTTTCTACAGACACTGCAGGAGGATTTATAAAGATTAACACAGAAATGGCTGCAATTAGATCTATGGTTTTACAGAACCGTCTTGCTCTTGACATATTGTTAGCAAAGGAAGGTGGAGTCTGTGGCATGTTGAAAATTCAACATTGCTGCACTTATAATCCGAAACCAACAGTTGATGGACAGAATGCAGAACAATGTCATACATTCACCCCAGTACAGAGATCTGGGCCTAAATCCATCATTTTTTTGCTCACCATGCCATTCCAGTTTGAACCCAGCCATATGCAAATCAGTCTTGACCCTGTGCCTCATGGGAACAGTCCAGCCCGAACTGCCAAGCCAGGTCCTCCCTGGACTGGAAACAAGCATCCTAGGACCGGTTTCGGGGTTTCACCCCACTTATATTCCGGACAAGAGCGGAGAAATTAAAGGATATATTGAAATCATTACGAGAGTGCATAAAGATTTGACAAAACTGGAGGTTGACAGTGTGTGGGGAAGATTAACAAAAAGTATAACATCAATAGGGAAATGGTTTGCTAATTTTGGGAAGGGTTTTCTAGGTCAAATATTAATACCATTAGTCATGGTAGTAACGGTAGTGATGTTAATGATAATTACATATAAATGTTGTAGAAAAGGTAGGAAAGAAAAGGTACACTTGGAAAGAAAAGGAAAGGGACAGACACAAAAGAGAAAATATGATGAAATACGTTTGGAGGAAATGAAAGGCAGGTTATATAAGAAGATGCGAGATTTAGAAGGAAAGGAGATTATTGATGCAAATTTGAGAGGAGAAATAGAGAAAACTGAGAAGTGGTAAAGTTGGTATCTGGGACGGATGGGTAATTTTGTGATGGCTTAATATGCCATCAGAGAGGGGATTGATGGAGCAAGGAGTCGTACATGAGACTTGCTCGGAAGCAATACTTTCGTTTAAACTCACTAACGAATTACTAACAACGTGTTTTGTGAATAATAATACACATTTCCTTTATAAGCGGAAGAAAATGAAGCTTGCCTATGTGTTTACTAACTGCAATAACATAAATGAAGGACTAAGATGCATTTTAACACGGGATCTTTACTGCGCATGTGTCTACTGCATCTACGCAGTATGACGTACTAACACTTGGAGGGAAATTCTGGCGCTTGCGCAAAGAACCATAAAATGGCCGCTTGAAAACTCACATGCATGGCACCTGCTTGCTGAAATTAGAAAATAAGTTTTATACTAACGCAAATGCAGAAAGGGAAATAATAAATGGTATGGGCTAGAGTAGAGGGTGGTGGTATACAGTGAAATCATTTATTTTTGAGAATAAAATTTTTCCTTTTGACTTTATTATTAGTGCGTATTTGGGCCTGTCAAATTTATCTGAGTCGAGCAGACTGACGTTGCGCGACGCATGCGCCCTGGCGAGAAACTACGAAAGATGACTAACGACTTGTCACGCGTCCAAGGCCAGCGAAGATGTGCCCTGGGAACATGAGGGTGAAGAGTTCATATGAAGGAATTTTATTCAAGAAATCGCTACATTTGTATTAATAAAGTTTGAAGATGTATGGGAAAGGAAGTGCGGAGCAAAGTTTGAGGGGAGGAGTCTTGAAACAATGGTTTAAAGAAATAAGTGAAATGTAAGCATGGTGTGATGATCATCCCCCCCATGCCTGTCCAATCAGAAGTTAGTATTTTGTAAAATTGAAACATTAATGGGTGGTACATAGTAATAGAAAGGTATAATTGAAGTAGTTTAGTGAGTTAGTTAGGTAAGCTTGTTGGGCGCGGAAGCAGCTGAAACAATTCGGAGCTTGGGATGCTGTTGGTGCTGGGGGTGGTGCTGATGCTGTGAGATGCTGATGAAGAAAATCGAATGCAGAACCGTCTACTTAACTTAATTGGGTTAGAAAGAAGATCGCGGAAGAACCACGAGGAGGAAGAGAGTGTCAGAGAGGGGTGCGACGCAGTCGTCGGTATCTAGAGAGGTGAAGTATCCTGTCCTGATTCCTGTCTTGAAGTCTTTGTCTTCTGATCTGTCCCGGGGACCCTTACCAGCCCTTTGGCCAGGGGGTTGGTCTTCACACCATACTTGGTAATCATAAATTCATAGTCTTGATAAATGCTCTTCTCTCTCTATCCTCTTCTTTCTGAGCGTAGTTGTTGTGTGGATCTGAATTGTTATATCTATTGAAATTTTCGATTGAATTGACACTCTTGCGAATGAGGGTGTTTGTACTGAAACGTTTAAGATGGTTCACAAACTACTAATTTAGATAAAGATTTAAAAACTTACAGAGTTTGTGATTATTTTATTTAATCAAGAAATGTTTAATCAAGTTATGTTAATTATCACCATCAACTAGTTTCACCTAATGGTCCATTGACCAAAGGAAATAACTATTTGATCAGTGAAAGGTTTAGTTAGAGAAGAAATACGTAGATCTTGAGGTATGAAAATCATAAAACTAAAAAGTTCCAGCGGTCTACTTGGTCTTTAGTGCAAGAGAGTTATATGGGCCCAGGTGAGTATATGGTAGTGGAGTATCTGTTGCTAGTACGCCGCAGAATCATGGGCATACCCTTCCCACTTAGGGCGACAAATGCAAAAGAAACAATTGATGGACGGAATGCTGGACAATGCAAACATTCACCCCCAGTCACAAGGATCTGGGTTAAATCCATCATTCCTTTGCTCACCACACCACCCCAGTTTGGACCCAGCTAATGCAAATCAGTCTTGACCCTGTTCCTTGTGAGAACAGTCCAGCCCGAACTGCCAAGCCAGGTCCTCCCTGGACCGGAAACAAGCATCCTGGGACCGGTTTCAGGGCATCACCCTTCATCAGCCAGGCTAGCTTGATTCCAGTGGTGTAGTGAGCACGGGACCCACGTCTGGGCATACCCTTCCCACTTAGGGCTGACAAATGCAAAGAAACAATTGATGGACGGAATGCTGGACAATGCAAACATTCACCCCCAGTCACAAGGATCTGGGTTAAATCCATCATTCCTTTGCTCACCACACCACCCCAGTTTGGACCCAGCCATATGCAAATCAGTCTTGACCCTGTTCCTTGTGGGAACAGTCCAGCCCGAACTCCCAAGCCAGGTCCTCCCTAGACCAGAAACAAGCATCCTGGGACCGGTTTCAGGGTATCACCCTTCATCAGCCAGGCTAGCTTGATTCCAGTGGTGTAGTGAGCACGGGACCCACGTCTGGGCATACCCTTCCCACTTAGGGCGACAAATGCAAAAGAAACAATTGATGGACGGAATGCTGGACAATGCAAACATTCACCCCCAGTCACAAGGATCTGGGTTAAATCCATCATTCTTTTGCTCACCACATCACCCCAGTTTGGACCCAGCCATATGCTAGACCAGGTCTAAACTGGGGTGGCATGGTGAGCAAAATAATGATGGATTTAACCCAGATCTCTTGACTCGGGGTGAATGTTTTGATTTGTTCTGCATTCCGTCCATCAATTGTGTATCTTTTGCTTTCTCGCCCTAAGTGCGCCAGGTATGCTCAGATGTGGGTCCTGGGCTCACTGTGCCACTGGAATCAAGCTATCCTGGCTGAAGAGGGGTGAAACACCGAAACCCGTCCTAGGATGCTTGTTTCCGGTCCAGGGAGAACCTGGCTTGGCAGTTCGGGCTTGACTGTTCTCATGAGGCACAGGGTCAAGACTGATTTGCATATGGCCAGGTCTAAACTGGGGTGGCATGGTGAGCAAAAGAATGATGGATTTAACCCAGATCTCTTGACTGGGGGTGAATGTTCTGATTTGTTCTGCATTCCGTCCATCAATTGTGTGTCTTTTGCTTTCTCGCCCTAAGTGCGCCAGGTATGCCGAGACGTGGGTCCTGGGCTCACTGTGCCACTGGAATCAAGCTATCCTGGCTGAAGAGGGGTGAAACCCCGAAACCGGTCCTAGGATGCTCGTTTCCGGTCCAGAGAGGACCTGGTTTGGCAGTTCGGGCTGGACTGTTCCCATGAGGCACAGGGTCAAGACTGATTTGCATATGGCCAGATCTAAACTGGGGTGGCATGGTGAGCGAAAGAATGATGGATTTAACCCAGATCTCTTGACTGGGACTGAATGTTTTGATTTGTTCTCCATTCCGTCCATCAATTGTGTGTCTTTTGCTTTCTCACCCTAAGTGCCCAGGTATGCCCAGACGTGGG
The DNA here is from genome assembly GCA_963921515.1 of Calotriton arnoldi. Classification (NCBI taxonomy): domain Eukaryota; kingdom Metazoa; phylum Chordata; class Amphibia; order Caudata; family Salamandridae; genus Calotriton; species Calotriton arnoldi. Next base: position 224,328 of record CAWUFW010013958.1, on the reverse strand, counting down.
TCCTGGGCTCACTGTGCCAGTGGAATCAAGCTATCCTGGCTGAAGTGGGGTGAAACCCCGAAACCGGTCCTAGGGTGCTTGTTTCTGGTCCAGGGAGGACCTGGCTTGGCAGTTCGGGCTGGACTGTTCCCATGATGCACAGTGTCAAGACTGATTTGCATATGGCCAGGTCTAAACTGGGGTGGCATGGTGAGCAAAAGAATGATGGATTTAACCCAGATCTCTTGACTGGGGGTGAATGTTTTGATTTGTTCAGCATTCCGTCCATCAATTGCGTGTCTTTTGCTCATGCACAAACAGGTATCTTCAATCCAGTGTTTAACTGTGTATGCAGCGTGTATGTGTAACCTGGGTTTGCCTGTGGTTTTGTGTGGGATTATGAGTGCTTTCATGCAGAGAATGTTCTAGTGCCAACCAGAGCTGAAGCACTTTGTGAAGTTATCATGGAGTGTTGGGGGGCTGATAATGAGTGGACACATTTGATTGTGTTTCAGATGAGATTTAGGCCTCAACATCCGAGGCTTAGAATCATCACCAAGGAGGGTAGGAGACAAGGAGCAATGTTTAATATTGTTATGATGAATTTGTGCAGATCAACCCCAGGTTAAATCTTCAATTTCTGTGGCCCCCTCAGGCTGATCCTTAAAAGGGTCCCAAACTCTCAGTGAGGTAAGTGTTGTTAGCAGAGGGAGTCGTTACCTCATTGCCTTGCTGCACATTTAGAGGTGGGCACTTCAGTCACAGTTGAACCGTCAAGTTTTCACTTTAGGCGCATTCTGAGAAACGTGTCATCTCCTGTTACTGATGAAAAGAGCACAGATAGGACTGAATACATGAGTGAATTATTGAACTACGCTGGTGTCTGAGAGAAGATCAATTGTATGCTGACTACTGCCTGAACACTTGAGAAGAAGAGAGGAAAAGCACTTAACAAAGAAGAAAGAGAATAAACAATATTTATTGCCAAATAGAGGTCACAGAGATCCTGATGGGGTACAGCACATGGGGCCGTATTACAATAAGTGCCCCGGGGGCGCAACGGGCGTTTGCGCCCACTTTGCGTGCCCCCGGGGCACTTTGGTATTACACAAGGGGGCGCAGACGCTTGTGCGTCCCCTTCTACAATACTGATAACGATGGCGCACTTAAAGCGCCAGCGCTTCCTTCAGCGGGTGTTCCCTCATTTGCATAGGGGCGTACCCTATGCAAATGAGGGAATTCCTTTGACTCTGCACCCACGCCATATTACAGAAGCGGGCGCAGATTCAAAGGAGCCCTCTGAAAGGTGGCGCACTGTCAGTGCTCCGCCTGACAGCAGCCCTCTGCAGGGGATACAGGGGGTCCCATGGACCCCCCAGACATCCCCTTGCAGACAGGTGCAGTCACTTCCTGCCCCCGCCTGCAAGGGGAAATCTATTTCCCTGTAAAAGTGCAGGCGAGTGCCGTCTGCACTGTGAAAACACAGAGCAGCTGCTCCTTTTTTTCACATGAATTCGGTGCCCCCAGGGCAGCGCGACTTCGCGGCAGCCCTGGGGGCAGCGCATAAATCATAATAGGGCGCATTGTGATTGTTTGTGCCCGGCGCAAACAATCACAATGCATGATACGGCCCCTGATCTGAATGGGATTCTGATAGAGATTTTAATTATTTGTAATTATATTGACTCAGGGTCCTGATAGTTTCAGCTACTTATTTTGTCACTTATTATGTCACCATCAGGGTGTTGAGGCTAAAATTATGCATTAACCCGGTTCTTAATTTCAGTATGGAATGTTGATGAATTGAAAAACAGACAGCTGTACTAACAATAAATGGTATTAATGAGGACTACATTATCATTTTAAAGCAAGTACTTGTGGATTGCACATATCAGCAAATGTATATAGAAACATATTGTTGGAAGCTGCCTCTCTATATAGTGCACTAAAATGACGTACACTGTGCAGGGAGTCCGGTGAGACCCAGATTGGTATACAGAGGTAGCTAGTTTGTTCTGACATCTCCGAATCACATTAGATCAGAAGGGCTGAATCAATATTCATGTACTGGGTTAGTGCTATGGTGGTAGGGTTATATGATGATACATAAATCTTTAATTTGATTTTTTGAAACTGTAATTCTTTGCTCACACTATGACGAGTTTGCAGTTTTAAAGCTTTTTTATGGAGAAAAGCCTTGAATTTGGAGGTGAGCCAGATCTTTTTGGTCTCTACTAGTGATTCTGCCTGATTTCTTACTGATTTGCTGCATATTTTAGCCTTAAACTATTATTGTTTTTGCTTGTTATTCTGTATTATTCCTATTACTGAGAGCAATCATGGCAATGCCTATGCATCTAAATGAGATCTGCTGAATCTGCACTTTACTATTTCTGTATTGTACCTTCTGAATTTTGTAACGAACCTTTATGTTTTTTAAAATTCTGCTCTAGATAGAACTCACCTTTTGAGTCAGTCCTTTCTTTATTTACTGTATTTTGAAGTGCTGTTTTGAACCCTGTCTCTGAGACCTATTGCCTTGTGATTCAAGTTTAACACTGTCCCGATCCACACAATCTATGGGTGCACCATTGAGCTGTAAAATTGTAGGGGTACAGAGCGTCCACAGTTCGTAACTATGCAATACTGCAGTTTCCTGTACTGCATTAGGAATCTTCACATCGTTCCATTAGGCTGCATGGGTAATGCCCCATTTCGTTAACAGCCTATGGTAAGTGTTAAATAGACATGCTATACAGTTAAGGCATAAACATGAGTGTGCTTAAGAGAAAACTAAATGTTTTGAGCGGATATTTATGATAGTGTGTTCACTGACGGAAATATTATATTCTTTATGTGCATAGCTGGTAGGTAAGTTAAAATTAACTAGAATGCTCAACATCAACCTTTACAGTGGACAATATGTTTTTTTACTGACTGTTTACAATGTGTTTAAATCATGACCTAGTGATGATGTCTTTGCCTGTCTTTATGTACACATCATGGGATCATCGCTAAATCAGTTGTAAGACAAAGTGGAGGCACTGTGTGAAACTGAGGTATGTTACACAATAATAAATCTTGGTATGTAAGACAATTTATACAGGTATACAGCCATATGGAAAAGGGATCATGGGGTGTTAACCTCAGGACACTGAGACAGTGAGATACTGCCCCTGCCACACACCCCCACTTGTCCTAATTGTTGTCAGAAAGTATAATTTTTGCCTACTTAAACAAGAGGGGAATTCGGTGCCATTATTGACATAATCCAGTTTTTTTTAATGGTATTAGCATGTAATTATGACCAGTGGTGCACACAGACAAATTTCACCCTGAAGGTAGATTCTAAATAAGGGAGCCCTAGGAAGTGACTCACATGCACGAAGGGCAGAATGAACCTTTCACACTTTGGGTTACAGGCACTCCAGTGATTAATTTGAGCCGGTGGTTTCCGGTGCTCAGCACCAGCACTTAATTGTTGACACCGGCGCTTGTGACAGTCTGCCACAAGGTGGCACTGTCTGCTTAATTCAGAGATGACCACAACAACAGTTAATTATTAATTCAATATTTATTAAAAATGACTATTACCAGACACCCAAGCCATTATAGCTTTGGGGCCTGAAATAGTCCGAATGGCCACACTTCTAGGAGCATGATGGTTATTAGCTGTGTTGTTACTATCATTGGCAGCATGGCAGGGGCTATGTATGGTGCAAGCTGCAGTGGGCTCCTGACGAGCGCCCTGGCACATTCTTTTTACAAGTTAAGCACTGAGGCACTCACTGTACCCCATTTTTGATTCCTAGGCACTTCCAAAGACAGACTGTAAGTACCAATACACAGGCGCTAACAGTGTGACTGGGGATGCATTGTCAGTATCTGCAGTCTGTCAACTGATTGTGACCCTGGAGACCTCCAGTATTGTAAGAACTTTTCTGAACATCTCTTCTGCACTTTGTATAGTGCAGGCCTTAATTTAGAGTGTTAGCTCATGCACGGGAGATGGTGCTTGGTTTGGTGAGTACATGGACCTGGCCTGTGCTGGATATATCAGATATGGACGTGTCACATACTAACCTAGGGGGCTGCACCCTTCTTGCCATTAGAGCCTTAGGAAGACACCAGAGGTGTTTCACTTCTTATTTTGTTTTGTGAAAAAAACAATCTTGGCCATTTAATAGATGCAACTTACAGTTGCCTGAACTGTTGGTGCATGGGATGCTTCCACTGTGAAATGGGTGTGAAAACAAATTACTAGGTAATGAACAAATCTGGATCTCAGGATGTTTTTTTCACAAGTGAGGAACACTTTTAAAATATAGTCTGCAATGAAAGCAGCTTAACAATGATTTACATTTGAGCTTACAAATATCAAAATAAAAGAAAGGCAATTAAAGAAAAAATTACAGAAATCCCACAGGAAGAGGTTAACAGAAATTATGAATTGTGTTACAAACTATGCTAAAATACTAAAATGCGTACCAATGTGAAAAGGTTCAGAGAATGATTGCCTAACTGTAAGTGAAGGTATATTTAAAACTTTCTATGAACTAATGGTGACAGAAGGGATCGTGAACTGAATGGCACCTTATCCATTTTTCCTCATTTCACTCTGATGACGCAAGATTTCAAAAATCATAATACACATTTACTGATTAAAGACATGTAATGATGCAACAAAGCAGTTGGTTGAAGTAAAAGCAGGTTTATTCACAGTGAATACATCCGTCCATGAAGGGGCACTCGAGCAACTGCTAACAATCGGAATGCAGAGCTCCAGTGACCTCATGGCACATTCTAACCCCAAGAGATTCCAAGCCAGAGGCTTGCTCATTACCACACATCTCCCTTTTTATAAAACAAAGAATGATGCAAAGTTAACAACAAAATAACAATAAAGATAAAATGAAGCAAGTTATTTTTTAAACAAATTTAACAATTAAATAATTACAAAACACTGTACCCATACCCCCTCCCAAAAAAAAATAAGAAAAGAAAGAAAAAGAAAAAACTAAAGGAGAAAATATTGAATTAATCAACGTAAAACAAAATCATTCCATTTGTTTGGCCGCACGGAAGTGCGAGCACTCTTTCTGATGGTTTTTGTTAACAAATTGTTTTTAGAATACCTCTTAATTTTGTTAGGCAAAGAAAAACACTGTGGAAAACGTTTCTTAGTATTACCAGACATGACATTGTGAGGAACCAAAGCTACACGAGAAACACCCCACCAATTCCCGTCAGAGAGTTTCACAGAATTCTTCCCTAGCTCACAAATTTGAACAGGATCTTTGAATGTGGATAAACCTTTGCCAACAAGTATTGGATTTTTCACACGTACCCAATCACCTATTTTTAGTTTACATTCTTTCCTTAGACCAGGATTGGCTTTAACAGTTCCTTTTAAATTGACAAGATTTGAGTTAAACTCAGCTGACTTCCACCAATCACCCACACTCCCAACTTTCTGTGAAATTTTTGTGGTCCAAAAAGGACAGAGTTCAAGTCAAGTCAACAAAAACTTTATTCGATTCACAGAATCATTAAAGCATAATTAAAACACGTTAGAAAACATTAATAAATCAAACACCTAAAATGCATTGATCCTGATAATATTTACAATTAGCAGCAGCAAAACCATGTATCAGTATACTTCATATATTTGGGAATTTTTAGTTACTTTTAGTCACAAGGATTTTTGTTCGATTCATTATATATAGTGTATAGTAAAAATTCTTTGAAATGTCAAGTGCAAGTTTGTTCGACCTTATTAAAAACAGCTATTAAACACATTTCATCATATTATATACATTATATACACTCTATCATGATACAATTATATAACGTACCGCCTATACGCAATTAGGAAACTTTGGTTAACCTTTAAGATGTTTCACTATATATCATGTGCAAACTTGCGTATGCTACTTATTAATGAGTACAAACTAAAAATATAGACAGTACTTCAGAAATGCTGAGTAATTAGTTGTGATTAAAACTCAACAAAAATGTACATTCGACAAACCACAGTTTAAAATACACATCATAATACCAAAGTCATAGTACCCAAGAGAACCCCTATTTAAAAAGAATAATAAAAGTGTCTTTAAAATTTTAGACCTTCTTTCCTTCTTATAAAATTTGTAGTTAATAAAAATCTGCTAACCGCGAAGACAAAAAGTTTTGAAGAATCAGTTTTTAGTATGCGTAACATGTCATCAAATTTTCTAACATTCAAGGTTCTGCCTATAGGTTTTATCCATTTTCTTCTAGGGTTTATGTATTTAGGACAGAAAAATAAAACATGGGCAATATCCTCTCTGGCGCCCAAATGGCACAATGTACATTTAGAATCTTCATCTCTATTCTGAACATGCCCCCATTTTGATGTGAAAGCTTTTATCTGAAGAGTACCATACCTGAATTTCAGGTATAAAATTTTTGCTAGTTGGGGTTCGATGTCATCCAAAAATGATTCAAAGTGAGGGTTTGTTTTAAACATCAGGAATTGAGTTGTAAGTGTTCCTGATGTACCATTTAAAGTGACACTGTGCCAAATGAAGTTCCAATAAATAATTTTAATTTCCCGCTTTGAGTCAGGTCTCAACAGGCCTGGGCTTTCCCAAAATCTGCTCAGGCCTAAATTAGAGAGCCACTTACGAATGTGTATCAGCCATGGAAAAGTAGTATGAGTGTCAATTGCCAATAGTTCGCTCAATGCTTGTCTGTATATCACTAGTTCATCAGTAGTCCAGATTCTAATCCAGTATGACAAAGTCATCCAGATTGCCTTATGTTCAAGCCGTTTAATACCCAGATCATATATTAATGGAATCAGAGGGGTATTTTGGGAAAGTGCCACAAATCTTCTTAGAACCTTATTTTCCCCCACAGTTAAAGCGGAAAGATTTTCCCCACCCCACAACTCTGAACCATATAGGGCTGCGGTTTGTGCTCTGGACTTGTAAACTTCCAAGGCTGGTGTTACTGCCTTAGTCATGGTTGCATGCTGTTTTTTTATAATTGGAGCAGAATTTTGCAATAAAATTGATTTTGATTTCATTATCTGGGGGTTCCATGAAAGTTTTGAGTCGATAGTTACCCCGAGATAAATGAAATTAGAGACACGCTCTATAACCACTCCGTTCAGTACTATATTATTTTTAAAACATTTGTGGGGTTTTATAGCCATATATTTTGTTTTAACGGGGTTAATTTCCAGGCCTTTTAGTGAACAATATTCATTTAGTGAGTTTAAAAGGTTTTGCAGGCCCTTTGGGGTTTGGGATAAAAGAATAGTATCATCCGCGAAGGTGAGAGCGCAGATGTGGGCCCTTCCCAATTTTGGGGAATCATGTTGTGATTTTTGGAGGAACTGGACCATGTCATTAACATATAAAAGAAACAAGGTTGGCGCCAGGACACATCCTTGGCGCACCCCTCTCTTGACAGGTATCTCCTTCGTAAGTTCCCCCTTTTGCCCCAACGGACTTTTGCAAAATTACCCTCGTGGAGCCTAATCAATTGGGTCAGAATCTCCTTGGGTACTCCCTGCTGCAGCAAATTTGACCATAATAGGTCTCTAGGAATTGAATCAAAAGCGGCCTTTAGGTCGACAAAGGCGACATATAGATGACCAGGTCTCAACTTTGTGTATTTCCACGCTATGGTTACAAATCTAAACACTTGATCTATTGTGCTAGTTTTCTTTCTAAAGCCCGCCTGGCAAGGTGAGAGAACCTCATTATCATTCATCCAATCAATCAATTTTTCCAAAATTTGTTTGGCATAAACTTTTTGTAATATGTCAATCAGACTTATGGGTCTATAATTAGCGGGATCATCTCTGCTGCCCTTCTTAAAAATCGGAACGATTTCCGCACCCTTCCAGGATTCTGGGATTGGTTGACCCCTAGCAATTGCATTACATAGATGATTTATATATGGCACCCACACCTCAGGTTCATGTTTAAAAAGATCCCCTGGTATCTTGTCGGGTCCTGGAGCTTTAGATGGCTTGATAGCCGCTATCGCTAGTGTGGTATCTTCTATACTAAAGTGCAAATGCCCAGCTTCCTTTAGGGTCAACAATCCGTCGGCGCTTGCTACTATTGCTCTATTTACCAATTTTGGAAGTGCATACAAATTTGCAAAGTGACTTTCCCATGTATAGGGATCTAGGTGATGATCATGGGCCGGAGTGTTTGTTTTGCTACCATGGGCTATAATCCGCCAAAACATGGCCTGGTCACCAGCCTTTGCTGCTACTATCAAATCCTCCCAGCTAGCATCTTCCCAATTTCTTCGGGCTATCTTCAATGTTTTATTATATACATTTCTTTCCTGTCTAATCACAGCTATCTCTTTTGATTGGATCGCCTTAATGAGGCGTTGTTTGGCCACTACACATTCTTTATTAAACCAATAATTAGATCGTCTAATTTCAGCCTTACTATTGGTTTGCCCTGATTGTGGATTAGTTAGATAAGGTCTTATATCTTCTATCAGCTTTTGATGAATCTGTGTTATAATAAAATCTTTAGAACCCAAATCTAAGTAAGGAGCCAAAAGGTCGCTAAAAACATTATATATTTTAGTTAGGGGTTCAACTTGGTCAACTAGGGAAGGCCATTTTACTGTCCTTCTGTTATTGCTTACTAGGGGCGCAATGACCTCATCACATGTTTCAAGTTGAGGCGACAAGTGTTTCAAAAACCATTTTCCTGCCAGGTCTAAGCACAATGGGAAATGGTCACTTTCTCTTCTTTCATCAATTTTAAAATCTTTTACATAAGCCCAATGAGCTACACTTATCATAATGTAGTCTATTCGAGACACCGAGTTACCTCTTGAAAAAGTATTTGCACATTCAAGATCTGAAGAAAATCTTCCATTACAAGATCTTAGGCCTTTCTCTATGGTGAAATGAAATATCTGCATAGCAGAAACAGAACATCCCCCATTTTTTCCACTTGAAGTGGCGGGATCCCCATAGTAAGGTCTTCTTCTTCAAGAATGGTATCTAAGCCTAATAATGGTTCGTAGCAGCAATTAAAATCTCCCCCAATTATAATGGGCCCATTTAGTGCAATAGAATCGAGAATTTCATCCAATTTTTGGATTATAGGCGATTCCTTCGAACGCTCCCTTGGTCTTATGTATATATTAAAAATAAGCATCTGTGACCTATTTGAAAAACTCAATTTTAGGCCCAGGATATCGTTCGAATTAGTTGGTACCAATTCTATAACTGCATTTATATGATTTTTTACCCAAATTAGTAGCCCACCTGATGGTCTACCTTTGCCTAGCTGACTTGCTGCAATGCTAAAAGTTCTATAGCCCACTTTATATAATGGCTCCCTCGCCCATGTCTCCTGGAAAAGACAGAAATCAAAATTATTAATATAATCCTGCCAATCCGGTTCAAAAAGTTTTTTAGGGAGTCCCGCTATATTCCATGAAACCATCCTCACATCTCCTGGTATTGATATACTTGAGATGTGAGGCGGGGAATTAGCAATAGTAACGTGCTCCATCACTTGAGGCCCCGGAAAGTTGATTGCTTTGCTTTCCACATGTTCCTTTATTTCTTGGTGTGAATCCCGGATAGATTGTGCTTCTGGGTTTATTAAATGTCGGTCCCCATATGTCAAGCTAGAAGACCCCTCCTTTTTAGAGTTCGATCTTGCCAACAAATTCAGTCAATCTACCGCTTCAAGATTTTTTGAGCCCTCCCTTGCTTTTATAGCAAAGTTACAACTACCTGGGCTGGCTCTATTCCGCCTAATATTCATATTAGAAGCAAATAAAGAATGGGTACGAAGATTCATGGTAATTAAATTTTCGGCAATAATTTTTGAATGCAGCGTTAGTTTTATATCGTCCAAATCCCCCTCCTCCTGGTGTAATCGCTCTGCCTTGAATATGTCAGATCTTATAACGGAGAGGCACTGCCGATCATTTCTGATCCAGTGAGTTGCCTTATTTATGAGGGAGTCGTTGTCTTCCCTAACACCCAGTTTTAATCTTGGAGCATTAGTTATAAAAACATTATAGCCGGTCATCTCCCCCCCATTTACACAGCGATTTATTTGACAAGCTTCCTGGTTCCATTGGGGGTCCCCATTTTTCTGCCCATAATTTAGACACCTCTTTAGATTACCTTGCGTGGCTTGTGGCTGCCTCTTATCTGGTTGGGCTTCCAAGTAATCGAATTTGTTTTGTGCATGTTGGTGCAATGGGGGAAATCCATGATGATTATCTATGTTTGATATTTGGGGTCTTGGTCTAAGTACAGGGTATGACATACAAGTTGTGTTTTTAATATGGTTTATGTCTTGGTTTGGTAAAAATTTCAAATCACCACAAGGTGGGATTCTATCTAGATTACTGCCAATCTGAATGTTATGTAAAGTTCTCCTTGTATGTTCTTCTACCTCCGGTGCACTAACCTCAACTACTCGATTTTTGGATAAATTCTTTGTTAGCACCTCTAACATACTTTTAATTGTCTTGACCTCTTCCTGGACAGCTTTTAATTTTGCACCAAGATCCAACACAAGCATATGTATATCTAGATGTTGCATGCGTGTAACAACTACGCTCTCATTACCTATGTGGTTTCCATGGCCCTCTATTTCTGTTTGTTTTACTTGTAATTCCTCCATGTTTTGTGCTAATGGTGAATATCTATTAGAGCACTCTATACTTGGGATCTCCCTACCAATAGGGCTTCCCTGCAGGCTATTTAAATTATCCAGTTCAGATAAAGTTGGCTCAGGGCAACTAGCTGTTCTCTTCACTACAGATGTAGGCGTAGATGATTTTTGTGATGGTGTTATACTGTGAGCTCTATTAACAGTAATAGAAGAAGTACTTGTCATTAAATCAGTCCCTTTTCCCTTTTTTCTGAAAAAAGATGAGATTTTGCTTTTACCCTTGGAGTTAAGCTCCTTCCCACTGGCCAACATGGTTTCCACTTCTTCTATTAGATCATCTATGGCTGCCAAGGTACAGTTGTCCGCTGCGGATTTAGCAGGTTTGTGAACCCTAGCTATCTTTTTCCTCCCCGACATCACCTCTGCTGCTTTCCGCTTACCCATAATTACCCCCACAGCTTCTAATAGACCAGATTATATCTGACCCCAATGGGAATTTAAAAATAAATGCTTTTAAGCTACCAAACTTAAATAAACCAATAATAAAGAATAAAAACAATGTTAAAAAAAAAACTGCTTATCTATTCTTATCGAAAATGACCCTTAGCGATAAGGCTTACAACAAACCTTAGTCCACGGTACCAGCAAATATGCAATTATGCTGCGGGTCCAAGTCCAGGTTCCTTAAGAATCGACTTGAGGTCTTACTGCAGCATCCCACTTGCAACTGGGGAACTCAAAGGAGGTGGCCCTGCCCGGCCTCTTCCGGTCACTGACGGGCAAGGACGGGCTCGCCTTGGCCCGGGCTTCGCCCGGGCGCGGCCCGCGCGCGTCCCGCGCCGCGGTGAGAGAGGCTGGGCTATGAGCGCGATGGAAGCTCACGCGCCTCCCCCTCACTCGCCGCACCTGTAGATGGCACGTTGTACCCTGGGAGATGTAGTCTCCAACCAGGGTACAGCGACAATAGCGAAGATTCCTGCAGGCCCTGGGACTCCTGTCCCACCAGGGTAGGACTAACTGGCAGCAAGTGGCAAGTGACAGGCAGGAGTGCAGGCAACAGACTCGGGCTCCCGCGCCGCGGTGAGAGAGGCTGGGCTATGAGCGCGATGGAAGCTCACGCGCCTCCCCCCTCACTCGCCGCACCTGTAGATGGCACGTTGTACCCTGGGAGATGTAGTCTCCAACCAGGGTACAGCGACAATAGCGAAGATTCCTGCAGGCCCTGGGACTCCTGTCCCACCAGGGTAGGACTAACTGGCAGCAAGTGGCAAGTGACAGGCAGGAGTGCAGGCAACAGACTCGGGCTCCCGCGCCGCGGGAGAGAGGCTGGGCTATGAGCGCGATGGAAGCTCACGCGCCTCCCCTCACTCGCCGCACCTGTAGATGGCACGTTGTACCCTGGGAGATGTAGTCTCCAACCAGGGTACAGCGACAATAGCGAAGATTCCTGCAGGCCCTGGGACTCCTGTCCCACCAGGGTAGGACTAACTGGCAGCAAGTGGCAAGTGACAGGCAGGAGTGCAGGCAACAGACTCAGGCTCCCGCGCCGCGGTGAGAGAGGCCGGGCTATGAGCGCGATGGAAGCTCACGCGCCTCCCCCCTCACTCGCCGCACCTGTAGATGGCACGTTGTACCCTGGGAGATGTAGTCTCCAACCAGGGTACAGCGACAATAGCGAAGATTCCTGCAGGCCCTGGGACTCCTGTCCCACCAGGGTAGGACTAACTGGCAGCAAGTGGCAAGTGACAGGCAGGAGTGCAGGCAACAGACTCGGGCTCCCGCGCTGCGGTGAGAGAGGCTGGGCTATGAGCGCGATGGAAGCTCACGCGCCTCCCCTCACTCGCCGCACCTGTAGATGGCACGTTGTACCCTGGGAGATGTAGTCTCCAACCAGGGTACAGCGACAATAGCGAAGATTCCTGCAGGCCCTGGGACTCCTGTCCCACCAGGGTAGGACTAACTGGCAGCAAGTGGCAAGTGACAGGCAGGAGTGCAGGCAACAGACTCGGGCTCATTGTTTTTAGAATACCTCTTAATTTTGTTAGGCAAAGAAAAACACTGTGGAAAACGTTTCTTAGTATTACCAGACATGACATTGTGAGGAACCAAAGCTACACGAGAAACACCCCACCAATTCCCATCAGAGAGTTTCACAGAATTCTTCCCTAGCTCACAAATTTGAACAGGATCTTTGAATGTGGATAAACCTTTGCCAACAAGTATTGGATTTTTCACACGTACCCAATCATCTATTTTTAGTTTACATTCTTTCCTTAGACCAGGATTGGCTTTAACAGTTCTTTTTAAATTGACAAGATTTGAGTTAAACTCAGCTGACTTCCACCAATCACCCACACTCCCAACTTTCTGTGAAATTTTTGTGGTCCAAAAAGGACAGAGTTCAGTAGTAGGTTCTCTACCCCTCATCAACTCGAAAGGAGATTTCCCAGTTACAGAATGTGGTGTGGTGCGGTGAGACCAAACCAGATCTTGAATGGACTTGACAACACATGAATTACTTTTGATGGAAGATTGTATACATTCCACAAGTACTTTGTTGAAGCGTTCAACTTTCCCATTACTTTGAGGATGGTAAAGAGGTGTCCTCAAATGTTTTATGGCACAATTTTTTAAGAATGAAGACATTTCAATTGAAGTAAACTGAACTCCATTATCAGTAAGAATCTCACCAGGAAGACCTTCTCTTTGGAAACACTCAATTGCTTTTGTGGTAGTGGGTTCAGAAATTGCTTCAACTTCAACCCATCTAGAAAGATGATCAATCATAACAATGAAGTATCTCATGTGGTTAGGAAGAATATGATAGGGACCCAAGAAGTCTACACCAATGCGCTGCCAAGCTCTTTTGGGACACAAACTGACAGACTCAACCTGAGGCTCAGTTATTAAGACCTTGTTGCTAAGTTTGCATTTGACGCAATTGGAAACAAATTCCTCAACCTCAAAGTCCATGCGAGGCCACCAAAATCTCTCTCTAATTTTTCTCTTGGTCAGAGTGGAACCTAAATGGCCACTATGTGCTAAACTGATTAAACGTTCACGAAAACAAGAAGGTGCTACAAGTTTATCTCCAAGTACTAAAATGTCACCTTCTAAGGACAATTCATCTAAAACTTTCCAAAACATCTGAAGTTCATGTTGCAATACATTTTCTTTGGGCCAACCAGATTTTACAAAAGCAATGACTTGGCTGAGAATGCGGTCAGATTCCATAGCAGAAATCCAGTCTTTCTCATAAAAAGTACCATCTCTTATGTAAGCAATAAAACACTCCTCAATTTCTGTTTCCCATTCAAGATTTTCAGGTTCATCAATGGGAAGCCTGGAAAGACAGTCTGCACAGGAATGTTTCCCACCAGGATTATACTCAATGGAGAAAGTACATTCTAAAAGTTTTGCTGCTAACCTTGAGATTCTGGCCGTTGTGCGTTTGATCTTTTTGTCAGAAAGTATGTTCACCAAAGGACAGTGATCAGTCTTGAGTATAAAAGGCCTGCCCCAAACATAAGCTTTGAATTTTTCTACACTCCAAAAACACGCTAGCAGTTCTTTTTCCATTACTGAATACTTGCATTCAGCAGGTCTAAGAGTCCTGGATGCAAAGCCTATGGTAAATTCACACCCATTATCAACTTGAGTGAGAACAGCTCCAAGACCATATTCACAGGCATCAACAGTTACAATAGTGGTTCTACCTTCTAGAAAAGGTTGTAGAGCAGGGACATTCACAATTCTTTCTTTGATCGTTTTGAAAAATTGTTCGCAAGAATCTGATCATATAAATTCTGCATTTTTTTTAAAAAAGAGGTCTAAACATTCAGTCAAATTGGCAAAGTTCTTTAGAAATTTAGCCTAAAATTCACACATGCCTAAAAAAGAAAGCAACTGTTCTTTATTTTTAGGAGCAGGTGCATCTATGATGCTTTTTATAAGGCAAGGCTTGGGTTTAACTCCTTGAGCAGAAAAGACATGACCCAAATACTGAATCTCCTTGGCTTTGAAAATGCACTTGTCTTTCCTCAAGGTAGCACCTCTGGATTCAAGTATGTTCAAAACTTTTGTTATTAAAGCATCAAGTTCTGATTCACTCTTAGTAAATAGTAAAATATCATCTTGGAAAACAGCCACCTGTGAAATACCAAGAAACATTTCGGACATTAATATTTGAAAAACCGCTGCCGCTGAAGCTATACCAAAGGGCATTCTACAGAACTGAAAGGTGCCGTCTGGTGTAACAAAAGCGGTAAGATGGCGAGAAGCTTTGTCTAATTCTACTTGATGGTAAGCGGATCTAAAATCCAATTTGGTAAACCAATTAGACTGACCAATTTTTGTGATAAGATCTTCTATTCTGGGTAAAGGAAAATTGTCTACCCAAATGGCCTTATTAACACTTCCTAAATCCATACACATCCTTAGTTCACCTGTCTTCTTCTTGGCTAAAACTATGGAAGAAAGCCATAGAGTGCCCTCCACTTTTTCAATAATGCCTTGCACACACATGTCAGAAAGCATATCAGATAGTTCTTTCTTCACACTTAACGGAATGTTGCGTAGCTTGTGTTTGACAGGTACAACGTCTCGTTTGACTTTCACAGAATATACAAAATTATTAATTTTTCCCAAAATATTTTGAAAAAAGTTTGGAAATTCCTTTTCCCAATCGTTGTCAACATTAGAAACACATTTAATGTCAAACTTGTTGTGAACAGAAGTTCCAATACTAGTTGCATCATACCTTTCAATAGTAATGGGTTCACTTGAACCAAGTGTAATAGTTAGATTAAACTCAGCTTGATGAATAAGACCTAAATCATTGATGCCTTTTCGTGCTACATAGACTTTTCCATTGATGGAAGAATCTAAGAGTTTGATGGATGACCAAAAATAACCAATAAGATCCACTTTACTACCCTCAAAAGCCACTGTCATGACATCCGGAGGTAGTAAAGGATATGTACCCCAAAACGGTGTATATTTGATGTGATCTATGATAGTAATGCGAGCTCCAGTGTCCACTAAAGGTTTAATGGAAATGGTGTTGAGCCAAACTTCAATTTCTGGATCAGCAACTGAAGAAATTTTCTCCTGCTTGACACATCTCACACCTAATAATAACTCTTTAAGTGAACTATCATTGTTGCTGTCATCAAAATTGAGATCTTCATTTATTACACAGCGAACGGGATTGTTAAACCTACCCCCTACAAGCTTTTGAGGAATGACCCATTTTCCCACATTTCTTGCACTGTTGTCCATGTGCTGGACAATATTTGAAAGTGGAAACGTGATTGGGTGATCCACATCTGAAACAAATAATTTTTTGTGATTGGAAGGACGGTTGAGGATTTTGAATTGTAGGTTTAAAAACACTTTTGTTCTTTTTGTTATCATTCTTATCAGTATTGGGAATGGATTTGTTAATAACAGTACCAGAAATAGTCGTTTTGTTAATCGATTCCTCTAAGAATTTTACATCTTGACATGAACCCTCAATACTCTTAGCTATATCGATAGCTTTATCCAAAGGCGGATTTTTACAGGTGAGAAGGTGTTCTTGGATTTTTGGGGAATTACATCTAACTATAAGTTGGTCTCTTATGAGCTGTGAAGTGAATTATTCGAATTCGCAAGTCGCAGCCAGTACCTTCAGAGCAGTGACATATGTGTCGATACTTTCTGAGGGTTTTTGTACTCTCATGAAAAATTTGAACCTATGAACAACAAGGTTTTTAGATTTGGTACAATATCTATCAAGTTGAGCAATAGCAACATCAAATTCATCCAGTTCAGACTCATCTATGCCAATATAATCAGGTAAATGATCAAAAATATTTTGTCCTTCAACTCCTAAATGATAATACATTAAACCTTTTTTTCTATCCAGTTTGAATTTTGTGGCATCAATAGCTACTAAGTACACTTTAAAAGAGCGAATCCAAAGGGGCTTATTTACAAGCCCCTTGCGCCACTTTTGCGTCACTTTTCCCATGTTACAAATGACGCAAAAGTGGCGCAAGGGCCTTGTAAATCTGCCCCAAAGTTTCCATTCTAGAAGAGGTTCGCCTGGTTCTTGTGGAAAAGGCGCTGGAGGTGAAATACTCTGCATAGTCTTTGAAGAAGGAAAAAGAAAGAAAAAAAAACCAATAAATAATTGAATCTGCTCAAAGCGTGCAGATCGCGGAAGAATTTGCACGCAATTCTGGTGTGCAAATCACTGAAGTATGAATCTACTCAAAGTGTGCAAATCACTGAAAAACTTGCACTAGAAGAAGTATATCTTTATTTAAGAGCGTGCAAATCGCTGAACGTTTTGTGTAACGTGGATAAAAAAAGCACTAAAATATAAAAGAAAACGTGCAAATCGCTGATATAGAAACTTGCACTGAAAACGTTGCAGTACTGCTGCAAACCAACAGAGGCAGAATAATGAGTTTAGCTTTTAATGTGAAATAACTGTGTCACAGAGGTACTTCTTTTATGAAATGGAGAAATGTAGTTAAGGAGAACAAGACCGAGGACTGAAGAGAAGACACAGCTGAGTGATGACACAATTATCTCCAGCGGAAGGTCAGCAGTTTAAACTAAATAAATTAAATATTCATTAAAGTGTTGAATGAAAATGTGCTGAGCAATCTTTAAAATACTTGGTTTGAAAGGCAAATGCGAGGTGGAATACAACCAAACGCTATGGAGTGTCGCTTTGATTTTTTCTCAATCGCTGCGGGCAGACTATAAAGTCTCTTGCGCGACACACACTTCCACAGCGTTTTGAAGAACTCAGTAACCAAGCACACCAGCGCTCTCTGCGCTCAGTTGAACAATGCGGGCAGGCTCTACAATTTCTTGTGTGGCACACACTTTCACAGTGTTGCCAATGACGCAGTAACCAAGTACATCAACGCTCGCAGCGCTCAGCTGACAATGAACACGCGCTGATAATGAGAGCGCTCGCACCGTACTTCAGATGTCAGCCGCACGTTAACAATGCGCGTGAGCCCAACAGACGACTTGATTAACGTTGCTCCGCAAGTACACTTTAGGCCCCAAATACAATCCACTTTTCCAGATACATGGAGACAGGAAGTCTTTGAATGAGCCACACAATACTGCTTTATATCGAGGGCTCCAGGCACAGTAAACAGTCTAACGGTGACACACTTGTACTTGCTCACAAAAATGTCTGACCTTTAAAACGTTGTAGTTCACGACTTGACGCTTATAATCTGATTCATCAGATAAGACCACAAGGCATGCCACGGTGCGAGAAAAAAAATTTCTCACCCTGATTATTCACTTACGAGTGAATAATAAAAGACTTTGAAAATGACGAAGTCGTAACGAGATTGCTCCTTGGCCCCTTCTTCTATTTTCTTCTATTTGAATGATGTCCGATGACATCCGATGGGTGGGTGAATATCCAATTCGGCCCATATCGTCACCAGATTTGTAATGATGCAACCAAGCAGTTGGTTAAAGTAAAAGCAGGTTTATTCACAGTGAATACATCCGTCCATGAAGGGGCACTCGAGCAACTGCTAACAATTGGAATGCAGAGCTCCAGTGACCTCATGGCACATTCTAACCCCAAGAGATTCCAAGCCAGAGGCTTGCTCATTACCACAAGACACTAAAAGCTGAAAGTGCACTTTGCACACGTTAGACACAGTGACACATGAAACTGAGACAAGTATACCAGAAGCATCGTAAAAGTGTGCTTTAAAATGCAAGATGAAGAAAACATACAAACAAAGCAGTACTAATACATATTAAGGAGTTGCACTAATGAGAGTTTCTTATGAACATGTTGTTCCAGTCACGGCTCGCATGACTCGCGGGTGGGGGGGTCGCGCGAGGGTTCACGCAGGTGGGGTGGGTGGTAATTTAAAAATACAAAAAAACTTACCGCACCAGGTCCCGTGCCGCCTCTGCTCCTGGCCGCGTTTTCCTGATGCGCCTGCTTTCCTGCTATCCTGCCTCAGGCAGGAACAGGAAGCAGGCAGCCTCCCTCCCCTCCCCAAGCCATCACAATGCTGCAATGGCAGCATTGTGATTGGTCCAGACGGCGCCCAGCCAGGCGCCTACAGGGAGGCCATTTTCTCTATGTAGGCTGAGTGTGCATGACTGGTTTGGTTGGCCCCAGAGGGCCAACCAAACAGTCAAGGCCCACGGCATTGGGCAAGCCACTGCTCCCCAACCCGACCACCCACCCACCCCCAACCAAGCATAACCTCCTGCCCGCCCCCAACCAGGCATACCCTGCCTTCTGCTTTCTCGCAGTGCGAGAAGCAGAAACATAAAATGGTATTTAAAATACCATTTTATGTTTCTGCTTCTCGTGCTGTGAGAAAGCAGTGGGGCGACGCTCCTCCGCCCTAATGGAGGAGCTGCCCCTGTGTTGTTCATTAACTTTTACTGATGAAATGGTGCTGTTAATAAAGTGGCCTAGTGTTTCTAATTCCCTCTGTTAGAA
This sequence comes from Calotriton arnoldi, assembly GCA_963921515.1. Lineage (NCBI taxonomy): Eukaryota > Metazoa > Chordata > Amphibia > Caudata > Salamandridae > Calotriton > Calotriton arnoldi. Next base: position 205,188 of record CAWUFW010013958.1, on the reverse strand, counting down.
CGCACCATTTAGGAAGGTCAGTGCAAAAAATGTGTAGACATTAGGTACAATCTTGCAATTTCTCATAATAATACCAGAGATTCTATAGTTTATGAACAGTGAAAAATTAATTTTGTAGTGTGAATTTAGAAAATTATATACTTATATTAATATTGAGAAAAATTGTGGTAGTAGGGTATTTCTAATGTTAGCTATTTCCATGCAATAATGTCTGGTGAACGATCTATATATTCCCTATTCAAAATGATTTATTGCATTATATTTGATATTGATTTAGAGTTTATGTCATTTAAAATGTGTAAAGCCAACTTAAGGGCTCTTTCGCAAATGCTTTATCTCTAATGCTGACCTATACCCTGACCTAATACAATGGTCCATTTACAACTAGTGAAATGTTGCTTTATTTGTTTTGTGTATATATATAACTTTCAACATTTCTGAATGTTTCTTCAATGTGCACAGTCAAATATTACTGTGAGAACAAGATTTCAGCTGTTGCTATAGATGGATACTTTGTATTTCTTTTTCACCAATGTTAGGCCTATGTGGACTTTCATATCTTTCACTTCTCATGATTAGCATGGGAAAGCATTGCACTATTGCGAGTGTCCTAGGTGACATTATGTGAATCTGAACATATTACAGTCTTTCAATGATAATGTGATGCTACATCACTGGAACCTTGTTAGAGTCTTATAAAAGAAGAAACCCCAACGGAGGGGCATCGCTAAACTTTTTCTTTTCCCCTTGCGAGAGGATGCTATGCTGATCGATTTTTGACGATTACTAAGAACATCCTCTTATGCCTTGCTGATGCTACAGTTGGTAGCTGATGGACTGAAACCATCTTTGCTGAACCATTCCAACATAATTTTCCTTATTTTCTTCTGTTTTATCCTAATGGACTCACCCTTAATGGACTTTAATTCTGAACCCTTTCCCCTTCCTCGTAGGATTTGAGCTGTTAGACAAAACAACTATCCTTCTGCTTTAATGGTAGTGGGGCTCTGTAACTCTGTAAACTGATTTTTATAATAACCATCCGATAAAGCCTTGCCTAAATGTTTGGTGCTTTAATGCAAGCTGTGATGTTCTTAACTGAAATTCTCAAAAGATTGCTATGAATTTTGAATCTTTAATACAATAACCAAGTCAATCTAATACCTGTCTGAGTCTATTATTGAGTCTTGTTGGTTCTTCTTTTTAAACTGTGCTATGTTACAAATGATTTAAATGAGTTGTAGGAAGAATCAGTGAGCTCTATCAGAACATCAAGTATTACTTCTCTTGTTCTATGTTGCTACTGCAGAGCTTTTGGTCTGCATAATTCCAGCCCGACTTAACTTCTTCAGGAGGGTGGGTCTTCCCACTGCGATTCTTTATATCTACTGAGGCAACAAATGATGGACGGAATGCTGAATAAATCAAACATTCTCCCCCAATCAAGAGATCTGGGTTAAATCCATCAATCTTTTGCTCACTACACCACCCCAGTTTGGACCCAGCCATATGCAAATCAGTCTTGATCCTGCTCCTCATGGGAACATTCCAGCCTGAACTGCCAAGCCGGAATGGCATGGGGAGCAAACAAACTATGGATTTAGGCCCAGATCTCTGTACTGGGGTTAATGTTTGACATTATTCAACATTCTGTCCATCAATTGTTCTTTTTGCATTTGTCACCCCGAGTGGGACGGGTATGCCCTGATGTGGTTCCCGTGCTCTCCATGCCACTGGAGTCAATGTGGCCTGGCTGATTAGGGGTGAAAACCCAAAACCGGTCCCAGGATGCTTGTTTTCAGTCCAGGGAGGACCTGGCCTGGCAGTTCGGGCTGGACTCTCTCATGGGGAGCAGGGTCAAGACTGATTTGCATATGGCTGGGTTTAAACTAGAATGGCATGGGAAGCAAAAAAAACGATGGATTTAGGCCCAGGTCTCTGTACTGAGGTGGATGTTTGACATTGTTCAACATTCTGTCCATCAATTGTTCTTTTTGCATTCTTTATTTCTACAGCATGGTCTTGAGAGTGGTGTACCTAAATCTGATTGGACAGCTAACGTGGTTGTTTGGCTACCCTACTTTCCACCTCTCTTATCAGTGGAGAAAGATTCATCAGAGGATCATTGCCTCTGTGTTAAATGGAAAAGCTGTAGATTGTCTAATTGTAAAGGGCCCAGTACGATTAGAGAAGTAAGGAGAGTAAGCGTATAGTAAAAGTTTTACCACGATTGCGCTACAACCCTCTCATCAATATCAGTTGACATTATTGACTAGATGAAAAAGTAGATTGGTGAACAAGGAATTCATCTTTTTTTCTAGCCTTGGAATTTGGTAGGCTTTGAAGTTTTTGCAATGAACTTTGAAGTTGAAGAATTTTCTAAAAGGCATAAGGAAAATAAGGGCATTCTTCTTACCGAGCAAAAGGACATTGCTAAGTTATGTAAAGTTGTATTGCTGTTTTTGCCCATGATATGAAATAGAAATGCTTCTTTTTACCAGGGGTCAATGCCTACGTATTTCATGCGTGTAGTTGTGGCAGCGTGCCTGAAAACACTTAAGGTAGAGGCCCATTCTGGATTTCCCGGTTTTTACAGCCAAATAACAGAGAAAGTGGTGTCTTGGGAGTTATACATATAATAGAGAATTAAAGAAACCAATTTATTATCATTTGAGGTCTTGACTCTAAATGAGTGATGTCCAGCTACGATCCTTGAGGGATTCAAACATGACCATTTATAGGATAACTACAGCCTATCTAATTTATTCATGTTGAAATTCCCTTTAAGGAAATTGATTTTGTATCAATGTCATGTATTCCATGAATTTCATTTCAACATACTCTAAACCGTAGCTATCAAGTGCTTGCAATGTGCTTTACTGTAACAATAGTGATCAAACCAATACCCCTTGCTCCAAAGTTACTACACTTTCCATGATAACAGCAGTTGTACACAAAGAGATCAGAATTCGCTAGCCATTTGGGTTACAAAAGCTTGGTCATAGTCTATGAGAGGGATACATTAATTTTTTGTCAGGGGCGTAGTAATCCCCCAACCTTAGAGGCTACAGTGGGGCTGGGTTCTCTAGGGACCTCTTCTGTCTAGACCTCAGCAGACAAAAACTCTTCATTAACGCTGGAATACAGCATCAATAGAAGAGCACCAGTAGCAATATAAAGAGACAGCTGGGTAAATAGAACAGGGAAATAAAGAGGGAATATTGGACGGGCCGGTGAAAAGAAGGAAATATAAATGAATTTGTGAGTGGATGAATGAGTGGGTGAAAGGATGAGTGAATTATAGCTGGATGGACAGGCAAAATGATGGCAAAGTAAAGGCATGGGTGGATGGATGAGTGAGTAAATGGATAGGTGGATTAACAGGTGAAAGGATGGCAGAGTAAAAGGATGGATAGGTGGATGGACAGGTAGAACAATGGCAGAGTAAATGGATGGATGGATAGTGGATGGACGGTTCACTGACACAACATCGTTGTAAAAAATATTGATTTTAAAAATATCGAGTAAAAAATATAAACAACAAAAATATCAGGTAAGTACAAAAGCATTGACTAAAAATTATCGATGTAAAAAACAATAGATGTATAAAATATCGACTTTTATATAAATATAACATAAAATAATATATATTATATATATTAAATATTAAATATAATTTAACAAATTAAAATAAAGTTAATACACATTTTAATAAAGTATCACAAATAAATTTAATAAAATAAATACACACAAGCATAATAATTTATACATATTTATTTACTTTAAAACAATTAATAAACTATTATTTTAAATGTATGTTAAAAGGTTAAAATAATATAAAAAATAAAAATATATATTATATAAAAATATATATTAGTGATTTAAAATATAAAAAAACAAAAATCAATACTATAAAAAATAAAATATAAAATATGTAAACTTACATTCCATAATGCAATCAGTGCAACAGTAGGGAAAGTTTTGGATAGCAAAGGGGTAAAAATAACTATTCCCACTCCAGTGACTGCAAGATTAGGGTAAGTGTTGGATAGCAGAGAAATTAAATTTAATATTCCAACTCCAGTGAGTGCAACAGTAGGGAAAGTGTTGGATAGCAGAAGGGTAAACATTACTATTCCCACTCCACTGAGTGCAACAGTAGGATAAGTGTTGGATAGCGGAGGGGTAACATTTACTATTCCCACTCCAGTGAGAGCAACAATAGGGAAAGTGTTGGATAGCGGAGGTGCAAATTTACTGATCCCACTCCAAAGAGTGCAACAGTAGAGAAAGTGTTGGATAGCGGAGGGGTAAACATTACTCCCACTCCACTGAATGCAACAGTAGGATAAGTGTTGGATAGCGGATGGGTATAGCAAAGGGGTTAAAATTACTATTCCCACTCCAATGAGTGCAAAAGTAGGTAAAGTGTTGGATAGCGGAGGGGTAAAAATTACTATTCCCACTCCAGTGAGTACAACAGTACGGAAAGTGTTGGATAGTGGAGGGGTAAAAATTACTGTTCCCACTCCAGTGAGTGCAACAGTAGGAAAAGTGCTGGCTAGCAGAGAGACAAAAATTACTATTCACACTCAAACAGTTATAAAATAATATATAGATAAAAAAATAAAAAAATCATAAAAATAAACAATATTTTAAAAATGAAAAATCAAATATAATAAATATAGAAAAAGAAAACATATTATAATATTAATTACATATAACAAAAACCTACAAATCTTATATAAAATAAAATAATAAATACATTTAAAAAAAACAAAATTTAAACTAGAATATATATGGACAAACAAAAAACTTTATTAATGCATAAATGTATTTATTCTATTTCCTACCCTATAACACCACACCAAAAACAAAACACTTCAACATTTTAAATTACATTTACTTCCATAGGTAACATAATTAATAATCAATTAAAAAATATTATAAATAAAAAAACTAATAAACATTAATGACTACTCACACTTTAACACTATAATATCCACAACACACATCTAAATTAAACTATAAAATAATAGAACACAATTAAAACTTATAGTTAAATTAAAAACTATTACTATTAACAACTAATAATAAAGTTATTGAAATGTATTTAATACCCACTCTTTACCCCTTTAAAAGTAAAAACAACACACAAAAAAATAAACAATTACCCAAAATAAATATCAAATAATTAACATTAATTACCAACTATATATTAATTAATTAAACACAAATTACTTCCCACCCTTTACTCCTATAAACAACACAATACACACCTAAAACTAATTGCACAATTACCATAATAAAATTTCAATTAATTTAATTAATATCAATTAACAAAAAATTAATAATAAAAAATCAATTTACTACTTAACATGCTTTACCCCTATAAACTCCAAAACACACACCTAAAATTAATTACACAAATACCATAATTAATTACCAATAAATTATTTTAAATTAATTAACAACCAATTAATTCATCAATTAAAAATAAATTACTTCCCATCCATTAGACCTATAAACACCACAACACTCACCTAAAACTAATTACACAATTACAATAATTAATTATCAATTAATTAATTAAAACTAATTAACAACCAATTATTAATTAATTAAAAATATATTACTTTACACATTTAAAACTATAAAATCTCAATTAAACAAATATTAATAAATAAAAATAATCAATTAATTTAATATAATTAAATTACTTCCCACCCTATTCCCTTATAAACCCACAACCCGCTACGGAACTAAAAACACAAAATTCAAATAAAAAATAATGAATGACTACCAATTTAATAAATATGTTAAAAATGCAAACAATTCTTATACAAAAAACATACATCACATACATATAAAATATATTCTAAAATACATAATATTAATAAAAAAAATGAGATTTTTAACAACTATATTTTTGCAAATGATATTAAGCACTTTGATATTTTTAAAATTGATATTACTTACCTTAAGTCGATATTCTTGACCACGATATTCTTGCTGTCAATGTTTCTGAACCACGATATTTATTACTCGATAGTTGTGCAACTCAATATTTTTTACTCGATATGCTGTCTGCACACCTGGATGGACAGGTGAAATTATGGTAAAGGTATGGATGGATGGGTGGATAGACAGGTAAAAGGATAGCAGAGTAAAGGGATAGATGTTGGGTGAAAAGATGAGTGAATGGATGGCAGAGTGGATTGATAGATGGCAGAGTGGATGAAAAGATGAATTAAGGGATGGCAGAGTGGATTGATCGATGGCAGAGTGGATGGATGGATGGCAAAATGCATGGATGGCAGAGTGGATGGATAGATGACAGAGTAAGTGGATGGATGGATGCAAAGTGGATGGATGGTTGGCAAAGTGGATAGAGGGATGGTTGTATGATAGATGGATGGCACAGTGGATTGATGGATGGCACAGTGGATGAATGGATGGCCGAGTTGATGGATTAATGGATGAATGGCAGAGGGTATGATGGATGGCAGAGTGAATGGATGGCAGAGTGGATGTATGGACGGATGGCAGAGAGGATAGATGGCAAAGTGGATGGATGAACAGAATAGATGGATGGGTGGCTTAGTGTAGGGATTGATTGGTGGCAGAGTGTCTAGATGGATGGATTGCAAAGTGTATGGATGGATGGATCGCAAGATGGGTGGATGGATGGAGGAATAGATGCATGGATGGCAGAGTAGATGGGTGGCAGAGTGGATGGATTGATGGATGACAGAGTGGAGGGATGGATGGATGGCAGAGTAGATGGATGACATACTACATGGATGGATGAATGGATGGAATGGGGAAAGATTTAGTAATGGATGGAAGAATGATGGATGATAGACTGTATAGAGGAAATAGTGATATCAGCAGGTGGATGGAAGGATGAAAGAATTAATGGATAGATGCATAGATGGAAGAGACAACGAAGCTGTAAAACCTCAGTAGTAATTTGTTTCTCAGGTATTCTGTGCAATATTAGTAGGGAACAAAGGACTACTTAGTCGAACTTTATTAAAGAAAATGCAGGCGAACACTGCAATAATATGATACAAGTATTAGTTATGGATATACATATCACAAATATACCGAGCTCCATCAAGTTAACATCAGTCAATGTGCATGACTGTGTAAAGTACAAAACACATTTGTCCACAAAGTTCAGAAGTCAAGTAACATGCACGCTCAGTTATTCATTATCAACATTTAGATACCCCAAGCACATGCAGTACTGGTAAGAGTTGAGGACATGCATAAAAGCCAGCATTCATGCACTAATGTATTGATCGGCGCCCACTGCACCGTAATTAGGTCTGATTGCTCTCATAAATTCTGGGTCATTGGTAATGATTTACAAAGATAGTTAGGGGCAAATCACTGGACTTTGAGCTTCTACCCACTGACAACCTGACTCCTCCAGTGTGTAGATCAATGCAAACCACTGAGAACTGGAGAGGCGCAATTTTCATACCATGCTTTCCAAAATGGCAACTGGGAATTCCATGTCACATGAGAAGTTCTAGATTTCATGTAGCTTAGAAAACAAGTACATCTCATTACAAAATACCCTCTATTGCTCCTTCTGTGCGACAGGGTAAATCTGGAGGACAGGGTTGGCTAATAGCACTGGTTTCCCTTGACTTGCCCTAAACCCACCCATTGAGTAAACAACATGTGAAAGAGATCAGATAGTATGGTCCAGGGGCTCACAAACTAAGAATGCCGCAGAGATGTGCAGGGCAACACTTATACCATGCATCCCTGTTGGACCTTCTTGAGATTCCTGAGAGTCATAAGGCCTGGCCCACAGACCTGGTTTGCAGCCAAGACCTTCATCCAACCTCCTGTCCATTCAATCTCTGCTGTGCACAGTCTTTGGCTGTGGAAAGCCAGGGTTCACTGCAGAACCTGCCCTATGGCCAGGCCTGGCTGAATGCCCAACCCTCCATGTGATCAACCCCCTGCAGCGCATGGCCTTCAACTGATCAGAGCAGAATTGGGCCAGATGGCCTGGTCAGAATCCAAGCCCTGTATTCAACCTTCCATAGAGCCGTAACCCCCTGTGCATGACCTTCAGCCATATAAGCAAAGGTTTGACGCAGGATATGTTTCTGAAAAATGGATGGTCCAGTTAACAACTTACCATCCAACCCATCCCTGCTGTGCCTGGACCTTAGCCAGATTCTACATCCAACCCACCATAAGGCCAATTCCTGTTTTACACAGCCTTTGGTCAGCATCAAGACCCAGCGCCCACTCTTTCCTACAGTGGGCTGGACACAGGGCGTAGCTGCAGGCCAAATCATATGAACCTGGCCTATGATACACAACACTTCAGCTGTGCACAGTGGAGTTTGGCTGTACCAAACCCCATAACAAGCCAAATCCCAAACCAACCAGCTGCAGACAGCCTTTGCACATGTGACTCAAGCTAAGGACACCGGGCCCAACAGTAGGCAAAAAGTAGCAGTCTGTGCCCACACAAGTTGACCTATAGCCAGGCCCTGCATCCCAGACCTTTGTTGTGCCCTTTTGCATGATTTACAGCCTGGAAATCCAGAACCATGAATATTTAAAGAATTTATTTTTCTTATTTAGGAGGGCAGAATGTGCCCTCTGGGACCAACCCACATCAAGTCTGGGGATGTTCTCGTTATCCCAATCCCTAAATACCTTCTCTGAATTCGAAGCCTGATATTCTGTAATGGCCACAATGAAATGTGTCATTTGCTGCCTTCTAACCATATTGTCAGTATCCTCTGATGCTCTCCTCAATGATTGAAGGGACAAAGGTTCCTTTGCCAGATCAGATTTGTTTATTTAAGGATCCGATATGTGAACAATCTGCTGAGAAATGGTCAAGATATACATACACCTGATTAGCCCTTCATAGCTCATATGAAAATGGTTTAATACAAATATGTCAAGAACGGATTTACAACAAACCACAATACTGCCCTATTGTAACCAAATTCTTATTTCACACAAAATTTGGTATAGATAAATGATGCATTGTTTGCAGTAGCAGTGGGTCAACATTCCTAAAGGGGCTTATTTGGGGAACGCACCTTTTCCATAATTTACCCCACCTCTTTAACACATCTGCAAAAGGAGTGCTTTTATTGCACAAAATACAATGGTATAAAAACAACATTTCACAGGGAACCATGAAATAGTCCCTATTACATAGAAATGACATCATAGTGACAACCTCTATAGAAATTCGCCATTGCCCATTGTTTAATGTATAAAGCAAAATCAGAAAATTCAAATTGCAAATAGTGCCCATTTTAGCTGAAAATCACTAAAGGAACTTAAAACACATCTGAGATTAGGCAGGGGTTATTGTATAAGAAGCAATCTATTTGAGAAAGCTAATAAAAGCCTGGACATTCTAAATGCAATCAGGGCCCATTATTAGATGAATATTGCAACAATAGGTTCAATAATTTCTGAGCATAGCATACATATTATTTAATCAATACTCTATTCATGACAGCTGACCATACTAATTGCATACAGAGACTATTGTTAGCTCTGCCTTGGTGGCAATAGCTTCAGCATTCTCTCACTTCTCAAGCCAGAGTATGTTTTTTTTTAAAAAACACAATTGCTTTATCTGAAAACGTGTATTGTAACTAAATAATAATTTTTTTTTCTCTTTTTAGTTCTACAGAAAATGAAAAGAAAAAGCACAGAATTTCACTGATTGTTTCAGTAACCCTTTCTGTGTGTGAAAAAAGCATTGGTTTGAGGACATTGCACCAAAATAAGCAAGTAGTATAACAAGCATTAATAACTGTAATAGGTTTCGCCTATGTGATTAATAATAAGCTGTTTTTTGTTGTAAGTTGTAGTTGGTAGGTTAACACAGCTAATGCATGGGGAAGGCAGAGCTGCCAACTTTAGAACTGGAGAACCAGGTTTGAGTCTTAGCGTTGGATCAATATCCGGTGATCCTGGGCAAATTAATTAATCCCCTGTGTGTAATAGAAAAAAGATCAGCAGCCCAAAAAATAGTGCCGGGGTTGAATCACTAGGGAGGAGGGTGAGAAACACAATATAGAGCGGGAGAGGGTGGTGGGAGAAACGGGGTGGGTTAGAAACAACAGGAAAGCAAGAGAGGTGGAGGTTTAGAAACAAAGGCAAGTGGGAGGGTGGGTTAAGGAGAGCGAGGAGTGAGTTTTAAAAGAACAAAGGTGAGGAGGTGGGTTTTTAAAAAAAGAGTTCGGGTGTGGTGGTGAAGGAGAGGGCTTAAAAAGTGTTAAAAAATAAAAGAATACCTGCAGGAGCCTGCTTTGGAAGGACTCTGGCCACCGGAAGCAGTACTTGGTCCAGACTCCATGGCAGGACGAAGATTTGAAGCCCAGGGGGAAGACAGAGGCGAGGATGAGATGATGACCAATAGTAAGCAAGGAAACGAGTGACGTGGGAGCCAGCCAATGGAAAGTAAAGGTAAGAAATGGGCAGGCTCTAAGCCCCTTTAAAGATATTTTTTTGACACAAGATATTTGTGCTAGCACAGCGCAATTGCTGTGCAGGCGAAACCTAAAAAAGAGGACTCTTTTGGCTGGATCACTAAAGTAGACCTAGTTGGGCAGCAACATATAATTGATGTAGCACAACTGTCACAGTGCTCTTAATGAAGGTAGTCTGCACAGAAAAAAAAATATGGACTCCGCCAGAATGGTGAAAGGAGGAGAAGTACGGCACATACTACTTTTGAGCGGTAGAGAACACTGCCTCGTCCACCTTTGCTTGCTACAACAGATTCACCCTGAATACAGTGCTGTTAGAGAACAGTACAGAAGGGACATGCTTGAGTGTCTGCCCTACAAAGAAAACCACCTTCTTGAGCTGCCGTTGCAAATGAGTGCCTAAAATGTACACTAATGTTAATACAATTCAAAGTCACCACTGTAAATATAATTCAAAGCAACTTTTGCACCAAAACAAAGAAATTGGAACTACACTGCCTGCTTCGACCGCGTTCAAAGTCACCAGGGCACTCAACCTCTTTTGTGACATGAATCCTGCTGTCTTGACTTATACAGGAACTAATTACAAGCAAAAGATCAGAGCAAGAAAAAATAAACTCGAGCCATGCTGCTCCGCGGGTGCGCTCTGCAGAATTAAAAAACAACAGAGCCCCAGACAATGGCACGGAAATATGATACGGGTGAAAGACTGCATGAACCTTCGAACCGCTACAGACTTGGCTATGATCGGGAAACCCAGGAATTATTCTGCATGCATTGCCGGCCACTACTGTGCCCGAGTTTTATTAGTTTAAAAAAGAAAGTCCTGAAGCAAACAACCAAAACTAAGAAACAAGCAGAGGAGTAAGAGGGTCATACATAGATAGGACTTCTGGGAGAATGGGGAGAGAGAAGGGGGCAGATGAGGATGAAGAATGAAATTGAGAGTGGAGGCAGAGGGAAAGATAGGAGAGGGCGGGGGAAGCACGACAAACACCATTAACAGTTTACACAAAAAAGTGAATGCGACTAAAGACCTTCAATACCTACTTCACGATGCATTAGGCACGATTGCATTTTCTCACCAATTACAGGAAGGAACGTCTTCCATAGTTGCCAAGTTATGAGGTTGCTTACATACATGCCAACATTGTAGAAGAGAAAAGTTGGAGATTTTTTAAAAATAATCGAGATAATGTATTTTTCCCATTGACTTATATTGAAGCCTGAATTGGGTCTATTGTCATGTATTGGGACTAAATTAAAATATAGGTGTTTTTTACCTTACCTGTCAGAAGCACGGAGAAACTGATATGGCAGGCAGAGAGAGCGTGAGAAAAAATGTGTACTGGCCTGCAGGAGCAGGTTACTGGCAGTGCATACTCCGGAACTCCTAGCCACACAAGACCGGTACCTGTCTGCAGAAGCCCGCAGAGGAATCGTGTTTTTGCATATGGTATTCCAGAGGCGACAAACTAGCCTTGAAATCGGTAGTCTCCCATCTGAATTCGGAGGGTTGGCATGTATGTGCTTATGTGTAACATTTCCATGAGTTTAGTGTTCTTATGAGTGACATTTAACTGCCAAATGTGAGACACTTTGGGGCATATTCACAAGGACCTACCGCCGATTTATCTCCACCTTAACCCATCAAAAGTGGAGATCGATTTAACACCCCATTCACAAGCGGGTGCAAACTGCAGACATCGCCAGTATTCCCGCGATAACTGCCCCAAAATTTATCTCCACGGTGGGCACCACCAACTAACCCTAATGAGATGCAGAGTAGGCTTTCCCGTGCAAAAACACACGAAAACACCACAACACCACTTTCACAACGAACTGCCAGATCTGCGATGCGAGTCAAAACCACGCGATAAGCCACGGTAGCAGCAGGGATTTAGCACCTGCCTTTTCCTGGTGTAAAGCAGGACGACTACCTGCAGCATAAAAGGGAGCCCAGCCAAGAGCCACATCTGAAGACCCACAGATGCCATGGAGACAATGATCATGCAGCTTCGAGACCCATGAGGGCCACAACACCCACCGCCACCCACCCTAGGCCCGCCACCACCCCCAGGACCCGTCCCGTCCCCCCCCGGGAACACCACAGAGGCAGTGTACCCAAAGACAGCGGACCCACCTGAAACGCACCTGCCGCCCAGACCCAACGCCAGGCCTGTAGTGTCCATTGCCCACTACAGGCCCAAAAGGACAACCAACCCCCGCATCCTGACCCACATCCCCCACCTGCTGACGGTACCAACCCAGCGGACAACCAACATCCCTCCGCAGACAAAGCTGCCGGCTGCGCAGCACATGTCGGCCTCTGGTACCATCCAACCCACAACTGCCAGAATCGGAGGAGTCACACAGCCAGCCCCATCCAAGGTCATCACACCTGTCCTGGATGCCAACATCAGCCTGGTACCCCAGCCCCTCCACTTCACCCACACTGCGCAGGAGCAGCTGGAGACCAAGCAAGGCCCCTACGCCATAGCTGGATTCCCTCACGTGTCAGGGCCAATCAACTGCACACATGTACCCCTCGTGCCCCCTGCCGACAATGCACACAACTACCACAACAGAAAGCACACACATCCCATGAATGTGCAGGCAATAGTGGACTGCCCTGGACCCCTCAACAATGTCGTGGCCAACTCCCCAGGCAGAGTGCATGATTCACACATCTCCCGACAGTCCATCATCACCCAGCGCTCCCAGGATGGCACCCATGGCAATGCAGTGCTCATTGGTAAGTCCAAAATGAACACACCACACACCTCCAGCCCACAGTCATGCAACTCACGACACTGGCAATGGGCACACAGCACAACTACATTCAACATGCCACACAACATGCCAACCGACCAGACACGACAACACGACTCCATTGGGAACTTGGCCTTGCCATGCCCAGAACCCAGCCACGGCATGGCACCACAGTCACACAATAGCAGGATGTGAGGAGAGGCATGGAGCAGGCATGTGCGAGAGCGGCAAGTGACTAAGGAATGTGAACCTACCCAATGCCAGGTGTGGTGTGGAGGTGCCGGACAGACCACAGCGTGCAAATCACGGAAATGGCCATGTGGAGATCAACTGCTGGTGCATGTAGTGTAGTGGCCAGTGGATGCTACCATGTCCCCACAGGCTGTGGGGCAGAACGCGGAAATGTCGCATGTTACGTCCCCCCCTGCATGCGCGGGCGGAGTGGTTTGGACCTGCGTACGCCAGGCCTGCGTAGGGGTGTGAACAAAAATCCTGTCGCACTGGGCGTGGTTCTCATTCGGAATGGACGACGCGTCTACCGGGGCGGCGCCTCTCAGCCCGCCATGAGTCTTGCGCCGAGCGAGGTGGGGCCTGCGTCCCTGTGCGCCTGATGCACCCCGGGCCGCTGGTCCTCAGACCAGTCATGCCTGCCCCAGCGCACCAACGAGGCTCCGCTCACCTGCCGACACTGGCGTGTGTCAAAGAGGGCCCCCCACGTGCCAGTGCAAGCTCCAAGCCCCAGGCCCGCAACCTTTGCAGCCTCCGCAGACCATCGCTGGCCTCCACGGCGCAGGCCCACAGTACTCCTTTTTCATTGACATACTCCACCGGCGTCCTCTTCGGCCCAGGCGGTCCCACATGTGGAACTGTGTCCTGAGTCTTGAATGGCAGTGACCCCAAGTCCGTGGCAGCGGCCACAGCACCAGACTCCCTTCGATCAGTGAAGCATAATTCCGTATCGCAGGCCTGCGACACGTGGTGCCACTAACCCTGTTCAATGCAAGCCGGCGACACGTGGTGCCACTAACCCTGTTCAACGCAAGCCGGTGACACGTGGTGCCACTAACCCTGTTCAACGCAAGCCGGCGCCACGTGGATGAGGGCACAGGCCTACACAGCGGTCCAGTGGGTCCCACATGTGGAACTGTGTCCTGAGTCATGAATGGCAGTGACCAGATGTTTATTGCTGAGTTTATATCACTAAACTCCCTTCTATCAGTGAAGCAAAGGTATGCATCGCAAGCACACAACACGTGTCTGTGGGCCCGTGCTGACCACTGCCCCCGGCCTACACTGTGGTCCAGTAGGCCCTACATCCAGCACTCAGTCATGATTCATGAATGGCAGAGTCCATACCAGTGAACGCACGGAGAGGAGTAAGAGGAAGATGCTGTTCAGTCCAGATGAAAGCCGCATCCTCGTTACAGAGGTGACCGACCACTAGCAACAACTGACCTGGTGCCACTAACCCTGTTCACCGCAAGTCCGCGTCCCGTGGTGCCACTGAACCTGAACTACGCAGGCCGGTGGGACCATCCAACCTAAGCCGGCGACACTCAGTGAATGGCCCCTGCTGACCGCTGCCTCAGGCCTACACTGCGGTCCAGTAGGCCACACATGTGGAACTGTGTCCTGGGTAAGATATGGAGGAGTCCACACCATTGGACACACCTCATCGCAGGCGGCATCCCCTATCAGCACTGGTGCCACTAACTCTGTGCGCAATGACTCATGGGCACTCTCTGGTTGAACTTTGGTGGCGTCTGAGTCCATGGCCTGGGGGTTGTCTGCATCATCATCTGGCTGGGCCGGACCTGGTGTCCGACATGTGTCTGTTCCATTCATCTCCACCATAGTGACTGTTTCTGCATGGTTCTGCCCCCTGCATCATGCCCTGGGGGTACACCTTCCACTGTCCACCGAGACACTCTGCGACAACCCCCTTTGACATCTACGAGAACCTGCTCTGCTCTCGTGACCCTGCCCCAGTGCACCGCAAGTCAGCGGCCCATGGCGGTAGCCCGTGCAGGACGCTGTGCATACAGGGCCACTAACTCTGTGCAGCTCAGGACACGGATCCTTTATGGTTGAATGGTTGTGTCCTTTACGATGTACACTGTTGTCGTTTTTTGACTGCACCAGGCACTCCATGACGACTGGTGTACACACACCCCACACACATCCAACACAGGTGTCACTCGACATGTGAGCCTGCTAATAAAAGTGGCCGGGCGCACGTGCCCGTAGCCATTCCCAACATCTAAGCAAGTGTGTCTGTGTGGTCATTATGTCAGCATGATGGGCCGGAGCCCTGCAACATCACAGTGTGCTGTCTTCAGCGGAGGATACCATGTCACCTCAGCAGTGGCTGAGACCTTGGACATGTAGCTTCGCCCGCCCCCCCTGCATGCACAAGCGGCGTGTGCTTGTCCGGCATACGTCAGGTCAGCGCAGGGGTGTGCTGATTCGGCAGGGGGATCAGGGCGTAGCTCTGGTCTGGCCTTGAACAGGAAGTGAGGTAAGTGTGTCTTTGTGTTGGGGTGTTTTCGCCACCAGGGCCACAGTAGTCGATGTTGCAATGTAGCATGCACCTGGAGGGCGGGCCCGCACGTACGGGGAAATGTAGGAGTGCAAGCCCGCTCGGGGTCTTGGCACATGCATGCCAAGTGTTATGTGTATCAGTCCTGCGGCTGCATGAGTCAGGTGTCTAGCCCCAATCGCGGCGCGATCACAGCCAGCCATGGACTGTACACCTGTGGCCACCCTGTCCGGACCATTGGCCTACACTCACGTGGCTGCACACCCTCAACGGCCAGCTTACAGGTGTTGTTGGCATGCCGCTGGACATGCGCGGACAGGCATGACAATGGTGTGCTGTAGGAGTGCACGTGATACAACCGTGCAGCGCATACATGTGTGGGGGCTCGTGGGAGGGAGGAGCAGTTGTGAGGCAACGTAACACACAGTGAGGCCGCTCATGTGCCACGTGCTAGGCATATCATCCATGATTCCCTGGGTCGCAGACATCCCACCCCACCCATGATAGGCCTCTGTACATCTCCTGTATGCATGCAGATGGTGAAGTTACTGTAGGGATGAAAGGTCCTTTGTCTGCACTATCGGGCGGTAGCACCTCTGCAGCTCCTAGATGGGACTTGCATGTGCCCAGCACCCCCTGACAGATACGATAGCATTTCCAGGCGACTCCCACACTACGCACTGCCCGACGTGAGGCCAACGTGTACACATCCCACACGCAGAAGTCCTTGGTCGTAGTTAGCGTGCGTGAAATGGCCTTCACATGTACTCCCACCACACCCCAGGCCTGCACCCGTTGCACACAGACACTGCTCATTGCTCCGAGCTGTGGCGTTTCATCCACAGGACTGGCGCAGGTCAGCACAGTGCCACTTCAAGCAGTGCCACTGACGCAATGGCAGACCATCTCGGACACATGCTCAACTCCTGTCACGTGGACCTGTACCGTGCACGTCTGCTGCATGTACTGGGTGCACTGCCATTGGCAGTGCTGCGGATCAGTTACAGGCTGAGCTTCCGCATTGCCAACGTCACCTGCGTTCAGCCTGTGTTGCACTGTCGCTCGTGCATATTCGAGTGGTCCATGGATGTCTGCCTCTCCAACGTTACGTTAGCTGACCTGGATTTCGACGTGTGTGTGCGCCTCCTGTTGGCCCACGACCAGGAGTGTCACCGTGATGCCCGTTTATGGCATGCCTGGATGTTTGGCATGCATGCTGGCAACTGGACCTGGGAGATTGCACGAGTCGTCGTGTGCAGTGACCACATTGAGCCGCTCCCCGATTAGGCTTTCGTGCATATTGGGGCCAAGGGTTGGAGTCAGCACATCTGTCCGTGACAGCTGATGGGTTACATCGCCGACATGTCAGATGTGGTGGACAACGATCTTGCATTGGAAATGTTGGCCTACGCTGCTGCACTCGCGTTCATGGACGAGTGACAAGGTACCTGCAGCCAGGACTGCATGTGACCCATTGCACGTGTCCAGACGCCTGGTTGCATGTTGGGGATCTGGTCACTTGTCCCTAGATGACAGTGGACATGGCTGCATTGGCCTGGACTCCTGATCCATGCGTGGACAACATACGCGGGTTGGCAATGACTTGTGTTGGTGATGGACTCCCCCGGGGTGGACATGGGCGCTTTCCGACGTTCCTCATTCAGACATGCTGCTGCATTGGTCTGCATGTCGTGGCACTTCCCTTGGCCGTACTGACACGCAATTGTTGATAAAGTTTCCGCACGTTCACTTGTCTCCAACTGTGTTGAGTGTTTATTTGTATGCCAATGTGTGTGTCACGGCCTATCTGGGTACCTGCCTTACATGCATTGCTACCCCATCAGGGCTGTGGGTTGGTACTTGTGCATTATCATGTCCCTGTTTCGTGCTTTGCTAGATGCCTATGGCCATTTACAGGCCACAAGCGGGTGCACTTGTGTCCTGTGTTGGGTTGTGCGTATGTTGGTGTTTGTACCACATTGTGTTGGATGTTGGGGTGCTCTGCTTCCTATGTGTGTGTGCTGCATTGTCTGTGAGATGTCCCTTCAGCTCTGATTAGGCTCACCCTTCTCCCTTTCAGGCAGTGTGGTTTTCACTTCTGTGCTTGTTCAGTGGTGTGGTATTGCCGAATTGTGTGACTTGTGCTCTTGGTTGGTGTTGTTCCTCTTGGGCATGGTTTGTCTGTAGTTGTGCTGTGCTTAATTGTGCATGTGTGCCATTGTGCCCATCTCCCCCCGTCCCCCCAGTCCCTGGTCGTTCCTCTCCCTGTTGCTGTTGTGTCTGTTGATTTTGAGCAGTTTCCGGTCCCCGACTCCTGCCACCATCTCCAGACTGATATGGTGGACACCATTTCCTCCATGTCATCTAGCTCCTGGTGTGGCGCTGGACTCCCACCTCCGGTGTGCATTGCTGCCTTCTGGTTGTTGGCGTGTTTCTGCTTGTTTGTGCGTTTCGCATCATTCCTGCTGTTCTGGTTTTCTGCCATTGTCCTCCTCCGCTCTCCGGCTGCATTCACCTTGTCCACGATGGCCTGCCATGTAGAATGTTTTGTTGCCAATGGTGCTTCTGGGGTTGTGTACTAGCTCCGACTGCCTCCATTGTGCTTCGCTGTTTTCTGTTTGGTTTGTCTTTCTTTTTCCTGCTTTTGTTGTGCTTATTCCCGCATGCCGTATATGTGTCGTGGGCCTGGCGCTGCTTATCGCTGCTTTCCTCCTCGCGAATGGGCTCATCGCATGTTTTTTGGTGTTGGGGTTTGTGTTTTTATCTCCGTCGCGGTGGTTGTATCGCGGACATTGGCCGCGTTTTCGGCAACCTATCGAATGGTACCGCCGTGTTGTGAATTCCAGGTTAACACGGGGTTATTTTCCCGCGATAGACTGCGATGTGTAAAGTTGCGTTAACATTTTTTGGAGATGTTTAGCGCACGTTCTTGTGAATATTAACCCTGGGCAAAGCACTACGCTACGCTCGCGTAGTTTGCGAAGTTTGCGCTACTTCGCACAACGCGAAGTGCACGTAGCACAGTGCAAACACGCGTAGCGTAGCGTAATGCAGCGGTCATTTTTTGCTTGCTTGCGGTCCTCAACGTCAAGTTGGCGACCGCGAGCAAGCAAAATGACATCCCGGCGAGACTTTTTCCTCGTTCGCGATCAGCAACATCAAGTTGCCGATCGCGAGCGTGGAAAATAAACCTCCCGGTGAGATTCTCAACGCGGGGAGTTCAGGTTTCTCATTGCGAGTGGTCGCGTATGCTCGCGACCGCTCGCGATGAGAAACTACCAGTCCGCGTTGAGAAAGCTGCCGCTCGAGTAAAAATCTACTCGAGCGGCAGTAAAAGACAGCTCGCACTGTGCAAGATGCCGTTTTCAATGATTGCACAGTGCGGACAAGCATCCGGCACTGTGCAATCATTGCGAACAGTGCACTACGCAGTTCGCGTAGTGCTACGCGTAGCTCGCGTAGTGCGAACTGCACTTTGCGTAGCTTCGCGTAGCGCTACTTCGCGAACTACGCCCAGGCTTAGTGAATATCCCCCTTTGAGTGACACTTTCTCGCGAATAACACCAAGCAATTAAGTCCCTGAAAACAGAAAAATATCAGAAAGTATGCCATTTTCAACAATGAGAAGCTCTAAAAAGATCTTAAAACGCTGTCAGGTACTTGAAATAGAAGGTGATTAACCTACTGCCCCTTTCTAAATTGATTGTACTTTATTGGCGCTCAAAATTGCCACACAGATGATCATTCATTGCAATTAAGAAACAGAATTACAATCATTAAATGTTCAAGTGGGATTTTTTTAATGGGAGAAGTAGTCTCTTTTCTATTGTTATACTGCTTTCTAAAAAGGTTTTTACTTTTGACATTACGAACACAGAAGCTCTCTATTTCAAAACAAAAACGCACTGTGGGGTTATAATAGGCTGTCATGCTTACCTGCCTCCAAGGAAGGGGGCCTGTGGAAGCATGCGTAGCCTGACAACACATCATTGAGCCATAATACGCAAAAGAGGTGCTTATGCAGGTGTCTATGAGAGGATAAAAAGCAGACTGTAATTGTCAGCAAAAGTCAGTGACTTCTGCCAAGAAGTGCTTCCCCACAGTAGTGTCTGCCACAGACTGTGAGGCAGCTAGGTTTGATTGCGTCTTCTTCGGCTGTGGGAAAACTAGGGTAATGTTGAAGCAGGTCTGATTCTGGTGATGATTGGCGGGCGGGGGAAAGGGTGAACAATATATAGAGAGTCCTGACCTTCTGTTCTTCTCTTGCACAGCTGGGCGTCTACTAGTGTAGTCACGGCTGGCCAGGACTACTTGCAACAAGACCGTCCAAGCCCTAGACTTAAAGTAGCTGACATAGCTAGCCGGTCCTCTGGGTCTTTTTTTGTGCACATGGCTCGGCCAGGACAAAGTGCTCTGTCTCACTGCATCAAGCAATACTGCACACTGTTCACTTCGACCGCGATAATGCATGACATAACTGAGGTATTGTGTACGGTGCCAAGTATCTGAGCGGGCACGGCAGAGTGTAAAAAAAAACATGAATGGAAGCTCATAGTGACCCATTGAAATGTAGCATGTCTGGAAAAGTACAGATGGCCCCACCGAATCCACGTAAGGCTCACTAGGCCCAGCGGTTCTTGTTTGTTTATTTTTAGAAAGCATCTACTATCAATCAAAAACAAACCCCACTGCCTGCGAGTTATTTCTTCAATATAGCGTCACGTCTAGATTGGGAGCGAAGGAAAATAAGTCACCTCGTCCCCACCAGGCTGGACACAGTGTGCAAAAAAGATTTTTGAAAAACACTAAGTCATACATAATTTTGCAATTTTTTAGGGTATAAACCCTTAGTTTATTGTGCATGTCAATAATACGCAAATATCAAAATACATAAATAGCTCATAAAATAGATACAATGAATACATAAGTATCAACAATTACAAAACCCCTATCCAACAAACGTATGCAACATAAATATGATACAAAATAGACCTTACTTAACCAATCATTCTAATCAATACCACACTCATTCATTCACTCATCCAACCACATAGACAAGACGAACACCAGACTGGTTAACTACTCTCAAACCACAATTCATAGAACCTTAGATAGTCAGACATATGGCACAAGATAATTAGTACAGGTATTTTCCTAATACATTGCTGAAATGATTTTAGCATTTTCTGTATTAGTGTCCAATAGATTGATTGGTATATGTTTTGACATTTTATACAGAAAAGACAAGAGCATGAAATAACATCAAATCTCTAGAGAAGTTGCGCTAGTCAAGTAGGGAAATGCGCTGACGCGCGTTTCAGGGCGTGACCCCAATGCACGGGTCACACCTTCTTCAGGGCCCTTAAAAGATAAGATAAAGGAGCAGCATACGCCTGGGGAATCTGAAACAAATATACAATGAGTCCCTAAATATAATTACTTCAATATGGGGCTCACATAGAAAAAATGCACACTGATGCTCGGGTGGATGGGTGACAAACCATTCCACATATTTTTAGAAAGCACACACTGCATTATGTCAGAGTGATTGACGCTGCCTCCTGGATCCAAATGACATGTTCAGAGAGGCAATCTAGCAGATTTGTTTTTCTAAGCCACCACCGCTGCAACAATGTGATACTAGTCACCACAGCAGGCCGACAGTGGCTAACTAAATTAATTGCCTGGGGAACACAGTGGCACAGCAAGCCATGATTAGTGCACCTACGCTGTTTGTTACTCTTGCACTAGTGCCTAATAATCGCACATCCACAAAGGGACTTTAATGCATGGTGAATGGATATTAGTGCAGTGATGTGGACACCAGCACAAAAATGCATTAGCTTAGCCTGATGCGTCGTACTTGGCAGGGCTAGTTTTCACATGTGCATCTTGGTGGAATTACTGGGTGCATACACTGAAACAGCGCATAAAGACAATACTGCAGATGGACAGGCCACAGGAGGTGATGCAACCGTGAAGTTAGCACAGACCGGGTGACTCTTTGCAGTGGAATGTGTTAAAGGAATGGTCAGAGCTCAAAGAATAACCGGGAAACAGCTTTAGCTGCCTCGAAAGCCTCAAATAAATAAGCATGCTTGAAATGCATGCTGACACAAGGATATTAAATAAAATACATCAGGCAAACAAAATGAAAACATTACTTAAAAGGCGTCGGAGAAACAAAAAAAACATGCAGCTTGCAAGCACGCTTGAAATGTGTGCTGACACAAGAACATTAAATAAAAGACATCAGTAAATGCTGTACAGGCAAACCTAATACAAGAAGTACCATCCACCGAAGATGATCGAACGGAGTGCTTGGTCCATGGGAAACTGATAAGAGAGACACACAAGGAAAGAACAGTAAATGGTGTGCAACAACCAATAAAAATGGAGGAACAGTAAGTGGCAAGCACAGCAACAAATGATAAGTAAGGAGGGGATGTAAGCCCCTTTTAAGATATATTAAATACAATAGATTTCACGCTGTGCAGGCAAAACCAAAAAATGGATAATGGGTAAGTTGTGTAATACATTCCTATAGTGCCATCTTCAATTCTTGTGATCATTTAAAAACCACTTGAATTTCAACATTGTAGATTCTGATGACACCGGTACCCCATCATAGCAATGTTGGACCATATAGAGAGAGAGAAAGGGAGAGAGAGAGAGAGAGATAAAGAAAGATAGAGAGAGATAGAGAGAGAGAGTGAGAAACAGTGAGCTATCATGTATTTGTGTAGTGGAGGCGAAACATGCTCACAACAGCACTGCTCACCAACACATACCTCATACTGGCTTACAAAAGCAAAAATAAAGACAGAATGCTGAAGATATAGCACCACAACCCAGATGTGTAATTTGCTTGCTAATAATGCATTGACCAACATTTGCTAATTTTAGCTATGTACTACACACATACATCAGTCTTTTAGCGTTTTCCACCAAACAAAACACAACTTATTAAAACTGACATACTCAAAATACCAAATGCACATATCCACAAAACCGACCCAGATTCTAATCTGCAGTGGACTACGAAAAGGCACAGCAATACCATACTAATTGCAAATTGTACACTTATGGACTTGGCCCTTTCTGCAGGGCCATCCCCAAACTTTATGCCTTTCCTCTTCTGTTTTCTGAACCTGTTTGTGTTGGCTTTTAGGACTCTGTGCACTTTACCACTGTTAATCAGTGCCTATCAGTGCTAAAGTGCTTTAAACATGGTAAAATTGGCTTACACCCAAATGGCACATCTTATTTACTTATAATTCCGTAGTAAAGTTGTACTACATGTACGAAGGGCCTGTAAATTAAATGCTACTAGTGGACCTGCAGCATTTATTGTGCCACCCACTTAAGCAGCCTTTTAAAGAGTTCTCAGGCCTGCTATTTCAGCCTGTGTGTGCAGTTTTAAACTGCCATTTCGAATTGGCAAAATAAACCCTTTGCCAGGGCTAAACTTTCCTTTTTAATACATATAAGTCACCCCTAGGGTAGGCTCTAAATAGCCCATAGTGCCGGGTGCAATATTTAAAATGCTGGACATGTACTTTTACCGTTTGCATGTCCTGGTTGTGAAAAAATCTAAAATTCGCTTTTCATTGCTGCGTGGCCCACATCTCCCATAAGATAACATTGGGTTCACTTTTTACATTTAATAAGTGGTAACTTTCCATTTGGAGCCTGTAGGAATGTTGAGTTTGGTGTCTATGGAGTTTTATTTTAACACTCTCTTTAATGTTAAAGTTGAATTTTAAGTCACATTCTGAGAATGGCACTTTTATAAAGGTAAACACAAGGAGATCTGGATTTAGGCCCAGATCTCTGTACTGGGGTGAATGTATGACATTGTTCTGCATTCTGTCCATCAATTGTTGTTTTTGCATTTGTCACCCGGAGTGGGACGGGTATGCCCATACGTGGGTCCCGTGCTCTCCATGCCACTGGAGTCAAGCTATCCTGGCTGATGAGGGGTGAAACCCCGAAACCGGTCCTAGAATGCTTGTTTCCAGTCCAGGGGGGACCTGGCCTGGCAGTTCGGGCTGGACTGTTCCCATTGGGCACAGGGTCAAGACTGATTTGCATATGGCTGGGTTCAAACTGGAATGGCATGGTGAGCAAAAACGATGGATTTAGGCCCAGATCTCTGTACTGGGGTGAATGTATGACATTGTTCTGCATTCTGTCCATCAATTGTTGTTTTTGCATTTGTCACCCCGAGTGGGACGGGTATGCCCAGACGTGGGTCCCGTGCTCTCCATGCCACTGGAGTCAAGCTATCCTGGCTGATGAGGGTGAAACCCCGAAACTGGTCCTAGAATGCTTGTTTCCAGTCCAGGGAGGACCTGGCCTGGCAGTTCGGGCTGGACTGTTCCCATTGGGCACAGGGTCAAGACTGATTTGCATATGGCTGGGTTCAAACTGGAATGGCATGGTGAGCAAAAAAACGATGGATTTAGGCCCAGATCTCTGTACTGGGGTGAATGTATGACATTGTTCTGCATTCTGTCCATCAATTGTTGTTTTTGCACTTTTATAAAGGTGGCATTTTCTTGTCACAGACCCAACACCTCTGGACCTGTAGAAGACTCAGAAGGACTTCTGTGCTGCTCTGCAAGAAGGACTGCTACTCTGCTGCCCTGCTGCCTGAGTGAGAAAGACTGGACCTACATCTTAAACCCAGGACCACCAGAGGAGTGACTCCAAGGGCTAGTTGGCTAGCCTCCTGATCAGAGCCTCAGGAACAGAAAAAGCTCCATGAAACACACAAATTGTGATGGGAGGAATGCTTGCAATTTATCTAACCACTGGCAATCGCTCGGGGTAGCATCCCAATCTATTGTTCTTTTGCTCTCCAAGCCTCCTCAGTTTGGACCCAGTCCCATCCAAATTAGTCTGGACACTACTCCTCATGGGAATAGTCCAGCCCGACCTGCCAAGCCAGGTACTCCCTGAACCAGAACACAAGCAACCCAGGACGGGTTTCGCCTTAGTTATGGGCTCATCAGCCGGGTACAGCTTGGTTCCATGACATTGTGAGTACAGGACCTACATCTGGGCATACCTATGCCACTGAGATCGGTACATGAAACACACAAAAGGTGATGGGAGGAATGTTTGCAATTTGTTGAACCACTGGCAATCGCTTGAGGTAGCATTCCAACCCTTTGTTTTTTTCCTCACCATGCCACCTCAGTTTGGACCCAGCCATATGCAAATCATTCTTTACCTTGCTTCTCATGGGAACAGTCCAGCCCAAACTGCCAAGCCAGGTCCTTTCTGAACCTGAACACAAGCAACCCAGAACCAGTTTCACCCTAGTTATGTGCTCATCAGCTGGGTACAGCTTGGTTTCAGTGACACAGTGAGCACGGGACTCCCGTCTGGGCCAACCCATGCCACTTAGGGGGGTACACGAAACACAGAAAAGGTGATGGGAGAAATGCTTGCAATTTGTCTAATCACTAGCAATCACTTTAGGTAGTAGTGCATCACCTTTTGTGTGTCACAGAAAAGGCTCCAACCACCTTGAATCAGGACCTGAAACTCTGTCTGCTTGTTTCCTATCTCCCAAGTGGCGCCACCCGAGACATGGACCCTTGGAAGTGGGTCTGAAGGTGCTCTGCCAGGTCAGCTGTGGTTGTTTGTGCAGAACCAACTCAGCATGATGCACTTACTCGCAGCTCTGTTTTGGAACTGCTGCAGTGCAATGCATCCCTGATGCCCGACTCCACATCGCATCTCGCAGTCTCCTTGGAACTGCTGCTGTGCGACACCTCCTCGATGCAGCCTTTTTAAAAAAACGTAGCAATTCCATTTTTATCAAACTCACACAGGGATATATTTCAGCCAAGGCTTAATCCACATTTGTTTTTCTTTGGGCAGTCTGAGCATGTAGGTCCCAATCACGCATGGGTCTTCTGTGGGTTTAAGGTGCCCACAGGCATTAACTTAGTACATTTCATTTTGGAAATTTCTAAAACAAATTAAAGCAAAATGCCACTTTATGGTGCCTCTCTTTTGTTATCCCTGGTCTATATGGAATCCTATCACAACCACATGTTGTCAACTCCTACACACCCTAGGGTATCTATCACTAGGTGCTGGACCTCCTCACTTTGATTGGTTGGATGGGCCAATGAGTTGAATAAGACATTTGCAAGATTTTCTGCAATTTTTCCCTTAAATATGCTAGTTCAGTACAGTTTTCCAAACTTAGAAACACATCCCTCGCAAACTTTGATCCACATCTATGAGGCAAGGCTTCGCAGGAAAGAATGGAGTTGTGAAACATATATCTGACATCAATAGGTTTCAACAGGTATCCACACACTAATCACCAGGGAATGTTTTTGATCGGGGAGCTTCCACGGGGATGTCTGCAGTATTCCAGCCTGGGGCCAGCCAGCACTCTGGCAAGCCACCCAAATCCAGAAAAATATGTAAACTGGGCCCACATGAAATTTCCATTTCAACTTGCATATACTTGCATGATTTCAATAATTTTGTGGTGTGTTTGTTATGCAAAATTTCCAAAATTAAGTGGTTACACTGCACCGTGTAATTACACGCAGTTTACAGCAAATATTTAATGCAAGCACGCTGTAACTATGTGAACAACCACGATGCAAGTGGCTGCTGTTTGTGGCACCTATGTTTTTTGCATTTTGTTTTAGCATGAAATGCGACATAGTGTCTAAAATTGACGCAAGACCACATTTGGTGCTGAATATAGCATCAAATGCCATTTTTCGTTTTGTACAGTTATAATGCATAATTCTGCATATTTTTTCCCAAAATTGTGCATATTACACAAACACAAATTGCACAAATGACGCACACTCCTACTGAAAACTAGAACAAAGGGGAATCCAGGGTGTTGTGGAGTGCATGAGTAATTGCCTTTTTATTACCCAGAATCTCCTGAAAATGTCAAAGTATGGGTAAAAGAAATCTCAATTTGTTCTCTTATCTGTGACAGAAATTGCCAGAACATCTGCAAATGGTAAAGTCCTACAATTCAACATTTCCACACTTAGCCTGATACAAATGGTATGCCAGACATTGGACTATTGCATGGGGCAGAAGTTGGCCAAGACTTTCACCATGTGAACACCATATTGATGCTACTTTGACTTCTAGAGGTCACAGTTGTGACCTACTCCTGGCCATTATGATAGGCCAGTTCATAGATGTTTCATTTTGTTTCTCTCCGTAGAAGTGTATGAGTGTTAGGTGGTGGGATTTTTGTTGTTCCTGACAATTTCTGAAGCTTTCTGTTTTTTGAAACAATGTTTGATGTTTGCAGGGTATATTCTGTGTAGGAAACACTGATGACATCCATGCAAGTTACATATACCAGTACTTCTCCAGGTGTCTAGGTTTGAGAAATGTCTCAGGTTAGTAGGATACACTGGGTCTTGAGTGACCCCCAGGCCCAAATACTGCAGCTATCCTCATCTTAAAATCGAGGTTATTCAATGCTTCGTTCTTGTGCTTTTAATAGTCATGCTATTGCACTCCTTCTCATTAGCAATAGGCCAACCAACACGTGTGGGGTACTGTTGTAATTGAGCGCAATGTGGGAAGGGAGTTTTGTATGATATTTGCAATTTTCAAATGAAATTCTCTATATTTGTAGCCTCCTATTGTAAGTTAGTGCCCTCAAAAACATATTTTGATAGTACTTCCTTAGAACCACGTGATATTATGGCAATCCGGGGGGGGGGGGGTAACAGTGAAGTGTTTCCTATCCCTAAACTCAAATTGTTGCATAGATCTAAAAAATAAAAAGCTTTTATTTACCCCCAATTTCTGTTCACTAAAGTTTTCATAATCAAGTGATAAAGAGCCATTACATAGCTAAAAAATGGGGTAAATTCCGGCTCAATTGCTGACTGGTATTGCGGGCTTTTGAGCAAACTATAAACATTATACATATAACACTGGAAGACAATGAGAAAGTTTTCAGTATCTAATTTTTGTTGATCAGTCTATAACGTTATTGGACTACCGATGGATTCCACTCCTGATTCCTTCACAGACTGAAAGTAGATGTGAAGCAAAAAAATGGAAAATGTGCATTTTTTGTGTCCACGAAAAAAATCCAAAAAGTGATTGACTGCTAGCTAGGGCACATATGCACAACTTCTTCTCATCACACTTTAGAGCAAGGTGCATTGTCTGTGCTTCAGCAAGGAGCCAGATGCTGATTGGGAATTTTCTTAACTGGTTTTCGGTGCCCAAGCAAAGAGCCAAATGCTGTTTAAATTACCCCCAAAAAGAGCCCAACAGCATGGGCATAGATACACAGCTTCTTCCTCTCACATGGCTTCTGACGGAGGGAAAATCTTTAAGAAAGGAAGGAATTGTGCATCTGTGTTCCAGCATGTTTGGAGTGATACTTTACCTGAAAACAACTATAAGCAGCATTTCAAACACCATCAAAGGGTAATAGCTACTCTTTCTTGATGACTGGCAATGGTGAAACCCAGGTGTCAAGAGAATTCCCAGAACAATGTTGTGACATGTACTATATTCCAGTGTAGTTTTTACTTCATCAAATCAGTGTACTGTAGAACGTTTATTTCAATTGGTTAAATGAGGGTGAACCAGGATTACAACCCTGGGATTGCACTAAATTAGAGTAAACTCAAGGGACTGCACTTGATTGGAGGGGTTCAGCATTGGGAGCACATGTCTGTGGCAGGTCAATGGTCTACCAACCTGAGGAGACTCTGCATGGTAAGGAGTGCATCAGGTGCCATATCACGATAGAGGAGCTGCCCACCAGCCACTCGGACCTCTGTGCCCCAACCTCCTTCACAGTGGGCGCTTACAATCCTGGCCCCCTCACACGAGCTCCTGGAGTGGGAAGTCCCAGAGAGCCTTTGTTCCTTTCTAGATCAAACATGGCCTCATAGAGCGAGAGGCCATACATAGATTAAGAATTCTAGCCATTTTGAAACTGTTTAGGGAGAAACGTACGCACAAGCGTGTGGTACACCTTTAAGTGTGACACATTTTTTGCACCTATGTGGAACCCATTTTTGGAAGGCCCCTAATACAAAACTATGCTTTCATCATGATATTTCCCATCTGCTATGATTCATATGGAACACTGA
Source organism: Calotriton arnoldi (assembly GCA_963921515.1). Taxonomy (NCBI): domain Eukaryota; kingdom Metazoa; phylum Chordata; class Amphibia; order Caudata; family Salamandridae; genus Calotriton; species Calotriton arnoldi. The sequence goes on along the minus strand of CAWUFW010013958.1, from coordinate 176,245 downwards.
CTACTACTCTGTGTTTGGGCTCGCCTGTATGACACGATAATGGCTTCTATCCTTTTTGTACTTAATAGATGACCTTTGTCTTTCTTAATGATCGCCCTAATTATCTGCCCTACCTGGGTAATTAAGCACTTTCTCATTAATGATTCATCTTTAGATGATGTATAATTCAGTCTGTGGTACAGTTGTAGGACAACGAGACCTCCTGCACTAGAGGATTTGGTTAGACTGATAATGAGGTTGGGCAAAGGGAACATCATGGGCCATACTTATGGCCAATGCAGGCACACTTGCACCATGGTGCAAGGGTGCCTGTGCCTGCATTGTAAGGAGGATTGTTTTTGTGCAGAAAGGGATACCTTCCTGCACAAAAACAATCCCCTGAGTCTTTTTCCTCTTTCTATTTGTGCTGCAGAATGCAGCACACATAGAAAAAGGAAAAAACGAGGCGAAATAAACATATTTCTCCTCATTACGCCTCACCTGGGGAGGCATAGGCTTTCAACACATTCCCATGTCTACCACTTCTGGTAAATCGGGGAATGCATCAAAATCCATGGATGTTGCATGGGAACACCCATGCAACGCCCATACAAACGACTCCCTGGCCCAGAGTAATGTTGTATTACTCGAGATTTCTGTTTTTGCGTGGGTTCATAAATCTAATTTTTAGGTTGAGCCTAGGTAGCGCATGCGCTGCAAGGCATGCTGTATCTGGAATAGGGGCTTCAAGCACCTCCCATCTTTTCCATTGGCTCCTGTTCCTGCCCTTCATAAATGCCTACTTTTGTTTGGTCAGTATGCTTAATTGAGTCCTGCCTTTTGGTCTTTCTGTCCCTCCCAGGAGACATGTGAGCTTCCTCTTTTATTATTTTTGTTTCCTTTGGGCGCACTCTTTTATTTATTGTTTGCTTCAGCTCGTTTATCAGCTCGGCTCCCTCATGTTTCCGACGGCATTTGCATCTCTTCGCCGTACCAGTCCCTTTTCTATGTTGGCTCTGTGTTCAAGAACACAGCGTGTGTAAATAAACTTTCTTTGGTTTTAGCAGCACGCTGCGCTTCATGTTTCACGAGGGATTGGGATTCGAGCCCCCGGAAACTACGCCCCTGATGGCCACGAAGGCATTTATGATGAGGGTGGTTGGCCCCCACTGTGTTGCTCGCTCCGCAACTGCGTGCCTGTAGCTGGGGAGCTGCAGGGTTTGTGTTTGCTGAGGGACCGGGTTACAAAAGGCAGTGCTCCTGTTCCACTTTTTTTAAGTCAGCAAAAGCATTCTCACCATATGCCTCTTACAAAACCATCGCTTTTGCTTCTTGTACGAGACGGAAGGGGCCAAAGTATTTGGTGAGTGAGCCCAATGATGCTGTCTCCCTCCTAACCCGCCCACCTCAGAGATGGATACACTTGGAGAGATCCACTCACCGTCCACTCGTGGGGGAGATCCTGACAGAGTATGTGTTTTTAAAGTACACTGGACGATTGTTAACGTGCACAGTATAAAAAAGTTGCCTGTGGATGTACTAACTACTTCTAAAGTGAAGGTTTTAAAAGTAAAATGCAAAAGTCTACAGTGGTATGTGAAAAGAGGACGTGTTAATTTTTTATTGCTTTACATTATTGCTGTTTTTGTATTATTTTCCCGAAACACGATAGTCTGTTTTATTTTTTGTATGCTTTCATTATTGATCAGTAACGCCGGCATGGCTGCAGATATGCAGATTCTTTGCTGCTTGATCACTCCACTGCAAACAAAAAAAAAAGTAAAAAACATTGTCATTTACAATGACAATAGCTCTAACTTTCACAAATGCAAGACCAATTGCATTGCAAATGCTTGCTAATTTGTGTTGCTTGTGAACCACGTTCGGTGGTGCAAGAGCGCCGCAAAGGGGCTCGCAAATATGCCCCCACGTTTCTATAAGCATTTCAGGCCCACTAACCATTCACCACTAGTAGATGAACTGCTGTTAATATCTTAAGGAGGCAGTGGTGGCCTGCACAGGTAAGCACGGCGGGGCAGGGCGTGGCAGGGGGGAAGTCGAGAGACAACGGAATAGGTATTATTTATTTATTTAGTTATACCTATTCCGTCATCTGTCAACTTCCCCCCTACCACCCTGCCCTGCCCTCGCCCCGCCCTACCACCACACAGCATTTACCTGTGCCAGCCGCCGCTGTGAGGAGTACTTAATAACGCCCAATTTTTCGGGTCAAAAGTAACACATCACACAAATCAGAGCAAAACAGTTTCATTCTTGATACCAATTAACACAAACAGCGAGCTTTATGAACTTTTTGTTGTCCGACTCAATATGATTTTGCAGCTCAATGGAAGTTCAGTGCAAGTGTTTCGACTGTGCTTTATCGAATGCTAAACATGCATTTAAATAGCACAGCGGTTCAGAGTCTCCCAGTTTTATGGGGGAGTGGGGGCATCAAATCTTTAATCTGTATTTTCCATATTAGGGATACGGTAACCTGTCAATGGTGGTATCGAGACTGGTGCCATTTGTATGGAATTGACATGTCTTCATGTAACTCTCTAACGCTTACAGTAGAAACTGAAATTATGCATGCATGACGTACAGGTTGTTTGCTCATTGTTAGAGAAATGACTAACTGATAGCAACAAAGCCAGACAGGAAGTGGTTTAGGATTGACTGCTGTAAACACAAACTTCCCATGTGATGTCTGCATGGATCAGATGACCCTGGAGTATGATGGTGAAGGAGCTCAAGGACTGATACAACAGGACAAGCGGACACTGGTTGTAGATAAACACCCAACTTGGTTACCCAGACTTCGGAGAGGTGGGCCCGCTGCCGGTATCTTAAACTTAACCTTCACCAGTAAGAACATATATAAAGCAAAGAGTAATATTTCCAGGTTATTTAAACTTTGGGATGGACAGCACCATTTTACAAGACAACTAATAAGGGATTATACATGTTACATCATCTTGTAGTACTATAAGACTTCGATTACTCAGAACCGAGGATATAACGTAGTTAAACCCGGTAGAGAGAAGTATAAGTTTCAATTAATTTTTTTTTAAAACCTTTAGCGCAAGGAGTATTTGACGCTACTCAACAGCATATCACAAATTTTTGATCTATCCATTGGTAGTCCTTCTAAAAGGGAGGTTTTTACCCTATAAAATTTCTTGGTCCTGAGGAAGGTGGGGTGTATAGTGCCAAGACCACCGAAACGGTTCGACGCTGTGTAAACTACTGAATCCAACTACGAGAGAGAATGTTGCGAAAACAATGATGGACAGCAACAAAAACATATACTTTACGCAATAAGTTGGATCAGGCTTTGTAACAGTTGTTCTTTTACTGTACAATAGGGTCTCCCTATAAGGATTTAATAATCTTTTTTAGGAACAGTATTTTTTTGTTATTGTATATTTTTGTTTTATGTTTCATTGTAACTGACAACTTGTTTTGATGGAATGCATATGTGTCACAATATGAGGAACTAATTGGTCCCAAATGTAAATTAGATATACTGCATTGAACATGTTATGTGCTCATTGTTTGTTAGAATCACTGTTTTTTAGAATTGTAATATAATCCTGTTTTTTAATGAACATTGTGGTACCCATTATGGAAATTGGTTTTTAAAAAGACGTTTATAAATAAAGACTCAGTTACTATATTTTTGGGCGAGGTGGTATTTCAGCTGAGTGCTCTTTAGCATATGTGTACCCCCCTGTTTGGGGTTCGTTAAGTGTGGTTGATGGTTGTTTGAGTGCGTATTCAGGCTTGTTTCCTTCTCCGAGGGACATATACAATTTTTCTCAGATGACCTCTAACCTGGGATGGGCCTTTTACAACAAAGATTCACTTTGGTCTTTTTCATCATTTTTTCAGTTCATTATCGCTGAATAAAAATACAACTACAATGCATAGAAATTATTCCTGGCACAACCATTTACAAAAACATACATACCCATAAGGTAGTTTACAATAAGAAAAACAATCACACCATGCACGCCCACCTGCCAGGCATGATCATCATCAGCATAAAAGAAGAAAGACCCTTTTTACCAAAGGTACAGAAGGGTGAAGATAGTATATGTATCATGTTTGGAACACCGCAAACCGTCCCCTTCAAGCTGAATTCAAAATAGATTCGGCAAAGGAAATTCTTGTCACTGCGCCTAATGCAAAACCGTCCTAACAACCTAACAACTGCTAAAAAGCTGTGCAAGAAACGAAAGGGTGAAATACAAATATAGTAAACAACAAATAACTACACAACAATGGAAAACAAAGGTGAGTGAATACAACTAGATATAAGTGCTACATGTCTTGTCTTGTTACGGGTCTTTATATAGCACAGACTTGTGCAGCACAAGTGGTCACCTGGGAAGCCTTCCACACTTCTCCAAACATTCCATTGTATAAGGACATCTGAGTTATCCATTAATGATATGGTTAGTCTATCTCTAGGTTACATTACAAAATCATATTGAATGAATGGTAGGCAGATGATGTTGGTGTCAGACACATGTAGCCTGAGGGATTTGCCTGTTTCTTTCTTATACTTTAGACCTGTAACTTGCCATTTGCTCATCTTAACGGCATTGCACTCTGTGTGATATATACATCAATCAACCGATTATAATACAGTACATGAAGAATAGCAATTAATGCTCAGCATGTGTTTCTTGAGTTCGATAATGCATGTTTGTTATTGCTTTTCATGATTCATTACACACATAGTTAATATTAGCAGTGTAGTTTCTTACTCATTAAATCATCTTTATGCGACATTAAGTGAGTCATAAATGATAAGAGTAAACCATGTCACCCCTCTGCCCCTACAAATGATGTATGTTGCTGAAGGTTGAGCACAGGTTAATTTTGGATTTGCTTGTGACTTTACTCTAAGACGAATTGTGTTTGTTGCTTGAGAAGGGTTTCACACCCTCAATCAATAGCCCAATTTCTTACACCGGGCCCATTTTTTTTTTTGACCCAGTACGACCCTGTCTGCAGTGCTAGACATTGTTGGGTTCTCCAATATTACAATGAACAAATCAGGTTGCATCTCTGAAAAGCTAGAAATAAATTAAAAAGCAAATGGTTGTAAGGGGAGTTCTACCACTATGACGAGGCTTGTACTGCACTTGTGTGGCTCAACGAATGTCAACAAAGCTATGTCTCCTCCATTCTTTCATCAATTGCACTAGGCACTGATATTTCATGGGCTAACAGTAGATTTCTTCCTCTGTTGCTGCATTCAGACCACTTGCAATACCCAGTCATTGTTTATGGATGTTATGAGACCATAGATTATAAACAGAGGGAGAGTATGGTTGAATTCCCTCAATGGTCATAAACCAATCCTTGTTAGACAAAACATATTTTAATTACACAACCTGGACTTGCTCCCATAGGTATGTCGTCATGCAGCAGGCCTTTCCTCAGACAAAATTGTGCAAAGTATTTAAACAGCAGCAAATATACTGAATTCAAGAAGCCAATCATTAAAATTCTCAAGTCAATTAGTGAAGAGAAGGATAGTTTAAGGATTAAAGCAAGGTGAAAGAAAATGACGTAAAAACTTAAGAAGGTTCATGGGAGATATGCATCTTTCAGAGAAAATGTACAAATAGACCCCCATATGAACAATGGAGGAATACAAGTTAGCGTTGCTCTATGTACATTATCAAAGCAACCACCTGAAGTTGCTCTTCCATCAAAATGTAAAGACGTTTCTAGCACTATTCTTCAAATAGGGCATGAGCAGAAAACGTTATCTTTGAGGTTGGCACACTCAAATGTTTCTAAGCTTGCAAGTGGCATTTTTGGGGGACTCTAATCAGAGATGAAAAGGTTAGACAGACCTCTCTGCCACTGAATCCTCAGTACACAGCCAAAATCCAGTTATACTGACCTTCTGAATCCTTCGTCAAAAGTCTCCTCAGGTAGGCCACCCACCCACTCCAGCCAGAGCTTTCGCACAATCCAATCAGCTGGCCAACTAATTACTAAACAATGAGCCCTTCCTGTTCTTTCTTCCTCTGAGACTACTGGAGGCCAGCTACTCCCCTTTGAGAAGCACTTACAAAGCTCAGGTGCAAGGAGGAGAAAGTAGGATCCAAGGCTTCTGTCTGACAAGGCAAATAGAGACAATAGGTTCACCATCTTCTTACCTTATCCAAGTCCAGTTGTGTTCTGAGGTGCTGGTGGTAGGAAACCTTTCCCATAGTAACTACTGGATAGTGACTGGTAATAACTCCTAACCCAATCCCAAGAAAGGATCTATACGGTTTGACCAATAACAGAGGAGTCTTGATTGGTATATAGGGATTGGAAGTGAGTCCCCAATAATGGGGGGATGCCTTGCCTAATGAAGCTGGTTTTCAACTAAATTATGCATATTTCGCCGTGTGACGTGATAACCTAAGTGGCGGGTGAAATATCACCAGAGGACAGGATGGTTTGTGAGGTGCGCAAACTCATTTAATGCATGGTGTGTAGCAGTATGAGTACTCCAATATCATAGATCCAAGTTACACATTGTTGTTGCAGCTGAATCTACAGGGTTTGACCAATAGCGGAGGAGCCTTGATTTGTATAACAGGGCCAAAGTTCAAAATGGCTGTGATGATGTCAGTCGAAATAGCGAGTGATATGATGTGGTCACTGGATAAAGGCAAGCTGATGTATTTAAACACATGCTTGTATTGAGGCTCCAAACAATAGGTTGTGGTGGAAACCATGCTAACCATGACATAGATGGGGATATTGGCCCATGAATTGGATTTATAAAAATAGAGAAGAAAACGCGTGCCTGATTTACAGTTACACTTGTTGCCTCATATGAGGTGTTGTGATAATCATGACACGCATAGGGATGTTGTTTTATGATTTTGATTGGAAATGAAAAAGAACAGTGTGTTAGAACTGTAAAAGATATGTTTGCATGTAAATATGAAAACGATTCCAGTTGGTGTTAGTGGGTCTTGATTTGAGGAAGGTACACTTTGGGGAGAGACCTAAAATATTGGGTTTTTGCAGACATTATTTATGTCAGTATTGTTAATGAAAGTGGACAGTACTATGTAATATATACGTTAATGTCTACAATGACTAATTTGTTAGTATGCAACACCTTAGGATAATGACTGTATGAAGAGAGTCTAAAGCTATTCTAGAGGACTGTAAGCTAGTACAACTGATGTAAGTGGGTTGATATAGCCTGGGAGCTGTCTGGATGATTGATATGGAAGATATTTATTGGAAATGAGATGGAGCTTGATATGTTTATCTCCTGTTCCAGGAGAATATCAATAAAGCAAGGCTCGATAAGAGAGACATTTTACAGCTGGTACTTTCCTTGAAAGTTCATAACAATTGATGTAAATAATATTGAATGTATTTGAATATAATGATTGTATATGAAAAAGATGGCATATGATTTTACTGTGCTGTAATATTATACAAATATTAAAAATGTTTTAATGGATAAATGTTATTAGTAAATGTTGAGTTTGTAATATTTCTACACATAATATGTTTGTTTTCTGATTGAAAAAAACATTTTTATGTGTGTTAATTTGGAATCGATGATTATGTTGGGTTAGAAGGTGTATATATTTAATAACTTCAGAAAATTCAGTCCATTCAGAGTTATTTGTCACTCATTATTTTACTATGTAAAAATGGGGATGTGTATATCTTTCATGATGAAGTCCCGTTCAAGGGACTAAACGTGTTGGTTGGGCTGACAATGTGTTAATGATATGTTGGGAAGAAGAATGAAGAATAAAATGGACTATGTCATGAATTGGTCTTCTGGAATATTTTGATAGACTTAGGGGCCGATTCCGATCTGGGTCGGAAAGCTCTCCGACCGAGCCGGATCCGGAGTGTTTTCCGACCGAGCCGGACTCCTGCAGTCCGACCGAGCGAGTACGATGCAGCCGCATGCTGCCGGACTCGGTTCGGTCGGACTCCCATTGAAGTCAATGGGAGCCGGTCGTACGACGCGTACATGGGCTCCCATTGACTGAATGGGTACGTCTCGCAAAAGGGCGCCCCCTGCAGCGGGTACGTGTTGGTGCCATCCGCACCGTACATGCCTGTGTAGGGGAGACCCTTGGGTCTCCCCCTGTGTCCGAGTCGTAAGGCTGCGGGTGATGGGGGGCCCTGTACGGCCCCCAAAGGCAGCTTCCTGCACGTTTTGCGAGCCGGAAACTTCGGCTCGATCCGGCTGTCTGACGCGTACATCGTACTCGCTCAGTCGTAAAACGTCTCCATTGCGCGGTGCAAATCGTGTCCGTACGAGTCGGTCGGAGCGGTTCGGATCTGGAAACGGTTCGGTCGGAACACACGCGTTCAGTCGCATCGTACTTGCTCGCTCGTACAGGTGTCCGAGTCGGTCGGGAAACACGCGTCCGACTCATACTTTTTTCCGGCCGGATCGCGTTTGGAGCCCTTCCGAGCGAGATCGGAATCGGCCCCTTAATGTGGAATATCCTGTGATTTTCACTGATTTATTATCCAAATATTGGAATTATACTGGATGTACTGACAGCAAACCAAACACATTTTTGAGTGCTTCTCTCCTATTTATGTTGCTTTAAACTTGCGTGTGTGTGAGTTTGAGAGTCAGTGTGATTGAACATATGTGAGTGTATGTGAATTAAATATTTGTGAGTAAGTGAGTGTATGTGAACATGCAAGTTTGTGTTTAGTTGGAGGCCTCACAGTAGCCACTGAAGTGGGGTCACCTTGATGAAGAAGACACAGTACTGGCGCCATTGACCTTGCGAGAGATGGCTGCCAGGTGAAAGGGCAAAATCTTTAGAGTGGGTTGCAGAAGGATACATTAATTGGGTGGCCACCGTGCCGGAGGGTTCCCCATATGCGGAGAGTGATGGAGCAATGAAACACAAAATTGGGCTTCAATGCAAACTACACAAGTGCAAAACAGGAGCTAAGAGGCAGGTAGCTATGTTTTCAACAACACTGGAGATACTGTTGTATTCTAGAAAGATGGCAATGCAAATTAAAAGTCACTGTATTAGTAAAGGCCAAATCCGGCACTTGAAATCGGTTGTCAGTTTAATAATTGATCTATACAGTCTGAGAATTGTAGGATGTGCAACGCTATTTTTTGAAGTTAGTTTCCAAGGACCAGGACCAGAACCAGGCCTGTATTTGTAGCCCGATTCATTAAAACAATTATAAACTAGCAATTTTCAACCCATCACACCCACAAAAGAAAGCATCATGAAAACTTTGCCAATGCTTGTATATTTTTATGTTTCTTATAATTTTTTTGAAACTGGTTACACTGATTCTCCATTATGAATATTTATGGAAATACTAACATGCATCAACACATTTTACTAAATTATGCTTCAAAGAAATGGTACTTAAAATAGTTTTACAAAACCTCTTTTTCCTAGTGGCATTTTTTAATGAACATTTTATTTTGAAGGCAAAGAATCATCAATCTTGCTTTCATCTTTTGCATATACTTGCATCTAATCAGAGAGCATCCTGGAAGCATTGTACGTAGCCTCAAATTGTTAAACTTTGCAAACGTGTACACATTTTATACTGGAACCAAGGTCAGTAGTGCAGTCTGAACTTACATTTCCTTAGAGCACTCATCCTAATAATAAAGGCTTTGTATTAATGAACCATAAATATAAGTTCAAACAGTGTTAACGTATGAACACAAATATTATCTTCACTGCAGTCTCTGATCCATAATGTGGTACTCTAATCTGGCAGGAAAAGGATTTCTGCTGCAGGAGGTTGAGCCTACTTTTATTTTTATTTATTTTATTTGCAAAGTTTTATTTAGCGCTGGCTAGACCCGTAGGTATCAGAGCGCTTTACATGAGGATTAGCAAGTTAAAGATTACATAAATACTTCAGTTACAGATTGCAAGTATAGACATAAGAGAAAGATAGAGGGAAGGAAACATAACGGGGAGACGAGGAAAACAATGTCAGATGTCCGGCTGGGTAGGTGACGGCCGAGGGGGTGAACCAGGGCCAAACTCCTCTATAGCTGCATAGGACAGCTCCACCGGGCATCGGCCAAGATTGTTCGGACTCCGCGGTGAGAACAGACAGTCGAAAAACATGCTATTACACGATAACATAAGTTATTTTCACGTTACATAGCAAAGACAAAACGTCTTATGTGGAATGGAAGGTAGAGGGGGAAAGGTAAACAGGGGAAAAAGGAATGCAGATAGCGTCAGGCAGACCAGAGGGGGGAAGGGACCTCAGGGGAAACAAGCAGTCAAAGTGAAAGATAGACAAGACCGTGAAGCACCGTTAAGAACAATGTCCGATGTCCGGCTGGGTAGGTGACGGCCGAGGGGTGAACCCTAGCCAGACTCCTCTATAGCTGCATAGGACAGCTCCACCGGGCAGCGGCAAAGGTTGTTCGGACTCCGCAGTGAGATTAGACAGTAGAAAAACATGAGATTACATGATAACATAGGTTATTTTCGAGTTACATAGCAAAGACAGAAAGGTCTTATGTGGAATGGAAGGTAGAGGGGGAAAGCTAAACAGGGGGAAAAGAATGCAGATAGCGTCAGGCAGACCAGAGGGGGGAAGGGACTTCAGGGGAAACAAGCAGTCAAAGTGAAAGATAGACAAGACCGTGAAGCACCGTTAAAAACAATGTCCGATGTCCGGCTGGGTAGGTGACGGCCGAGGGGGTGAACCATGGCCAGGCTCCTCTATAACTGCATAGGACAGCTCCACCGGGTAACGGCCAATGGTACTCGGGTTCAGCGGTAATTACAAACAGATTCGGTTTTTCGCCCATGGGGCATCATCATAGTTCAATCGAAGGCATCGGTCCCGGTGTAATTGGGAAACACCCTCCGCTTCGTCCTCCCGCTAGCCTAAGTCTGTAGATTGTGGGACAACCCATCGTTCTTGCCTTCAGGCCTCAAGTCTCTAGATCTAGGATCAAGGTCAGTACGTGGGGGAGACCCATTGCGTCTCCAGGCTGGAAGCGCCTGAGCCAGAAGTAGTCCGTGTGTCCAGGTCAGGCCACCGAGCTATTGCGCCCTTGTCGCAAGGACAAAATAAACATGAAAATGTGTCGTTCTTGCGCCCAAACACTATGTCCTGGGTGTAGGGCTATAGGAATTCCACACCCCTGATTGTTGCGAGGGATACTGAGGCAGAGATGGTGAAAGAAAAAGATTGAATAATATGATAAAGGTAGAAATGGTATCTGCATTTTGTTAATCTTGCATTATTTGTAGAGATTTAGGGCCTCCTTTATGAGACTCCTTGCGCTTCTGGAACGTTACTTTTTGTGACGTTCCGTGGCGCAGAAGCCTGTGTGATATTTATCAGGCAGCACTAAGCCACTTTTTTTGGCTTAATGCTGCCTGATAAATATCAGTCCCTTTAACGCAGTGTTCTGCGTTAAAGGGGCGTGCAATTGGTGTTGCTGGGGGCGTTCCCAGCAACATCCATGACCTTTTGACACTGCCCCAGATTTACGAGAAATCGTAAATCTGAGGCAGCGCCAAAAGCTTACACCTCCCCAGGGGTGGCGTAAGGGAGGCACAACGAGGAGAAATATCTTTATTTCTCCTCGTTTTTCCTTTTTTTATGTGTGCTGCATTCTGCAGCACACATAGAAAGAGGAAAAAGCCTCTTGTGATTATTTTTGTACAGAAAGGTTTCCCTTCCTGTACAAAAATAATCATCCCCGCAATACAGGCACCCTTGCACCATGGTGCAAAGGTGCCTGCGTTGGCGCACAGCAGCCCATTGTGCGCCTGCACAGGGGAAAAGGACAGGAATGCGCCGTATCTTATAGATATGGCGCATTCCTGCCCTTTTCTTTTGCCATAGGGAAGCGCTGCAGGAAGGTCTGCTGCGCTTCCCTACGGCAAAACCTCATAAATGAGGCCCTTGAACTTTAGTACGTACTTCCTATGATGCTACTAGGTCAAATATTAAGATACATCACTTCATCAGAAGACATCAATGGTCATTTGATGTCACTTGCTATCATGTCGTTGGGACATGATAAGAGCATTTAATATGGAAGACATGGGGATATGGGGAGTTAGAGATAGAGAGAGGCACAGTGAGAGAGTCTGGAAAAGATAGAAATAGAAATAGAGTGACAAAGACAGGGAGCGAGATGAAAACATGTAGAGTCAGAAAAAGGGAAAAACAGGGAAAGATGAAGAAATAGAAAGAAACTGAGGAGAGAGAAAGAGAGAGAGGAGAGGAAGACTTGTGATCACAGATGCCAAAGACAGGGGGAGTCATAACAAAAGAGAGAAAAGGACAGGTTAAGAAAGACAAGGGACAGAAAGGAAAAGATGGAGAAATAGAGAGAAACCTGAGAGAGAGAAAGGTTAAAGAGAGAGAGAGAGAGGTAATCATGGATTACAAAGATGGGGGAGTCATGCAAAGAGGGATACAGGGATAGATAGGCAGAGAGAAAAAGACAGGGAGAGAGAGAAAAAGGAAAAATGAACACAAAGGCAGAAAAAGAGGTGGAAAGACAGAGAAAGACTGGGAGAAAGAAAACATGGAAAGTCAGAGACAGAGATAGACTTAGAAATACAAGGAGCGACAGAGAAAGACAAAGAATGATGGAGAGAGAGAAACTGGGGGAAACAGAGAGTGCCCCCTCCCTCTGCCCCCCCCCCCACCATGCTTCTCTAAATCTAATCCCATTTAACTAACAATTTATTACAGCATCTGCAGAGTTTCAAGTGGTTCCTCTGCACAATCTTATCCTGCATTTGCAGGAACAGAAGTTCTGGACACAATCAGACCTGAATATTTTTTAGTATAACTTAGACATGTTCCCGCAAATTTTCTGTTAGATGAAGGTCAATGACACTTACTCCATCTTGGCTTTAGTATGACAAAATTGAATTACAGCCACTGCAGGAGGGAAGAGCCTGGTAGAAACAGTTTATGGGACTTCAATGGCTCAGGCATAGATGTACAACTTCCCAAAAATTATGCTTGTGATATTAGTACCAAAACTGTAAATTTGCAAATGTATTTTATTTTCAACCCTGAGCAGAAAGCCACAGTAATAGATAAGCATTTAGCAATTTTATACTTAAAGCAATCCTTTGCAAACGGAAAGACTTGTTTTAGCATGCGAAGAAGCATTGTAGAATTCTGTTACTACAGAAACATTGTAGGGCACGCACTTAGCATGTCTCACATCTACACATTACGGGGCATATTTACGTTCCTTGGCGCATCCCTGCATATCAGCAGGGATGCGCCAGGGAAAATGCGTCACGCAAGTTTACCCTTGCGCCACGTCCGATGCGCCGCATTTACAATGTGCCGCATCGTGGCGCAAGGATAAGCAGATGCGTGACGCTTCTGCCGGCGGAAGGTTGGCGCAGTGCTGAAGTAGTGTCGCAAGCGCGACGCAACTCCAGCACTGTTCCAACCTTCCCTATCCCTAACATGGTGCGTCAATCCTTACGCCTGCTTGAAGCAGGCGTAAGGATTTGACGCACCAGCGTCGGAAAAGTGACTGCGTGAAATCTTGTAGATTTCACTACGTCACTTTGCCGAGGCGTTCCTGCGCCGGATCGCCCCCCCCCTGCGCCGGTTCGCCCACATGAAACCTGACGCAGGTTTCATGTGGCGCAGGGGTTTACTACGTGACGCATCTCCCTAGATGCGTCACGTTGTAAATATAGCGCAACGCGGCGCATGGTTTGCGTCGCCGCTGCGTCACATGCGTGACGCAACGGCGGCACAAAAGTGGCGCAAGGAGCTTGTTAATATGCCCCTACGTACCTAGGCCTTGTGGGCTCCAAGCAACCCTGATCTGGTGCGGTTGCTAATGTTATAAGTAAATATTTTAAACTTGTTAAAATAGTGCCTTTTGCAAGCCTGTTTGAAAATCTGTTACATTTGCCTAATTTTGAGCTGCAAAAATTACCTGATAGATTTGAAATTACTCAAGCAGAAAACTTCACACAATCGTTTGCAGGTAGGTTTTGCCGGAGACTCGAATGAGCAAAAATGTGTTGTAGGAGGCATTTTCTCCATGAACTAGTCACCTTGGCAATATCTGGTGTGATCTTAAAATGCAATTTAGGCCCTCGCATTCATTTTTCATTTTGAGTACCTGAAAGTGCAATTCCCAATCTTTAATGCAGAATTGTGCACACTTTTCTCGATATTTTGCGTAATTTTGGGAAACAAAATTATGCGATTTCATACACCACTAATTTTGGCACACCCTTGTCGCAGCTTTGGCTTACAGTAGTTCAGAGCTACTGTGGCATTCCTGATGCCATGTTTTTAAAGTTTCCCATGTGAGTGTGCAAGTTCTCACTGAGGCCCAGATGCGACATGTGACTTTAATGCCACTAGTGCCATTAATGTGCACACATAAGGTTCGATTTGCAAATTGTGGTCAGCCACATATTTTCTATGTGATAGGGGGTCACCGGACATCTATTTGGAGATGTTTAGCTCCCTGTAGCCATAGTTAAAATATGCCAGAAAATCCAGTTCCATAGAAGGAAAAAATCTGGCAATACCATCCAAAACAGCAGAGCTTTCTGCAGTTTGCCTTTTGCAAAGTTGATTTCACAGAGGCACCCATTATGGATGTGACAGCGCTCACACTCACACTCACGCAGAACACCTCACTTAAACACACTCACTGTGCAAAAGACACAGTGACACTGATGCACACAGTCCAACAAACATACAAGTATTCAACAGTACAATTATACACTCCATCATATGTTCTATAAACTCCTACACTCCATCGCCAGTAAGAAACAAGGATAATAGAACATTTAAATTCTCCCTCCTCCAGTATCTAAAAATGAAAACCTCTAAAAAAAACACAGCCAATGAGAGGGGTGGGGAGAAGGCAGAAAGAGATTGCTACCAAACCTGACACTGCAACTTTTAAAATCACTATTGAAGACTCTGGCAAAGAGTATACATCTCTGCTCAAGTAGAGAACTCTGCTATGCCCAATGGGTTAAGGCCCTCGACAGGACTAGACATGAGCACAGCTACAGACCAATGCAGAGGCACATTTCAAAGTGCCATCATCCCAACAACTTGTTTTCCACCATGTCAGTGTTTTAAATATTCTTGCTCAATTGTCAGGTTTGTGAACAACTTTCCTTCCACCATCACCCTCAAACTGGTTGGGTTTCACATCAAATCCTCCCTGCCCCTATGGATCATTTCTTTTTTGGTGGTTTGTAGATCCAACCTCCACAAGAGGCAGATACAAGTCAAACCAGGGAAGGTATGGATCTTCTTTCCATGCATGGATAAGTTCCTTCAGTTGGCCTCTGGCTTGGTCACTTATTTTGTGTTGTTCAGTCTCTCCCAATTTCATCAATAATGTGCTTGTCGCCGTTACTGTGCTCATGGATCCTTTTATAACTTTCACCTCAGTGAATATCTGTGATTGGCAGTGCCTAACGTGTCCCTATGAAGACAAGTGGTGTGTATTTATGCTTATTTTTGGGCACTGGGACTTATTTTGCATCATCAAACATTGACCCAGAACAAGAGAGAGAAATGGAGATAATGGAGAAAGGTGGAAGACAAGTGAAAACAGTTGCAAACAGAAAAAGCAGGTATGAAAAAGTACCTGCAGGAGTAAGATAAAGAGACAGGAAATGGAAGGTGGCTTGTAGAAGAAGCAAGAGTAGGCATTAGGGAACATGGCAACCTTGGTATGCCGCTGAGTAAAAGATGGCTGAGTGCCCTACCATGTCACAGTGAGTCAGGCCTCAGAATTGAAAGTCAGGCCATCACATAGCCCAGCTCCATTTATACTGCAAACATCTATCATGTAAGGATCAACATATAGGGCATGGCATCCACGACCTGGATGTTCTACACTATATCAGGCACCCACACTGACTGAGGAGAAGTCCTGCAGGCAAATCAAGGGCCACCTTGTCTCTTGAAATATAGGATAAACATCAGAATAGGGAACAAAAATGGCCAATTATATAGTGGGGGCAGTCATTCGTGGCTGACTGGCTGATCAATTGAACCAATGGAGGACTGTACAGTTAGATAAGGGATGAAAAAGCGTCTTGATGTGTCATCAAAGGGCAGGTTGAGGGGACTTATAGGGGAATCAGTGGATACAACGAAGGGATATAAAGGGCAAAATGAGACATTGTTGCACAATATCAAGGTGTTCCCTGAATAGCAGGGTCTTGAGGGCTTTTCTGATACACAGAAGATACCAGACAATGCTGGTGACCTGTGGAGGGAAGTCTTCCAGGTGTATTTTATCTGCCCACCTTTGGATCAGCTTTTGATTGTGAGGATTCGTGTATGTGGTGACATTGGATTTAGTTTCAAATATCATCTGGAAATTCATGCTTTGATATTTGCAAGACTGTTCTTTAGCAGAGTTATCTTGTGGTTAAATTGTTTGATAGGTATTATTGGGTGCCATCAGGGTTCTGGATGATCTTGGAGGTTAAGCAAGGGAGTAAGGCACACCAAGGGGCATGTTTACAAGTAAATGGCGGAGCTGCGCAAATTGTGCAGCGCTGCGCTCCACCATTTCCAGAAATCTGGGATGCACCATATTTACAATACAGCGCACCCCTGTGTTTTCCCTAGTGCTGTTGCTAAAAATAGCTGCCTAGCACCAGCACAGTCACCCTTGTGCCAAAGTACAAGGGTGTCTGCATTGCGGGGAATGAGTGTGTATGTGCAGGAAGGTGTCTCTTCCTGCACATAAACAATCAATAATGGCGATTTGCTACTTCTATATGTGCTACATTCTGCATTCTGCAGCACATATAGAAGTAGCAAATCACCATTATTTAATGATTGCTTACGTGCAGGAAGGGACTCCTTCCTGCAAATAAACAAACATTAATGGCATTTTGCTCTTTCTATGTGTACTGCACAATGCGGCACACATAGAAAAAGCAAAAACGAGGAGAAATAAAAGTATAGCTCTTTGTTGCGCAATTGTAACACCTGCTACTGCATGGCATAAGTTTTTGGCGCTGCCTCAGATTTGCATATCCTTGTAAATCTGGGGCAGTGCCAAAAAGCAACGGGTGTTGTGTTGGAACGCCCACAGCATCACCCATTGCATGCCCCTTTCACACAGATAACTGCGTGAAATGGTACCATATTTCCAAAGTGGTGTTAAGCCACAAAAAGTGACTTAACACCACTTTGTAAATATGGTGCAGGGCATTGCACCACTGAAACATCAGTAAAAGTGACGTTACGGTGACGGAAACCCCTTGTTAATATACCCCTAGAGGTTTCCACGAAGGAAGGGAGTGGAAATGTTGTTTGAGAATGTTTTGAAGGGTCTGCTCATGGATGTAATGACTTTTGCTGGCATTTAGTAGTTGGTATAGAGTATTTCGGGTTGATGGTGAAGTCGATACAATTGAGCTTGCTGTGTAGGATAATAGATGACAATGGGCAATGAGGTGCAATAAAGTCCAGTGTGCTGCCTTTCTTTAGATTGAGTGGTGTTTGAAGTCAGCTGCAGGCAGCAGATCATGAATGGCCTATTTCATTGTCATGAAAGAGGCACTTCCTATTCAAGTTGTGAATGAAGATGAAGGCTGTGCGGATGGAAGCTTCTATAATGAGGTCAGATTCCACATCAATGAATCCTGGGCTGGTGGCCGGTGGTCGATGGGCAAGATGTATTGAGAGGATCTGCCTGGCAGTCATGTTAAAGTGTAGGACTATAAGTTTGAAGGTGTTAAATGACAAAACGTATCAGAGAAAACAGGATCATGAAGGTGAACAGATGATGGTGATGCCATCCCTTGCATTTTATAAGTCTGCCACTGTGTGTAATGCTAAAGTCTACCATGACAGGACATAAAAGATGTGTGCAGTGGTTGGGTTGAACATGGTTTCCTTAATGAAGATAAGATCCACATTGATAGTGGTGCATATAGAACTGCTGAGCATCTGTTGATGAGCATAAGTATATGGATGTGTTCTGACTTTTTGCTGTGGTTAGAGAAAGTGGTTCCTTGATGAAGATATTCAGATTGTATGGTTGTGGCGTTACTTTTTAAACATAGCCAAACTATGCAAGAAATGAGGTGTTGTAAATGGTTGTGATTATGCATTATATTAATATCTGCTGCAACATGGTGGTATAACCCTTAGATAAGTGCCAAGAGAACTGTGGTATTTGTGCGCTATATAAGTGTTATTAACATAACATAACATACCAATGAGTGTGGTGTTGAATGATTATGGGAGTAGTGAAAAGCAGGGGTCCTGGTCCCAAGCCCTAATAAAAGGCAAAACTGTCCTTAGTAGCTCTTATCCAATGATGTTGGAGTGCACAACATGTATTCTTTTATGAATAGGAGGCAGGGAGGTTCCGCAAGCTTGATTGAATGAAATGTGAGCGAGGGTGTCAGATCATATGATGTGTCCAACCCGGTAGCTGCTCGTGTATGCTGGTGGCTATTTGGTGCCACTGCTTCAATAGTCCAGAAGGTGTGAAAACAGTTCTTCAAGCTCACTGAAGTTAGGGCGGCCTGGAGCAGTTCATGTGGCCTGAGCTGCAATGTACATACTGATGAATGCCTGTGGTAATGTATCTAATTAAGACTCTCTAGGCATCTCTGTGTATTCCTATAGCTCTCATTCTCAATCTATATCTAGATAACGCCTGTGCTGCCTTACAGCAATAGAGCATGTTATTGGCCTTTGTGGCTTCTGGTTGTTACTTTCTTATTATTTAGAATGGTCCAGAAATGAATCGCTATGTTCATTCAAGAAACAGTGACCCAGCGTCTCAGGCACTGTGACTGGGTCACACAGAACTACTTGGGAATGCTGCTGACTTTTGAGGCTTCAGGTCAAATATTTTGAGCAAGTCAGGGGGAGAAAATGGCTCAGCAAGATAACTGCAACAAATGTAGGCCATAGCGATGCAGGTGGAATCTATCTGCCTATTTATATCTACGCATCTTTACTTAACTCTAGCACCATGTTTGTCTTAATCTAGCTATCTATATTTGTATCTTTCAATCTCTATCTTTCTCTCTACCTATCTTTCAACAAGTATGTTTACCTATCTGTATCTACCTCTAGCTTCTTGTCTATTTATCTACCTGTCTCTCTATCACTATCTCTGTCTGACTCTGTCAAACTCGCTATCTAGAAATCTCTCTTGACCTCATCTATCCCCTTCTCTCTATTTCTATATATCTATTGATTTTGATATATCTTCTACATATAGCACTCTATCTATATATATTTATTTCTTGAGCTTAGCCTCTCTATCCATCTCTATCTATCCACCTCGTTCTGTCTCTGCCCATCCCTCTATGTATCCATTGCTATTTATCTCTATTGCTCTCTTTCTTTTTCTCTTTCTTCATTGCTCTAGCTAGATTTCGCTCTCACATTATCTCTCCATCACGTTCTCTTTACTTATATCTCCCTCTTTGTCTATCTATCCAGCTTTCTAGCTACCTATATCTAGATCTTTCTGTCTCTGTTTCTCTCTCTGTGTTTGAGTCTATCCTTCTCTCGATATCTCTGTCTTGCCCTGTCTCTCTATCTGCCTATCAGATTTTACCTATCTGCATATATTGCAACTAAAGCTATATAGCTACCTGTCTGTCATTTTGTCTGTCATTGCGCTTTCTCTCTATCATTGTCCCGGTCTCTCTCCCAGTTTCTGTCACTGGTCCTCTGTGCCTCTATAGCCTTTCCTGAAACTTTTGCTGACGGTTCACTGCCACAACATCGATGTAAAAAATATCGATGTAAAAAATATTGAATAAAAAAATATAGGCAACAAAAATATCAACTCCTATACTTAAACAGGAAAGTACAAAAATATCGACTAAAAATATTGATGTAAAAAATATAGATGTATAAAATATCGACTTTTATATAAATATACAATAAAATAATATATATTAAATATAATTTTAACTAAATAAAATAAATTTAATATACATTTTAATAAAATATAACAAATAAACGTAATAAAAAAATAAACACGCAAACATAATAATTGATATATATATATATACTTTAAAACAATTTATAAACTATTATTTTTAATTTATGTTAAAAGTTTGAAATAATATACAAAATAATATATATAAATGATTTAAAATATTAAAAAACAAAAATCTATCATAAATTAAAACATTAAACTATTAAAAAATATTTAAACTTACATTTCACAATACAATCAGTGTAACAGTAGGGAAAGTGTTGGATAGCGGAGGAATTAAACTTACTATTCCAACTCCAGTCAGTGCAACAGTAGGGAAAGTGCTGGATAGCGGAGGGGTAAAAATTACTATTCCCACTCCAGTGAGAGCAACAGTAGGGAAAGTGTTGGATAGCGGAGGGGAAAAATTACTATTCCCACTCCAAAGAGTGCAACTGTAGGGAATGTGTTGGATAGCGGAGGGGTACAAATTACTATTCCCACTCCAAAGAGTGCAACAGTAGGGAAAGTGTTGGATAGCGGAGGGGTAAAAATTACTATTCCCACTCCAAAGAGTGCAACAGTAGGGAAAGTGCTGGATAGCGGAGGGGTTAAAATTCCTATTCCCACTTCAGTGAGTGCAACAGTAGGGAAAGTGTTGGATAGCGGAGGGGTAAAAATTGCTATTCCAACTCCAGTGAGTGCAACAATAGGGAAAGTGTTGGATAGCAAAGGGGTAAAATGTACTATTCCCACTCCAGTGAGAGCAACAGTAGGGAAAGTGTTGGATAGTGGTGGGACAAAAATTACTATTCCCACTCCAAAGAGTGCAACAGTAGAGAAAGTGTTGGATAGCAGAGGGGTAAAATTACTATTCCTACTTCACTGAATGCAACAGTAGGATAAGTGTTGGATAGCGGAGGGGTAAAAATTTGAATTTCCCACTCCGGTAACTACAACTGTAGGGAAAGTGTTGGATAGAGAAGGGGCAAAAATTACTATTCCCACTCCAGTGAGTGCAACAGTAGGGAAAGTGTTGGATAGTGGAGGGGTAAAAATTAAGATTCCCACTCCAGTGAGTGCAACAGTAGAGAAAGTGTTGGATAGCGTAGGGGTAAAAATTACTATTCCAACTCCAGTGTGTGCAACAGTAGGGAAAGTGTTAGATAGCGGATGGGTAAAAATTACTATTGCAACTCCAGTGATTGCAACAGTAGGGAAAGTGCTGGATAGCGGAGAGATAAAAATTACTATTCCCACTCCAGTGAGTGCAACATTAGGGAAAGTGTTGGATAGCAGAGAGACAAAACTTACTATTCCCACTCAAACAGTTAAAACAAAAATAAAAAATATTTTAAAATTTAAAAAATATTTAAAATAAATAAACAGTATTTAAAAAATGAAAAATCAAATATATTAAATATATAAAAGAAAACATATTCTAATATTAATTACATATAACAAAAACCTACAAATAATATATAAAATAAAATAAATAAATTTATAAAAATTAATTCTTTTAAACTAAACACACCAATAACAAAACACTTCAACATTTTTTATTAAATTCTCTTCCATAATTAACATAATTATTAATCAATTAAAAAATATTATTAATAAAAAAATGAATAAACATCAATTGACTACACTCACTTTAACACTATAATATCCACAACACACACCTAAATTAAACTATAAAATAATAAAACACAATTAAAACTTATTTTTAAATTAAAAACTATTACTATTAACAACTAATAATAAAGTAATTAAAACAAAAAAACAACACACAAAAAAATAAACAATTACCCAAAATAAATATCAAATATTTAACATTAATTAACAACTCTGTATTAATTAATTAAATACAAATTACTTCCCACCCCTTACTCCTATAAACACCACGACACACACCTAAAATTAATTACACAATTACCATAATTAATTCCCAATTAATTAATTAAAATTAATTAACATCCAATTATTGATTCATCAATTAAAAATAAATTACTTCCCACCCTTTACACCTATAAGCACCACAGCACACACCTAAAATATTTACACAATTACCATAATTAATTTCCAATTAATTAATTAAAATTAATTAATAACCAATTATTAATGAATTAATAATAAATTACTTTACACATTTACCACTATAACATCTCAGTTAAACAAATATTAATAAATGAAGAATAATCAATAAATGTAAGATATTTAAATTACTTCCCACCCTATTCCCTATAAACCCACAACCCGCTATTGAACTAAAAATGCAAAATTCAAATAAAAGCATATTAATAACTACTAAAAATGTAACACATACATTAAAAATACAAACAATTTTTATACAAAAACACATACATCATATACATATAAAATATATGCTAAAATATATAATATTAATAAAAAAACTATATTTTTAACAACTATGCGGGTCATTACGATGGCGGACGGGAAAAAATCCGACCGCCATGGTTGCGGAAAATCACCGTCCGCACGTACCGCGGAAACCCCGCCGACCCTATTAGGATCAACTGCCAAAATATTCCGTCCGCGGCGGTAGGAGGCATCAGAAAACCGCCCGTAGAGGGCAGAGAAGGTGAAAATTCAACCGCGACGGTCGGTAACATAGCGGAAACACATCAACCCGCCGCCAGACACGCGGAGTGACCGCCAATGATATTATGATATCCCCGATGTCACAGCGGTACGTTCCGCTGTTTCCGTCCGCCGCGGTCGCCAACAGTAATGAATGTGAGATACGGCGGAAGCCCTGCAGCACAACTATCGCTGCGGATGCTCCGCAAAAAAAATGTCGGCCAAGTAAAAAAAAAGAAAAACAAGGCCAGCAAATGCACACAGGCAACTAGACCTGCCCCCAAAATAACCTGAAACATCCCAATGACATACCCCCATGGCAAATTCAAATATACAAATCACAGGACAACCCACACAGCACACCTGACTGCATGACACCATCTTGACACACCCACATAGCTGAGCATAAAACCAGCCCCTTCCCTGACCACAATCCTTTGCACTACTCCAGCCCTGAAGGAACCAAACCCTGCAGCACATTGGATAGGCAAAACACCACACATCTCACCAGCACAACACACACACACACCACCTACACCACCCTCACAACTGCACCCCAAAACATCAGCACAGCACACACCATGGCACCACAGAAAATGCCAAAATTCACTGACACTGAGTTGACAGTAATGGTAGATGAGATAATCAGAGTAGAACCACAACTCTTTGGCAGCATGGTCCAACAGACCCCATTAGCCACAAGAACAAACATGTGGGCAAGGATAGTGGGCAAGGTTAATGTAGTAGGGAATGTGCCCCGCAACAAGAATGAAATAATGAGGCGGTGGCATGACCTGAAGAGTGTTGTCAAGAAGAGGAGGGCCAAGAACCGTGAGCTGGCTTATGCGACTGGTGGAGGCCCTCCCATCCCACCAAAACCGTTCACTGCGTGGGAGGAGAAGGTGCTTGCCATACTGCATCCAGAGAGTCTTGAAGGAATACCCGGGGGAGTGGAGGCTGGTAAGTACCAACTAATGTATACCATGAAACTGCCATGTACTGTCTTGCACAACTACAAAGATACATCCCTGAGGCACAAGTACACACATCTGCACCCCAAAAACACACACAGGTCACACTGATTTTACATCCACCCCACCTCAAACATCACAAAGGTAGACCACATCTACTGTGTTGTATGTGTCCAGGCAAACAGCACTACAACTCCCACCAGGCACACCCTGCCCCATCCCTCAGCAGGATGGAGCACTCCCTCCCACCCAGAAGCATGTCTCAGCTATTGTGTTCTTCACCCTCACCTAACAGGTAGGTATGCATCTTTCCAGGGAGGTGTCTTTGGAATAGGGAGGCCTGCACTACAACTCCCACCAGGCCCCCTAGTCCCACAGCTGAGCAGGATGGACTACTCCCCCATCCACAACCATGTGGCAGTCATTGTGTGCTACACCCTCACCTAACACGTAGGTAGCCATCTTTACATGGAGGGCTGTTTGGGTGTGGGAGGCCGGCCCCACAACTCTCACCAGGCCCCCTTGTCCCACAGCTGAGCAGGATGGAGCACTCCCTCCCACCCAGAAGCATGTCTCAGCTATTGTGTTCTTCACCCTCACCTAACAGGTAGGTAGCCATCTTTCCAGGGAGGTGTCTTTGGAATAGGGAGGCCTGCACTACAACTCCCACCAGGCCCCCTGTCCCACAGCTGAGCAGGATGGACTACTCCCCCCACCCACAACCATGTGGCAGTCATTGTGTGCTACACCCTCACCTAACAGATAGGTAGCCATCTTTACAGGGAGGAATGTTTGGAATAGGGAGGCCAGCACTACAACTCCTACCAGGCCCCCTTGTCACACAGCTGAGCAGGATGGACTACTCCCCACACCCACAACCATGTGGCAGCCATTGTGTTCTTCACCCTCACCTAACAGGTAGGTAGCCATCTTTACAGGGAGGGCTGTTTGGGTGTGGGAGGCCTGCCCCGCAACTCCCACCAGGCCCCCTTGTCCCACAGCTGAGCAGGATGGAGCACTCCCTCCCACCCAGAAGCATGTCTCAGCTATTGTGTTCTTCACCCTCACCTAACAGGTAGGTAGCCATATTTCCAGGGAGGTGTCTTTGGAATAGGGAGGCCTGCACTACAACTCCCACCAGGCCCCCTTGTCCCACAGCTGAGCAGGATGGACTACTCCCCCCACCCACAACCATGTGGCAGTCATTGTGTGCTACACCCTCACCTAACAGGTAGGTAGCCATCTTTACAGGGAGGAGTGTTTGGAATAGGGAGGCCAGCACTATAACTCCCACCAGGCCCCCTTGTCCCACAGCTGAGCAGGATGGACTACCCCCCCACCCACAACCATGTGGCAGTCATTGTGTGCTATACACTCACCTAACAGGTAGGTAGCCATCTTTACAGGGAGGAGTGTTTGGAATAGGGAGGCCAGTACTACAACTCCCACCAGGCCCCCTTGTCCCACAGCTGAGCAGGATGGACTACTCCCCCCACCCACAACCATGTGGCAGTCATTGTGTGCTACACCCTCACCTAACAGGTAGGTAGCCATCTTTACAGGGAGGAGTGTTTGGAATAGGGAGGCCAGCACTATAACTCCCACCAGGCCCCCTTGTCCCACAGCTGAGCAGGGTGGACTACCCCCCCACCCACAACCATGTGGCAGTCATTGTGTGCTACACCCTCACCTAACAGGTAGGTAGCCATCTTTACAGGGAGGAGTGTTTGGAATAGGGAGGCCAGTACTACAACTCCCACCAGGCCCCCTTGTCCCACAGCTGAGCAGGATGGACTACTCCCCCCACCCACAACCATGTGGCAGTCATTGTGTGCTACACCCTCACCTAACAGGTAGGTAGCCATCTTTACAGGGAGGAGTGTTTGGAATAGGGAGGCCTGCCCCGCAATTCCCACCAGGCCCCCTGTCCCACAGCTGAGCAGGATAGACTACTTCCCCCACCCACAACCATGTGGCAGTCATTGCGTGCTACACCCTCACCTAACAGGTAGGTAGCCATCTTTACAGGGAGGAGTGTTTGGAATAGGGAGGCCAGCACTACAACTCCCACCAGGCACACCCTGCCCCATCCCTCAGCAGGAAGGAGCACTCCCTCCCACCCAGAAGCATGTGGTAGAAAGTCCACCCAAAAGATGCCAACTGTACAGGTAAGCAGCCAGTGCATGCACCCCACCATTCCTCAACGAAAGCATTGAGCTAATGCCAACACAATGCCACACATTACAACAAAATACACCCCAATTACATACCATTTGAGAGAATGCAGACAGCGATGCGTATGTAACTATGACAGAAACAGAACTGTGACTCAACTAAACCCATGTGTAAGCAAATCAGGGACCAAATATGCCCTGCACAGAATGCTATGTGCAAATTCCATGGGTGCTGAGCATGAAGGACCATAGTAACAATAAAAAGGCATGGTCTGTCGAGCAAATAAAGACAAGCACAGAACATTACAAAGGCATGCATGAGATAACAATGTGACAATGTCTAGTACATGTGCATATGTAACATCTGTGGGGAAGATAATCATCCTCGATGCATCACATCAAGTTGCATGGCAGCCAGTTGTCAGATGACAACTCATCATTTCCATACAAAGAGTGTCAAGTTGGGCATGACATCCAATGACTTGTCACACCATGGAACAAGATGTATGTACCTCCACATCATGTCATGACATTGACGAACAACACTGTGCAGACATTCAACTCATGAAATACGTAACTGTGTGTTGCATAACATGTAAATAAGAGACATCAAACACAGCAAGCCATATGGCTGTAAGTCAATGACCATGTACCCTCTTTTCCACAGGTGACCAACAACTGACTGCAAAGGACAACAACCTCAACTTGCAGAGCCAGTCTCCTCCCCCGGAACATGGACACTCGGATGCGAAGTCCCTGGATTCTTTGGATGAGGAGCTCCAAGCCGGCCCATCTGGTGTGCCAGGGCGCAACCGGTCACATGACCCCACTGCCCCCCCACCATCAGCAACAACAACAATGCTGACCCCTGCTGGAACGACCTGTGCCGCCACCACCACCACCACCACTACCACCTTTGCCTGCAACATTCACCCAGCCACAGAGGATGCCCAGCCCACACCAACAACTGTGGAGGGCACGCGTGTGGCTAGAGTGGTGCGGCAACAGGTCAGTGATAGCAGGGCCGGTGGGAGGACAAGTGTGACTCCGACAACACCAGACACTGTGACCGAAGCCCTGGCTAACATCATCAGAGTTGTGGGTGCCTATGAACGCACACAGGCACAAATGGGCCAGGCCCACAAAGATGCCCTGGAGCTCCAACGTCTGCTGAGGTCCATGTACAACCGTATGGGACAAATCGTGGATCTCATGGGCCAGTTAGTGGCGGTACAGAGGGACAGGCCAGTGCCACAGACCACACCTCCACCTCCCCCCGTTACCACGCAGGATGACCGTTCATCATCCACCCCTGCAGGCACGGAGAGGGGTGACTCCTCAGACCCCACTGGCCCAGTAGACGATGCCCCCCCTGCCAAGAGAAGAAGGGGCCGTCCAAAGAAGAACTTGGGACTCATCTGTGGCAAAGCACCGGCCAAACACCAGTCAAAGAGCCAGCCATGATGTCAACATTCTTCACCCAACCATAGACTCTGTACACTGTCCTCACCCACACTGCCATGGTAATGGCATCCGTCTGTTGGACTGTGTCACCACAGCAATGTGGTGCCTACCCGATTGTCTCATCTACCATAACTGCCAACTCATTGATTCACCATTCACACTTATGTAAATATCCACTTCCCTCTCACAGATACCCATTGCAAATAAACTACAAAAACGCAAAAAGGTGGTTGAGTCTGCTCCATGTTTATCACAGTATGTGCAATGTTTACCATGGTTACAATGTCACAGGAGCATGGATCCTCTGTAGGCAAGGGGCGGCAGATGGGACCTAGCAAAAGACAACAGAACAAAAGTCACTAGTCAGGCGGTGGCATCACAGCCATCACACAACACATGTCCTCACTGTGCAACAATATGCACACATAACAATGTGCAACAGTACCAACAGAGACATCCTGTAGCAGTTCCTACATACCCTTTATCCAACACATAGGCAGCCAGCACTGAGTCAACAACAGGATGCACTCACAAAGATCACATAGACCTCCACCCAAACAACTACATCAACAGACAATGGACCAGTTGTACATCGTCACCCACCTTCAAGTGAAGTAGCGGTTGATGAGCTGCTGACGCTGGTCGACACCTTCCTCCTCACCACTATCCTCGTCACTGGACATTTGTGGGATCGCAGGGGGCCCTGGCTGGTCATCATCATCCAGGATCATGGGTATTCCTTTCCGTAAGGCCAAGTTGTGCAGCATGCAGCATGCTACCACTATCTGACACACCTTTTTGGGTGAGTACATGAGTGCCCCTCCCGTCCGGTCCAGGCAGCAAAATCTCGATTTTAGGAGACCAAAGGCTCGCTCCACCACCCAACGTGTTCTACCATGGGCATTGTTGTAGCGGACGTCAGACAGTGTCCTAGGATTGCGTAGTGGGCTCAGCAACCACAGTCTGTTGGGATATGCAGAGTCACCTAGGTGTGAAATAAACATAACGATTCAGTAATACAACTGTGGTAGAGGACAGCATGGCACACACAGCACACAACTTGACTCTGCCTACTCACCGACAATCCATGCCTGCTCCGGAAGTAGATTGGCCATCAGCTGGGGCACAATGCTGTTGTGCAGGATGTATGAATCATGTGCAGAGCCCAGAAACTTGGCACATACATGCGATATGATCATATTGGCCTGGCACACCACCTGCACATTGATGGAATGGGAATGTTTACGATTCCGATAGATGTGTTCCCGTGCCTGTGGTGGAACTTGGCCAACATGTGTGCAGTCAATAGCACCTACAACATTCGGGATGTGGCCAAGGGCATAAAAATCCGCCTTTACATCCGCCAAAGCCGCCCGCCTTGGAAAACTGATGTATTGGTCCTTGTATCGCATCATGGCCAACAGGAAATCCCTTAGCACCATGCTGAAGGTGGGCTGAGACATCCCCCATGCAATGCCCACTGTCTCCTGGAATGACCCACTAGCCAGGAAATGCAGTGCCGCCATCACCTTTGTTTCGGTTGTCAATGCTGTTGGGTATGTCCTGCCAGCCCGCAGGTGAGGATCCAACATGGCACACAGGTCTTGGATGTTCGTGCGGTCCAGACGGAATCTGCGTATCACGTCATCATCCTCAATGTTAGCCAGCAGGGTGACAGGACGATACACATTAGGTCGCCTCCTAGGTGAGATGAAAGGGAACACGTCATTGCAACAGACCATGAGATGTGCACAACTCCGTAGCTTCTGATTCACACAGCGCAAACATTGACTGGCATCACAATGCACCATACAGTGCAAGTCAATAGTCGTGACACATAGAGAATACATTGTACTACACTCCTTCAGTATTACCACTGTGAGAACAACAAACATGCAAACTGTGTCTGTGAATGGTAATAGTCACATTTCAGAATCTGGTGCAAACAGCCCGGACAGTAAATGATACAGGACATGTGTGAAACAGAAACACTGCTGGCTTCCAAATGTCTGCTGTACGTGCCACACATTCTTGTGCAATCATGACAGGGGACACATGAACTACACAAGTTGTCCAGTTCTGAAGGACTCAGCATGGAATGTGAGACAATGCTAATCCACACAAGTCTAGAGACACTCACAGACATATTCACAAGCCTGTGCCAATATCCACTGTCATCAGTAGACATGCCATACATGCTGTTACACACAATTCAAAGTCAGTCATTGACTGATAATGAACAGCATATGCATATGCAGTATTGACGTGAATCAAGACACAACAACACAACTGCACAATACCATCAGCAAGCACACATATTGTCAATGTGGCACACAAAAAGTGGATAAGGTACGTGATCCAAAAGGACTGTAGACAAACGTCAATCTGCACTAAAGTTGCACTATGACATGCAGTATGAAGCTAGCACTGCCCAGACACACAACTAAAGTACTACATTTGCCATGGAGCTAATACTCCAGCTGCTTGGACACACAACAGTGACACAGAAACAACCTACACCACCACCCCGACAAAGCCACACCACTACACCTAAACGTCAGCGCATGAACATACTGAGTAAATACCGAAGACACAACAGCCTCATGCACATAACAACAGGGGATGTCATCGCACGACACAGGTACCAAAGGACTACTATCAAAAGCATCCTGAGCCACATACCACACAGCCTGTAAGGAACAACAAAGCGGACTCTCAACATTCCTCTGCAGACAAAGATGCTGGCTGTGCATCACTTGTTGGTCTCTGGTACCATTAGAACAACAAAAGTATGAGTTAGATGGGTGCCACAGCCAGCCCTATCAAGGTATATCTCACCTGTCTTGGATGCCATCATTAGCTTGAGTCAACAGCACCATCAGTTCACCCACACAGCGCAGGACCAGCTTGTGCCCCCGAAAGGCTACCACACAATAGCAGGCTTATCCACACGTGTCAGTTTAATATCACTGCACACGTGTCCTAATTGTGCACCCTGCCAAAACTGCACACACTTACTGCACATGAAAGCACACGCAATGCTGAACTGTCCAGGCCAATTGTGGGTCACCTTCTACTGGTCACAGATGCCATGTCAAACTTACCAGTCAGTGAGCAGAAGGCACCACATTTGGCTACAGTCCCTCACCAAGCCAACAATCTTCATGTGGACAAGGTCAATGCACCTGTCCTTGGTGAGTGCCAACGTAACACACCACACACATCAAATCCAATATCAACATACTCACAGCTGTGGAAAATACATGTGACAAATTCACATATGACCGGCCGACCAACATGAGCACATATCCTACACAATGACACAAGTAATGCTGATGACATTTTGCATATATGGTGACAAAACATACCCAAATGCATACAGACAGGTCAAATGATTAAGGAGGAACATATTTCAAAGTGTGCCGGTGATGTATGTTACAACATTCAGTGTGTATAGCACACACATGTCCATGTGGACATATACTCTTGGTTTTGCTACAGCGAACAATAACCTTACATGAATGCTGAAATAGGTGATACCAAACAGACAACAGTGTGACATATGTGGTGAGTAACGGAGACAATGCTGAAATCTTTGTACAATCATGTACTGTGTAGCGACATATTGTGTGAGATATGAATATGTGTGTAAAAATTTGGCTCAGATACGAAATTTGGGTGGAAATGGTGTGAGAGACATGAACTTTGGGCAAAATGTTTGGGTCAGATATGAAATTGTGTAGGAGTAATGTGCCCCATTAGTCCTTTCAGTGTTGCATTTGGTGTTAGATATGAAGTTTAGGCTCTCATTACAAACTATAGCTCATTTTAATTAAATCAAGTTCCATGTCTAATTGAAAGTGACCACTGTTCGAAGTACAGATATGACCCATGACATTGATACTACACGATGTGTCCATTGCTGCATTAAACGTGCTCTAAGAACACCATCACGCCCATAGTCAACAATATCATGCTGCACCCTCACCGTAGCTACCGCCTGGCACCAGCGGTGTGTCACCGTCATGGTCCGAGACACCATGGCAGGATTGCTAGGCATATACACATGGCTAATGGCGGATGGCATGCTCCGCCACCCAGATCCCGATCACTCATGGCAATGCATGGCTCAGGAATAGCGGGAACTACCGCCTGGCACCAGCGGTGTGTCACCGCCATGGTCCGAGACACCATGGCAGGATTGCTAGGCATCTACACATGGCTAATGGCGGATGGCATGCTCCGCCACCCAGATCCCGGTCACTCATGGCAATGCATGGCTCAGGAATAGCGGGAACTACCGCCTGGCACCAGCGGTGTGTCACCGCCATAGAGCATGCCCATCTAGCCAATGGGAAGCACAATCGCGGTTGCCTGATGCAACTTTGAAAATCGCGGTAGGCGTGCTCCGCCACCGCGGGGCCCGTCATTGGATGTTTTGAATGAGACAGACCTGGAACACCAATTGCAGCAGCTCAGAACAACATAAACGAGCCCTGGGGGCTATATATGTGTGTGAGAGAGCCACACATTGCCACAGCTCACTGAGCCTGCTGCCTGAGACCCCTCACCTGCTGCTGCCTCCAGGGACTGCTGCCTGAGACCCCTCACCTGCTGCTGCCTCCATGGACTGCTGCCTGAGACCCCTCACCTGCAGCTGCCTCCAGGGACTGCTCCCTGAGACCCTCACCTGCTGCTGCCTCCAGTGACTGCTGCCTGAGACCCCTCACCTGCTGCTGCCTCCAGGGACTGCTGCCTGAGACCCCTCACCACCAACAGCCACTGCTGCTGTCTCCTGCCCAGAGTGATGGCGAGGACTGAGCAGATCCGTGCCACTCCCTTCACCACCGAGGAACTGGAGCTCCTGGTGGACGATGTGCTCAACCAGTATCCAAGGCTCTTTGGTGCGCCTATTGTCGTGGTGAGTAACTCAGAGTGTGAGTGAGAGTGCAGGGTGGGGGACACATGAAGTTGATCTGCTGCAGTATGTGTGTGGGAGTGTGAGGGTGTGTCATGCACTGCCTAGCATGCTGTTTCCAGGGGGAAGGTGTGTTTGGCCTATTCAACAAGTTTCCCTGCCTGCACATCCAGATGTGAGGGAAGTATGATGTCTTGTCAGACATACATTGAGGCTGCACCTTTTCATTTCACGAGTCAGGACAGTGATTGCCTGTCTGCATGTCTGTATGTGTCCCTGATGTCCTTCACAGGCCCATCTGTGGCCTTAGCTAGTGTTGCTGTCCAGAGGGTAGTGAGGCCATTGTTTAGACCTCTATATGTGCCTGATCTCTAGCTCTGCGCCATACTCAGGACCTGAATGCCCCAGGGTGACACTTTTGTTGGTCATTCACCTATGACACAGTACATTCAAACATTATTGTGCCCGGACTCTTCCGTCCCCACCAGCATGTGCACATACTCGCATGTGTTGGCACTGTTTGTGTTTCCAAATCGTCACTCCATGTAAGGGATGAGCTGCCCCACGTTGGACCTCTGTGTGACCCCAAATGGCCTGCACATTCACTGCCCAATCTGACAGTGACACAACACTGAATGTACAGAGTGTTACATATGTGCTTTTCCTCTTGAGTCTCCATCAATGAGCCATTACAGAGATGTAGATTGCACACAACAGGCCTTGTGATGAGGGTCTGCGTTTGTGAGGTCATGTCCCTCAATGTGACATCAATGACACAGTGTGGCAGTTGCAGGGCAAGTGCTTTGTGGGCTGCGCAGTGTTGGACACAGTGAGTATTCCCAGTCACATATGTAGTGATGTCATGCATGTCTTGTTATTCCCAGAATCTTGCATTAGATGTGGTCAGCATACACATTTAGCTCTCTGCTGGCGTCCTGCATGGCCAGGAGATGGGCATGTACTGTGTCCACCCTCATACCTGCATGCATTAATGTGTGTTTCACACATGATGATGTTTGCAATTAGCAGATGTATTGTCTCCGCTGACGTAATGGCAGAATTTGGGATGAGTCAGTGTCAGGGTCCTGCACTGGGGAATGGTGGTTGGTTACACTGAATGTTGCCCCCTCTTGTCTCCCATGTCTGCAGCTAAAAGTCAACCAGCGCAAGGCCGTGTGGAGGGCCATTGCATCAAAGGTGCGTGCACTGGGTGGCTCAAACAGACGGCGCTCCCACTGTCACAAGAGGTGGGATGACATCGCACGGCTAAGCAGGAACGTGGCCGAGATGACACTGGGGCTGATCCCTCGATCCGGCAGGTTGGCGCGGCGCAGCATGACACCACTAATGGCACGCATTTTAGCAGTGACGCAGCCTGACCTGGATGCACGTCTGAAGGTGCATCAGCAGCAAGCTGGTGGTGAGTATTCTGTGAGTGTGACTCTGGTTGTTGTTTGCCAGCATGTGCTCCAGGCCTGGGCCAGTGCAAGGCTGTGATGTTGCTAGTGTGATGCAATGGTGTGTAAGTGGCCGCAGTGTGGGGTGCAGTTGTCATGCATTCCCCCTACATGTACCTTCCCATGTCATTGGGCTAATGGGCCTTGACTTCACAGTTGTAGTTGTGGCCTTCTGGTACCATCTTCATTGGTGTCATCTCGGACATCCCATGTCAGGGTCCAGCAGAGTGCATGATCTGAGTGTGCCATCATCAATGTGTGCATTGCCTGACGTCAGATTAGTGCTGGCTACACATCTGACACCAATGTGCAACTGTAGTTGTGCCCCAAGATACGACATGGTGGATGGCATGTGCCCATGGACATTGTGTGTGGTTATGTTGGGGTCTGTGTCTGTGTTGTTAACTTCTGCTGGATCATGTTGTGACGTTGGCAACATGTTGTGAGTAGGATCTTTGAACCCTTCAGGGCCCTAGGTGTGCACAGAGGGATATGTGTGTGTTGTTAGATGTAGCCACCAACAGGCTAAATGGCTGTGTGTCCATCACATGGGTGAATTGTGTACAGTTTTGCATCATGCCACGGTAATTTAGATGTTTGTATTGAGGGTGCACAATGTTACTGCCCATGGTGTTGTCCAACATGGATCATTGTTCATCATTAATGATGCTTCACTTGCAGATATTTGTTGACTTGATGCAGATGTACTTATCCTCTCTCTCTCTCTTTCTCATGCAGCATCTCACATGGGCACGGAAGGACACGGGACGGACACCAGTGGTGAGGCATCAGGCACAGGTGATGCTCACCTGCATAGTGACACGGATGTCACCAGCGCATCAGAGGGGGACCGTAGTCATCTAGAGAAGTCCCTGCCAGAAACGCAGACCTCTACGTCATCTAACGACGGCGGTGATGCATCTATGTTTTTGTCCGAAGGAAACGGGGACTCTGCCTCCTCGTCCACCACACAGCGTTCAGTGCCCACCCTCCCTGCTACTCCCACTTTTGCTGCCCGTGTTCGCACCACAAGGAAGGGAAGAGTGTCCTTCATCCCAGGCACCGCTGCCCCTACCCCTGTCCCCCCTGCTGCAATCAGTGCGGAGTCTGTAGACCTATTGTGCCAGCTGTGTGTGGGTCAGACAGCTCTCCTCAATGCCTTCCTGGACCATGACAAAAAATTGGCACAGGTGGTGGCTTTCATGGAGGGCGTGCATTCCGACGTGGGTGGGCTACACCGGACTGTACAGTCTCTGGCCTCTGCAGTGACAGCAGCCATTCAACTTGCCCAATCCCATGGTCCAGCTCCAGTCCCTAGGCCCACCACCCTGACAGTGGACGCATCTGAAGATGGTGAGCACACACCCCAGACGTCAAGGGACAAATACGTCACGCGCAGCACACAGCAGCAGCAGCCCAAGCAGTCCAGGCCGCAGACACCATCCACACATAAAGGTAAAGCCACACCAGAGCGCAGGGGCAAAAGCCCTTCAGGCCACACCCAGGGCAAGGATGGCAAAAAGCAGGCCTCTGGCTCACATGCCTCAGAGGCATCCCCAGCCAAGGACTCACCTGTCCCAAAAGTGTCTCGCAGAGACAGGCACACAATTTCCGTGCCCAGTGACAAACAGGTGCCTGCTAAGGGTACACGTAAGAAGGGCTCCAGGGCTAGTTTACCCACAACATCTACTCCCATCCAGAGCCCTGTGAAGAAGGGTAAGAAGGCCACTGTAGGGGGGACACCTGGTAAACAGGTGATGCAGGGGCAGAAGCAATCTGGGGCCAAGCGTCCCAAAGGATCCAGCACGTCCCCAGAGGGGGGACCAGCATCTGCAGCTGATCCAGCTTTTGTGACCAGTGTGCCTGTTGTATACACCCCACTTGGCCTTAATCCCAGGACAGGGAAGCCATATCAAATCCCCAAGAAGCGGAAGGGCACTCCTCAAACTTCACCCACACACACTGGTTCTCGTGCAGGCATGAGTCCACCTCCACGTGCCACCACCCCACCTGGACCGAGCAGCCCTGAGGCTTCCCAAACCACTGCTGGCTCTACCACACCTGGACCTGGCAGCCCTCAGGCTTCCCAGAACACTGATGGCTCTACCCCAGCTGGCCCTTTCTCTCCCCGAGCCAGTACCCCAACTGGCCCCGACAGACAGCCACCTCCCAGTCACACTGCCAGCCAAGTCTGAGTGTTAGTCCCCCTCACACACATGTCTCTCCCACAGTGGTGCCATGGACTGCTCATTTTTGACACCCTGAGTGTGTTGCTGACCATGGCAGAGTACTGTACCACACATTTACAGTGTTGGATCTCATGTACCTCACCTGCACTGTGTCCTTGCCACTGGCCTTGTTGTTCACTGCTGTTTGCCCCTTGCCTGTGCAGCTTCTCATGTACCTCACCTGCACTTTGGACTGGCCACTGGCCTTGCTGTTCACTGCTGTTTGCCCCTTTCCTGTGCAGCTTCTCATGTACCTCACCTGCACTGTGTCCTGGCCACTGGCCTTGTTGTTCACTGCTGTTTGCCCCTTGCCTGTGCAGCTTCTCATGTACCTCACCTGCACTTTGGACTGGCCACTGGCCTTGCTGTTCACTGCTGTTTGCCCCTTGCCTGTGCAGCTTCTCATGTACCTCACCTGCACTTTGAACTGGCCACTGGCCTTGCTCCTGTCTGACTTTTGCTGCATGACTGTGTGAAATGTAAATAAAAATAAGAAATTTACTCCTGTTGTCTGCCTTGTCAGTGTCCATGCTAAATATAGGGTTACTGTGTGGGTATTGTTTACTGTGACACATGCTCTATTTTCCACTTCAACATTGCCAATTTCTTGTTTCCTCTGAACATGTTGTTTCAACTTTTGTGTCCCAGACTTCTGCATCTGTGTGTGTTGGCTTGGTAGTATGTGTGTTTGCTGTGGACTGATTGACTTCCTGGGTGTGTTGTTGTGTGTGTGATGTTTAGATTGTTGTTGTGTGTGTTCATGGTGTGTCACTCATCCCTGTTTGTAACTGGTATGTGTATTGTGCACACACTGCTTGGTGTGCATGCAGTGCTGTGAGTTGATGTTGCCTTGTCCTTGCCTGTTGTGCACCCCCTGATGTTTGGCTGTTGTAGCATGTTGATATCTTTGCCTGTGCATGTGTTGTGATTGATGTGGCTGTGTGCAGTGTTTGTGTTGTGTTGTGTCATGCAGTTGACAGTTGCTCTGTGTGTGGTGTTCTATTTTCCTGTCAGTGTGTGTGTTGTTGTTGTGTTTGATTTAGGTGTGTTGCCATTGTGGTGTGCCTTACTTGTGTGTCTGTCACATGGACTGAGGTCTATTGTGGTTGCCGCGCTTGTTTTATGTGCATCCTTGGTGTTTTCTCCTCTCACATTTGATGTGTCTATGGTCATGGTTGTGCATGTGCAGACATGTGGTACACTGTGAAACCATTTTGAGTGGATGGGTGTTGTGGTATGTCTGATATTAAGCAGTGCCTTGATACACATAATGAGCCCGAGAAGGTCCTAGAGGCATTCGATAATTTGGCAAAGCGGATCGCAAAACAGTTAACTAGCAAAGGAAGATCAGCTGCTATTACAGAGGCAAAATGGTTTAATACAGATTGTTCCAAAACTGATAAAGCACTTATGGATGCATTAAAGACTAAACCCAGAGATCAAGATCTGATTAAATTATGCAGGAAAGCATATAATAAGGCTTTGAAGTTAAGGAAAGATGATTTAAGGGAACAGGCATGGGAGGATTTAAACCAGGCCAGTACCCTGTCTAATAGCTCTAAATGTTGGAAGGTTGTAAATAGTCCCTTTTCTAAGAATAATAACATGATGAGAACAGAGTGTGTTATCCCAGCTGGCAGATGGGTCAGTCATTTTGAACAGATCTATGCAGAGGTAACCGCTTAATTGTAGATATCAAGGACCCCCTGTGAAATTGATTTCACAATTCCTAGGACAGGGCAATTATGCAATAATGTATACATTCCTAGGCAATAGACAGTTTGTTTAATATCAACACAACATACAACCAACAAGTATCAAGACCTCAGTGTAACGACCAAAAGCATTGATATATAACTCTTTATTTTCCTTTAAAAATATTAATGACAATATAAAACCATTTTCATCTAGACAGATGTCTTGTTGTTGAGAAAAATAATCAAACTAACAAATTCAATAATTACATAAACAATAAATCAATTTTATAAAACATTACAATGTAAATGACATACATAAATTACAATAAAAACAGCCAGTGGCAAGAGATAAATCTTCAACGCGCGTTTCGGCGCACTTGCACCTTCGTCAGGAATGCCACAAAGTACTAAAAAGACTTTATAAAGGGCCTTCTGTTTGATGTCGGCCTAATCTTAGACTCTGATATGATCATCGAATTCAATCCTGAATCTCCAAGTCATGGATGTAATGTGTCCTTCTAAGGTAACAAATGCTTCAAAATATGGATATTTTAATATTTGAATCTGTCTGGAATATGTTCTACTAGACCATGTAGTGATCCAATAGAGGGTAGTTTAGTGTTTATTGAAATCTTTTCTTATTTTCAGTTTCCGTTTTACTATTCTTGTGATGCTATCGTTATGATCTGCCGGAGATTGTATCTAATGTTAAATTCGCGTCTCGCTGGCGTATAAACGTCCAAGCTAATTGCGAATAATCCTTTTGCAGAAAAGCGCTTCTATGTCACACCGCGTTGGTGAAATTTCATCCAAACTGGTTACGAGCGAATATTGGGGACGCGTCCTAATATTTAGATACAAATCTCTGGCAGATCATAACGATCACTACATGGTCTAGTAGAACATTTTCCAGAATTATATATCAATGCTTTTGGTCGTTACACTGAGGTCTTGATACTTGTTGGTTGTATGTTGTGTTGATATTAAACAAACTGTCTATTGCCTAGGAATCTATACATTATTGAGGTAACCGCTGAACACATAGACTCCTCCTGGGCACCTAGCACTGCACTGCTCTCTTTAGACTTTAGGGTGAATGAAGTTCTGAGGGCAATTGAGGATGCGTCTGCAAGGAAAGCCCCAGGTCCTGACGGGATACCAGTGGATCTCTATAAATCAGATCCAGGCACATGGGCAGTAATTCTAACCAAGGTTTTTAATGCAGCCACAATGGAAGGTGTACCTCAGTCTTGGTCTACGGTGGTAATTTTGCCTATTTAGAAAAAGGGGGCCAAGGACGACCCAGCATGCTACCACCCCATTTCATTATTAGATTCCGCAGCAAAAATAATGGGCAAGGTAATTTTAGACCATCTAAGTGATTGGTTGGAAGAAAACAATGTGCTCTCAGATTTGCAATTCGGTTTTACAAAAAGTATGGGAACAGTGGACCAATGCATGAACTTACTTATCTTGATTGGCAAATATACTTTAGCCAAAAAAGGCCGTATGTTTATGGCTTTTATGGACTTAACGTACACCTTCGACAGAGTGAATAGATCCAAATTATGGTATATATTATTAGAAATAGGTATGGACGTAAACTTGGTATCCTTTTTGCATTGGTCTCATTCTAATTTAACTGCCACAGCCAGATATAATGAAAATGGCTCCTTAACTAAATCATGGAAGGTAAAAAGAGGAGTGAGGCAGGGATGTATCCTTGCGCCGGTCCTATTCACACTTTACATAAACAAGTTTGGGGCTGTGTTATCCGACGCAAGCATGGATACCCCGAGAGTAGGTTTTAAGCCTATTCCCGCCCTTTTATATGCAGATGATGCAGTTTTACTCGCCAGGACACCAATAGCACTGAAACATCTTGTCAATACTTTTATTGATTTTATGGTCGCTTTAGACCTTTCTGTCAATTTTACAAAATCACACATAATGTCAACGAGCAACTCAAAATGTGAGAAGAAATCACTTATATGTAAAGATGAGGTGTTGTCCAATGTAGCAACCTACCCCTATCTGGGTGTGCTATTTGATAAAAAAGGCACTTGTGTGGAACAGCGTGCACTCAAGAAAAATACTCTAATAAGGGACGCAGGAGCTACATTGGATTTTGCAAGAAGATTAGGGAGCAAACCCCTACTACCGATTTTGAAAATCTATAATGAGAAATGTGTTCCTATGACAACATATGGCAGTGTGGTCTGGGGCTACAAGGAGTGTAACGAACTACAAGCGGCTGAAAATAAATATTTACGAAAACTTTTAGCCACTCCCCCTAGTACCCCTGCCTTTGTGGTGCAGGAAGAACTAAGGCAGGGTTACATTATAGACAGTATTGCTATGGCCCCCTTGATATGGTGGTTAAAAATATGGTCAAGACCCAAGCTCAATCTAAATCAAATTATCTTAGAGGATTGTATGAAGTTAGACAGAGCCACAGACTTTCCATGGCTAAGCTATGTCTCTCAACAGCTCTCAGCCCTAGGGCGTCCTCAGCTTTTTAATCAACCAAGGAGGTTGCACCCTAAAGAGGTGAAAGATATTAAAATCCAATGTTTAACTTGGAGAAGCCTGGAAAGGGAAACAAATGAACTCAGAAAACCCATGTGTAGACATTACATGATCATAAGTCCAGGGATTTTAGATCAGCCTTTTTGGTCTTTTATTAATAATCTGCATCATCGCTTTCTTTTATCTAGATTTAGACTAAATTGTATTCATTGGTCCCTTATAATAACCAAGGGTTTCTCAAAGGCAGGGACCCTACAGCCTTGCTCATGTGATAATTTTTCAGACCAAGATTTGTTGCACTGTGTGTTTTTGTGTGGTTTTTATGATGACTTAAGAACTAAACACATTTTGCCTCTTTTAAAAAATTGCCAATTTGCGCAAGTAAGACCAGCCCTGATTTATTTGCAAATGCTCTCTTCCCCATTGATATGTTATGGGGTTGCGAGCTTTTTAAGTAGGGCTTTACGGAAAAGGAAGAACATGGACTGCCTATTGAACTAACTCTGG
This sequence comes from Calotriton arnoldi, assembly GCA_963921515.1. NCBI lineage: Eukaryota > Metazoa > Chordata > Amphibia > Caudata > Salamandridae > Calotriton > Calotriton arnoldi. Next base: position 135,733 of record CAWUFW010013958.1, on the reverse strand, counting down.
TTTTATTGGGCTGAAGTAAGAAATGTTGTAAATCTTTTGATGAATCTTCTAACTGCGCTTTGTTCATGTATTTTAACCTTTATTTGTATGGGGTTATTTTTGGTAAATGTACTTTTATGGCCAGAATGTGGCCGAATAAAGTTTTATTTGACTTGACTTTGACTTGATTGGCTGCCAACACTTCAACCAGGAAGTGTTGGCAGCCATCTTGGGACTCGGTTGAACTGAATCCCACAAAAAATTCTATAAAAAAGAAAAGGGGGCACGGTAGAAACTCCTTGACCCCCACGGATCCCGCCAGTGAAACAGAAAAAACGAAGCACGAGCTCCTGTGTTGGCAGCCATTTTGGGACTTGGCTTGAAGCTGAGTCTCACAAAAAATATTTTTAAAAAAGAAAAAGGGGCAGGGTGGAAATATCCTTACACCCCTAGGCCTCTTGGTGGGGTCCCACAGGGCCAAAAACTATTTTTTAAAACATTTTGGCAGGATCCGCAGATCTGGCCGAAATTATTTAAAAATTGAAGCGTGGGCTCCTGTGCCTCGTTTATTATTAGCCCCCTGTGGGCCAGGTCCCGGGGGCATTTTTTAGTAAGGGGGGCACACAGGCCTCTTTAACAATGAATGCGGGGGAGGTCTGTTCGGCCTCCCCCGCTGCCCTGGGGATCACCACCTCCCCAGGGTTTATTTATTTCTTCACATGGGGTCCTCTCGAACACCCCAGCCCCAGGGACTGCCACCTCCCTGGGGCTTAATCTGAAAATACTGCAGGGGGCTGCTCAGCCCCCCTGCAGCCCTGGGGGCCGCCACCTCCCTGGGGCTTTGACTTTAATGATGGGGGCACGCAGACCCCCCAACCCCAGTGACCACCACCTCCCATGGGCTTTTGAAAATTTGAATGCAGGGGGCTGTGCAGCATCCCCGCAGCCCCGGGGACCACCACCTGTCCCAGGGAAATGACAAAAAAGGAGGGGGCCGCATAGCCCCCCTCCTGGAGTAAAAAATGGCCCTGGAGACCGCCAACCCTCAGTGCCGGCTCCTGCAATGTCCCGGGTTGTTCACCATGGATTGATGGGAGCATTACCGCTCCCACCAAGCCATAACAGACTCTGCTCCACTTCTAGCAAACAAGAGTATAAAAAATGCTCTTGCTTACTATAAGCGGAGCATAATTGCTTTTGAACAGAGGGTGCTGCATGTTCAACTGCTTTCTCGGTCTATAAGCAATGCCAGCTCCCTCAGGATGTGGAGAGCTGGCAGGGACCACAGGGCCTTCAGGCTCCCCCAGTGGTCCCCATCAGTGACAAGTGGGTGCCCTGGGTGGGACCAGAGAACCCACGATAGAGATCGGCCCCGGGAGATGGGGTCCCTCAGGCAGAAATCTGCCCAGGGAAGGAGGGCCACGAGGCTCCCTCCCCGAATAAAGAAAAAAAAAAGACCAGTCCCTCTCCCTTTCTACACCACTCTGCAAACGCACCTCCTGGTACACTGCCGGTTGGGTGATTAAGTCTCCTTGGGTCCAGAGGGTCCTTGGGGGCCAACAAGCCCTCCTGTTACCTCAAGTAAGTCCCACACAGTGAGATTGCTGAGAGGTCTTCTGAGGCCATGCCTCCTTTCTCCACCACTCTGTAAACACACCCATACACACAATGATACAGTCACACAGCCACTGACATAATAAATGTTAGAAGTAGTATCACTCAGTAGTAATGCACCTAGTATACTAATTTGGCTTTTGTAGTAGGTTGCAATATATGTTTAACACCCATAAACTCTTGAAAACACTTACACTCACTTGATGATGTCATCTGTGATGTCACCAGTGATGCCATTTGAGATAACATGAGTGATGTCGTTTGAGATGTCTTTAGTGATGTCACTTACCATGTCATGAGTGATGTAATATGTGAGGTCATAAGCAGTGCATTGTGGGGGCATACGTTATAGTTAGCTCAGGTAACTATAACTGCTGAATTTTACTGGTTTTGTACGAAGGGAAATCTGAGCCTAACTATAACGTCCCTGTGACCTTTGTTTTTTTAGTGAATATATAAAATATGTACATATATATAATCTAGCATTCTTGTCTAAAGATCACCAATATTTTTAATCATTTGCATAAATGTATATTTTAGCTATTCACACAATGCAATGTTTAGTACCAGTGATTATAATACATATGTTTGACAACATTTCAATTCAAAAAATGAATGCAGCATATATGTGAGTCTTTTATTTAACATTGTTTTTATGATTGCATTTCGTGGGCTGGAAAATGTTAAAAAACAAAGACTCAGAAACAACTTTTAGAATAAAACAAGATGTCTCTGAGTCTTTCTTTTACCATATTTAGGCCACAAATTGCAATCATAAAAACAACCAACAGAGGGCCTTTTACTCCAGCTGACGTGCATAGAGCTCTAGCTATTTAACCACTTGATTAAAGTGTTGATAGGAAAAGAAAAATATTTATACGTTTCTATATATATTTTTTTTAATGTTCGGAGTACCTCAGTAGTGCTCAGGAGTGTCGCTGTACCAAAAATAAAATTGTAAAAATCTCTATGTTAAAAATTAAAAATACACTGTACTATCTTATGTTTTACAAATATAGTGTAGTACAGTGTATTTTTAAATTTTTAACATGTATAAATCGTCACAAAAAGTCTATGCAGTACCGTGGTAATACCTACAAATTACATCACCACTTACATTGTTTTTTAAGTGTGCAGTTCTCCCTAAACTGCTGTAAAACTATATAGAAATCTTTAAATTAATTTCTCTACCTAGTAACACTTTAAAAAAAAGTGGTAAAAGGTAGGGAACAGCAATAAAACCTAGTACTTACCTATAACTAAGACCTTAATTCAGAACGCAGCGAATCGCAGACACAGCAAAACTGTGCTGAAAACTACATTGCTGCGTTTTACATTTGGTAAACACAGTCATTGCCCAATCACATACTGCCTTATCATACTCATGTACTGCTGTATATCTGGAACTTACCACGTTATACTGCAGGACAATATATAACTAAGTATTTTAAAACATATAACTTTAACACTACTTTCACATTTAACACATACTACCAAAAATTTCCATTTACACCTAATGGTGTATTTTCCTGGCTTGTTACATGTACATCCGTTCGCACACTTTCCCCCTATATCTATTTCAATTACTACACTTCACTGTACGCCACACCAGTCTATGCCACTCTACTCTACACCACCCTACTCTATGATTTTGCACACTGTAGGTCATTCCACTCTACGTCACTCCACAATATGGCACTCCATTCTACGCTAATCCACTGTACGCCACTCCACTCTACCCCTCTCCACTCAACGCCATTCCACTCTATACCACTACACAGTACGCTATTACACTCTACGCCAATCCATTTTATGACACTGCAGTATACACCGCTTCACTGTATGCACATTCACTGTATGCTACTCCACTGCATGCTATTCCACTGTATGCAACTCTATTCTATGACACTACACTCTACGCTATTCCACTATATGCCACTCTGCTGTTTGCCACTTCAGTGTACAACACTGGACTGTATGCTATTTCAATGTATGCCACTGCACTGTGCGCCTCTCAACTTTACGCCACTGCACTGTACGCCACTTCACTATACGCCACTCCACTGCACGACAATCCACTGTACGCTATTACACAGTACATCCCTCAAAACTGTGCCACTCCTCTCTATGCTACTCTTCTCAACACCAATTTACACTACCCTACTACACTCTATGCTATATCACTGTATGACACTCCAATCTATGCTACTCTACTCTACTTCACCCTATTCCACTATATGCCACTCCACTCTACATCACTACACTGTACACCAGTAACACTCAACATTATTCCACTCTACACCAATCCACAGTATGCTACCCCACTGTATGTCACTCCACTCTATGCCACTACACTCTACGCTATGCCACTGTACGCCACTACACTCTAAAACACTCACCTGTACACCACTTCACTGTATAGTCTACCCCACTACATTCTACCCCGCTCCACTGGACAACACTTTACGCCACCACACTATACGCCACTCAATTCTACACTTCTGCAGTCTATGCTATTCCACTGTACGCCACTACACTGTACCTCATTCCACGGTACACCACTCTACCGTATGCTACTCCACTTTACTCCACTCCACTCTATGCTATTCCACTCTATGCCACTCCACTCTACCTCACTCCAGTGTACACTATAACAATAAATGCTACTCCAGTCTATGTGACACCACTCTATGCTATTCCACTGTATACTACTACACTGCGCCTCACTCCACTCTATGCCAGTCCACTCTACAACACTACAATTTATGCAATGCCACTCTATGCCACTCCATTGTACTCCACTGCAGTCTACGCTATTCCACTGTACGCCACTTCAATCTAACACTCTACATTCTACGCCAGTACACTGTATGCCACTCCACTGTACGCCACTCCACTGCACACTATTCCACTTTACGCTGCTCACCTGTACCACACTTCAGTATATGCCTCTCCACTGTACGCCACTACACTGTACTGAAATTTCTCTATGCTATTCCACTCTATACCACACCACTCTATACCACTCCAGTGTACACCACTCTAATATACTCCATTCCACTGTACATAACTACATTGTATGCCACTCTACTCTATGTCACTATGCTCTGCCCCACTCTATGCCACTCCACTCTATGCCACTCCACTCTACACCACTCCACTCTATGCCACTCCAGTCTACGCTATTCCAGTGTATGCATCTCCACTCTCGCCACTCCACTCAACGCTATTCCACTCTATGGCACTCAACTCTATGACACTCCACTTCACTCCACTGTATGCACTTGTACTGCATGCCACTACACTGTACCTAACTCAGCTATACGCCACTCCATTGTGCACCACTGCACTCTGCTTTACTGTACGCTATTGTAATCTACCACACTACATTCTAGGCCACTCCAGTCTTTGACACTCTACTGCATAATATTTTACTGTACACCACTCTACTATATGCAGTCCACTCTACAACATTCCACTAAATGCAAATCTACTGCTCTATGCCACTCCATTGTACCCCACTCCGCTCTACGCAACTCCACTACAAACTATTCCCCTAAATGGGTGTATATTCAATGCCACTCAAATCTTCGCTACTTGACTCTATGCCACTCCACTCTACCACAGTCCACTGTATGCTATTCCACTATACACTACTCCACTATACCCCACTCAACTCTATGCCACTCCACTATGCACCCCTCTATTCTACGCATTTCCAATCTACGCCACCCCTCTGTACGCTACTTCAGTGTATGCCACTCCATTCTGCTCTACACCACTGTACTCTGTTTCAGTGTATGCCACTTTACACCACTCCCCTCTACACCACTCCACTCTATGCCATTGCACTCTGTGTCACTCCCCTGTACCCCACTCCACTCTATGCCCCTCCACTCTATGCTACTCTACTCTATGCCACTCCCATGTATGCCTCTCCACTTGATGTTATTCCACTGTACGCCACTCCACTCTATCCCACTCCATTGTACACCACTCCACTCTACAGCAGTCCACTGCATGCTATTCCACTGTACATCACTCTACTCTAGGCCACCACAGTTAACACCACTCCACTGTACACCACTACACTCTACGACACTGTACTCTGCGCTGTTCTAATGTATGTAAGACCACTCTACCACGCTCCACTCTACTACCACCCCACTGTATGCTATTGCATTGTGCGCCACTCCACTCTACCCCTCCATTCTACGCTACTCCATTCTATCCCATGCTACACAATCCAACTCTACTCCATGCCACTCCACTATGCTCTGCTCAGCAACACTATAGGCCACTCAATAACATCGTACGCCCTTCCACTCAAGCACACTATACTCCGCCGTATAGCACTACACCGTACATCAATGTACTCATCTCAATGCCACTCTACAGCACTCTACTTTTACTCTATAGCACTTTACAACACTCTACTCCACTCTACAACACTCTATGCAACTCCCTCAGCATCACTCCACCCCAGTTAATATACTCTATTCTATGAGATACTACTCCACTCTACTCTGCTCTACTCCACTACTGCACTCTGTGCCAGTCCACTGTACGCTACTCTATTACACTCAACACTATGACAGCCTATCCCACTTCACTCTACAATACTGTGCCACACTATACTCATCTCCACACCACTCCACTGTACAGCACTTTAATCCACTTAGTGACACTACTCCACTATAGGACACGTTCTGACACTCTACAAAACACCATTCCACGACACTGTACCACACACCACTCTACTCTACAACACTTTACCCCACTGTATTCTATGCCACTCCACTCTACTCGGCTCCACTGCACTGAGCTCTAGAACATGCTATTCCACTCTATGCTACACCAGTTCCCCAGACTCCATGGCACTCTTATCCACTTCACAACACTTTACCGCACTCTATGGCACTCAACACCATTCCAGCCTACATCACTCCCTGTACCACACTCTACTCCATTCTATGGAACTACACTTTACAAGACTCAACTACACTTTATGCCACTATACAAAACTTTACTCACTGTATTCCCCTACACTACACTGTACATCCCTCCACTCCACTGTATTTACCTTACACCCCAGTGTATAACACTCTACTCCACTCTACAGCACTTTCCAACACTCTACGACACACCACTCCACTATACTGTACAAAACGCCGCTCCAATTTATAACAATCCACTCAACTCTACACTACACCTATCCACTTTAGTGCATTTCACGCTACTGTACTGTACAACATGCCACTACACTATATAACAATGTACTCCACTGTACACTACACCACTACACTCTACTCTATTCCACTCTACTGTACGATACTGCACTCTACTGCACTCTGCACCACTCCATTGTAAAATACTCCACTCTACGCCACTCCAATATATACCACTCCACTCTATGCTATTGCACTGTACGCCACTCCACTGTACCACATTCCACTCTACTCCACTCTACTTTACTCCACTCTACGACAATATACTCTATGACAGTAGACTGTACCATACTCTCTTCCACTCTACTCTACCACAATTCACTTAATAACACTCCACTCGACGATTTGAAGCAAATTTCTGTGAAAAAATATAAAAACATTGAAATTCACTGAAAAAAACCAAAGGTTAAAATGCAACTATAGTTAGGAAAACTATTTATTCTTTCTATACAAACCGAACTTCCCAGGCTCACTGTGCCACTAGAATCAAGCTATACCTTGTGGAATAGCCCTAACTAGAGAACAACTGGTCCTATGTTGCTTGTATTCTGGTTCAGGGAGGACATGGCCTGGCAGTTTGGGCTGGACTGTTCCCAGGAGGAGCAGGGTGAGCAGGGTTAAGACTGATTTGCATATGGCTGGATCTAAACTGAGGTGGCATTGTGGGTGAGAGACACAATGTATTGGGATACGGCCCGAGCAATTGCCAGTGGCTGAGGTTAATTCAAGCCTTCCATCCATCACCTTGTTGTTTTTCATTTGGTGCGCTAAGTGTGCTGGGAATGCCCAGACGCATGTCCCGGACTCACTGTGCCATTGGAACTGAGCTATATCTGGCTGAAGAGCCCTAAGTAGGGCAAAACCAGTCCTAGGTTGCTTGTGTTCCGGTTAAGGGAGAACCTGACTTGGCGGTACGGACTGGACTGTTCCCATGAGGAGCAGGGTCAAGACTGATTTGCATATGGCTGGATTCAAACTGAGGTGGCATGCTTGGTGAAAAACAATGGATTGGAATGTGGCCCTCCGTGAGTGCCAAAAGCTGAGATTAATTCATGTATTCCATCCATCACCTTGTAGTTTTTTGCATTTGCTGCCCTAAGCTCACAAGTGGGCCCAGACGTGGGTCCCGGGCTTACTGTGCCACTGGAACCAAGCTATATCTGGTTGAAGAGCCCTAACTAGGGCAAAACCGGCCCTAGGTTACTTGTATTCCAGTTCAGGGAGGACCTGGCCTGGCAGTTCTGGCTGGACTGTTCCCATGAGGAGCGTGGTCAAGACTGATTTGCATATGGCCGGGTCCAAACAAATTTAGCATGGTGGGCGAAAAACAATTGATTGAGATGTGGCCCGAGCGATTGCCAGTGGCTGAGATTACTTCAAGCATTCTATCCATCGCCTTGTTGTGTTTGAAACTTTCTAAAAGTGGCATTTTCAGACTTGTGATCAAAAACTCAACTTTACCATTAAATTGGGCTCTTCACCACAATTGTGAAGACACCAACCATGATATAGCAACCTGCTACCAATTGGAAATTACAGCTTATTAAATGTAATAAGAAATCCCCAATGTTATCCTATGGGAGGGGTAGCCCTCACAGAAATGAAAACGAATGTGGACGTTTTTCACTACCACGACATGCAAAACTTAAAAGTGAATGCCCAGCCTTTCAATTACACAGCACCCTGCCCTTGGCTGCCTAGGGCCTACCTTAGTGGTGACTTATATGTAATTAAAGGAGAGTTTAAGGCTTGGCAAGGGGATTTTAATGCCACTCAGGCTGCAATGGCAGTCCTGGGACATGTTTTAAGGGACTACTTAAATGGGTGGCACAATAAGTGCTGTAGTCCCACTGGTAGTATTTAATTTACCAGCCCTGGGTATATGGTATACCCTTCTACAAGGGATTTGCAAGTAAATTAAACCATGTTTAAAGGAGCGAGCACAAGCACTTTAGCTCTGGTTGGCAATGGTAATTTTCACAGAGACCTAAGGCCAACAAAAATGAATTCAGCAAAAAATGGAGGTTGAAAGGCAAAAAATTTGGGGGTGACCCTGCAGAGAGCGCCAGGTCCAACAATTACCAACAGTAACTAAAGCATATTAACGAGACAAGTGCTTTTGCAACACAGCTTTAACTAAACGAGCCATGAACAATGCCCATTTTTTAAAAACAAGGGTTACAAGGAGACGCTCCTAAATACATCCTAAGCTAAAGGACAAGAAGAAACATTTTCAAACGTGTTCTGCAATCAGAGACACATTCATCTTATTATGGGGCATGCCCTTGTGATGTAAGTGCCATGTCTTGCTGAAAATGGAAAACCTGGAAAAGGTAATTGTGAAGAACATTTACAATAGCCACATAGTTACATAGCCATACAAACCATCACGCTGGCCGTGTTTTCAAAGCACCACAAGAGCTTTAATTGAGTGCTGATGCAAGGGGATTCAAGACTGATAGTTGTCTATTGAGATTTGTTGGACAACATAAATTCATTGTTTGGTTTTGGAAGAGAAAGCAACTCTTTTAGCCCACTCATGTTTGCAGCAGGCATGCAAAGTGTGAATGGGCATCTAGCCTGACCTCAATTGCCTGTTCTGTGCTGCAGTGAGAAAAAGCCTGTACTTCTTCTGTCCATAATGGACACACTGTCTGAGAGACCTAAACCTTATTCTGAGAATAGCTGAGGTGGCACTGAGTTGCTGAATATATGGCATGAAGAATGACAAGACTTAAATAGCGCTATACCACAACCTATAGGTGTTCAGTTGCCTACCAAATGTTCATAGTTTCTTGCAGATAGGAAAAGAGAGTCACAAGTTAACAAAATCATCTTCTCAGGACTGCATAGTAGGGAAGAGTGAGGATTCCTAAATTAGAACTCAAGTCTCATGGTTCCATGGTCAACGACTACTTAACAATTAGACCACATATCCTCCCGGACCATGGAGGACCTAAAGTCCCACCCATGAATCCAGGATCTCACAGCCACCAGACAGACCTGACCAGAGAAAAGTATCCAGCCCTCTTGCTGCCTAGGTCATAAAATATGGACCTAAATCCTTTAGCATGTTGCCTTTTATTCCCAGTTCACCCTCCTGTCAGTGGCTGCTCCTCTTGAAATGACCATAGACTTACTCTGGCCTCATATGGAATTGAGACACTTGGGCAAACCTGATCTCCTTCAGGTCCTCGTCCGTTTTCTAACTGTTCACACTTTTTTCAGATTAGTGAAGTGAGGCTCAGACCGGGTATATAAAGTGATTTGCTTTAGATCATGGGTATTCGCAGACATTTTCCGATGTCTATGACCGAGGGCCGCATTGATGACAACAGGGTAGCGATCCGGGTTGGATGGGTGTGGCACGTAGTAAGGTGGGTATAAGGGAAGCAAAGCATATTCATCTAGTGGCTGAATTGCACAATGTGAAACCAGAAAATCTGGGATTAATCCCAGATTCCTCACTTTACCAAATAGTGTAATCCTAGGCAATTGTTTCATTTCACATTCCCTCCTTTTTCTTTTATTATCACATATAAGAGGACCTCAAAATACAAGACTTCAGGATGTGTGCTGTACAAAACTTTATCCTGTGTTTGATTTAATAAACTATAATGCTGTTTATGTATAATAGGAGGACACCCAAAGAGTGCACATAACAACTGACTTACCTCTTAGATCAGTGTTGGGGGGAGAATGTATGTTACTAAATTCATATTTGAAAACTATCATTTAAAAAAAATACTTCTAAATGCACTGATATAATGTGCCTCCAAGAAACATTGGAAGTCAAACAGATTAGTATAGACGGCTATTGCACCTTCCAGACAGACGCAGTTCCGTCCAGAGCAGGATGCACAAGTGGAGGGTTAGCCACTTTAATATCTAGTACAGCTGGGGTCAAGGTAATAAAGTTTATAAATACATCGCCCTGCTACCACATTCTCTTATGTGTAGGTCAACATGGAAGGGATTGGCTTCTAATTAATCTGTATAATAAAAACTTTACAGGAGATGTGGCTGCTGTGGTAGAACTAATTGAAAAAGATATTGACCATCTTTTGAAATGTCACCAAAATCCCCTAGAAATAATATGGATGGGCGATTTTAACACCTAAAGTTATAACAGGATGGAGCCTGTGGCCTGTAGTCTGATAGATGATCTAGGGGAGCCTATTCGCCACTTTTCCCATAATGACTATGGCTCTGCACTAAATAGACAATTAGGGATTCATAACCTGGATATAATAAATTCAGCTGACCCCAATACACGCCTATTAGACTACACTTTCATTGCCCGATCCCATAATTCAACTATCGATTTAATTCTGGCATTCAAAGCTATAAGAACACAAGTCTCCCTTATCAAGACAGAAATCTATCCATTTCGCGATCACGCAGCAATTACTTGCCAAATGCCCTGGGGTTTGAAGAACATTCATCCTGGAAAACGAGTCCCAAAGCCATCAATTGTAAGGAAAAATGGGATCGTTCTGAAATGGGACAAGTTAGACACCTCGAAATTTACTTGTAGTTTTGTTGCCAATATGACCCAGGAAATCTCAATCTGTTTAGACCTACTCTCACTGCCTGAGGAAATCCCTGCAGCCTTTGAACGAAATGTATTTGAAATTCATATGAATCTCTTGCGGCCTTGTAATCGCAAGGCCAGGGGATAAGTAGGTTGGTTTTATGATCGCTGTACTAAAGCATTAAAAAACCTTTGTATCGCCCTTAGAACAAAACTGAGAGATATGGTGTTGGTAATATCGTTACGCTCCTCTTATAAAACAGAAAGAGTTAATAGACCAAGGGCTTTAAAGGAAGAAGCTTGGGACAAATTAATACAAGCAGCAACACTCAAAAATAGCAGGGACTTCTGGCACATAATTAACGCCCCGTTCCTCAAAGACGAGTCAGATATCTCCCCAGACCAGCATGTAACGGAGGACGCTTGGGTGACCCACTTCATGGGGTATTTGGGAAAGAAGGTGAGGGCTCTGCAATGCCACCGCGCTGCCTGACCGCCCCCCAGAGGGAGCTAAACTATCTTTTACCCTGGACGAAATGAAAAAGGCACTGAACCAATGTAGCAAATCGAGGGCAGCAGGGCCAGACGGGGTACAATAGATTTCTTTCTAATTAATTAAGAGTTATGGGCCCCGCTACTTACTAATGTCTTTAATGCTATAGCACAAATGAATGTCCCCCCTCAAGGAAAAAGTCAGTTATTATACCGATTTATAAAAAGGGGAACAAAGCATTAGAGAAAAACTATCGACCAATATCGTTGCTAGACAGTACAGTGAAATTAATGGGCCTTCTCCTGCTAAATAGGTTAGAGATATGGGCTCAAGAAAACAAGATACTAATTCTAACACAGTATGGCTTTAGAAAGAATAAAGGGGCTGTGGATCAGTGTTTCAACTTAAACTTATTGATCGCTAAATATACAGCAGCTAAGGCAGGCCACCTTTATATGGCTTTTATGTCCTTTGACCGAGTGGCTCACATGAAGCTATGGTCAATAATGGAAGACATTGGAATAGATAGCCAATAATTAATTTTATTCAGGAGTTGTATTCCTCCGCCATGGGCTGTGTTCGCCTTGGGAGGGAGGGGAATGCTCCAGATATTTTTCAGTCGCCCATGGTGTCAGGCAAGGGTGCGTACTCGCACCCTTTTTTTATTCTCACTCTATACAAACAGCATGAAAGCCGCATTGGTTGGGTCCATCAGCGATGTTCCTATCATTAATTTTGCGCCTGTGCCCCTACTGCTCTATGCAGATGATGCGGTATTGCTGGCCCGGACGGGCAATGTGTTGCAGATGTTCATTGACTCCTACACAAGATTTATGAAGAATCTAGACCTTAAAGTGAATGAATCTAAATCATTTGTGCTTGTGGGAGGAGCAAGACTAAGAAAACCCACCTAGCTGGAACATAGAAGGGAGAAAACTGGAGGTAGTAGACTCATTCTGGTATTTGGGGGTACTATTCGATTAAAAAAACACATGGCAAAACATGGTGGCCAACAGAGGCCTCATGATGGAAAGAAGCATAGGGGCAATTTTTAGTTTCATCAAAAAGTTGGGGTCTAAACCTATGGGGGCCATAAAAAAGATATATGGAGCCAAAACAACGTCTGTGGCAACATATGGGGCTCCAGTGTGGGGAGTCACTAATGTATCTACTCTACAAAAAATTGAGAATAAATTTTGAAAACGCCTGATAGGTGTACCCCAATCTTGCTCCTCTTATAACTGCCACATCGAATTGGACGTTCCTTTCATTACAGACCAGATTCACTCTGCCCCCCACACCTTTTGTGGCACTCATTATGGAGAAGAGAAACATTGAAGCTAACGCATGAAATTCTGCATGACTGCTTAAAGCTTGACGGGTCATGTAAAATAAAGTGGCTGCAGTTCGTCAAGAATAGTATATATACTATTGGCTTGCCTTACTTATTTGATGACCCAACTACATGCACCACCATCTCTAGGTCGGAACTGAAAAAACTACTGAGAGAAAAACAGAGACAAATGAGATGGAAAGCCAACTGCTCTAAATCTAGGGTCAAACAATACCACCTAGAGCCAATAATAAACATACCCGCTTTTAATTATTTATCCTTTGTGACAAACACTCAACACAGAATCCTGCCAGTGAAGTTCCGATTGAACTATATTCCCTTAATTCTGGGTTATCCTGTTAACACTTATTCTATGGACGCCCTGTCTGCCTGCCCATGTGACTCCTCTTCAGCGCAATGTGACCTTCACTTTTAATTTTTTTGTAAACTCCATAGTGAGGAGAGAAATAGGTTAATTCGCCCAAAGTGATGCAGGCCTGGGTTCAGGCAATGTCGGCCAGCCCTATATTTCCTAAAACAATTGTCTGATCCCTTTACCTGCTATTGTTTGGCTTTATTTTTTCAATGTCCCATAAAGAGGCGAAAACAGCACTAGTAATATAAGCAATTGTAATCGAGTTTTAGTCTTTCCCTCTTCGCTATATATTTTAATTGTATCATAGTTCTATTTGTTTTTTTTTAAATACACTGTTTTAATGTATAGTATGATTTTATCGTGTATAGAACACTTTTTATGCCGTTTTATTAATTGGCGAAATAAAGTGATTATGACTGACTGGCACTGATATAATGTGATATCTAAGGTGAAATGGTTCTGCATGCCAGTGAAATACACTTTTTGAACTTTTGAAGAAACCTTATTATATTGTTACACTTTTGCTGCAAGGTGGCTTTGAAAATGAAGGTGTTCCTAAAGATAAGTGGTGCAGGACAACCTAGTTACTTCCTATCTTTAACTTGAATTACCTTTAAATAAAGGCTTGCCTGTATATTTAACATCGGTTTAATGTTAGTGCTGAGTTGAGTGAACAGCAGCCCAGTGCTGCAGTTGATCATGGGGGGTCCCATGTAAAGGTCACGAGGGCTGTACTTTGAGTATCACTGCTCTCGATCACACAATTGTGTTTGTCATGATACTCTTATTAGAAATTACGGCTGTTCTTTCTACAGTAAAGAATTACTAAAATACTAGACCTCATTTTTTTCCTAAACTCTAGGGCCCATCCCACTCACCAGGTCTTCAGTCATGAGTATATATGACCAAACCATCCATATAAGACATCTATATATTCTAGCCATTCTGCCTTTCTACCCATGAAAGAATAACTCTTTAAAAGCAGCAACCCTGTGCTCACTATCCCCAGGAGGATTCCAGTGCTTGCCCTTCCTGATTCATAAGCCATGCCTTGCCCAGGATAGTATCAGCGTCATAGAAATAGATAAGTGAGACCTTGACAGGATATAAAATGATTTGCCCCTGATCACACAACTGTGTTGAGATGAAAGCTATATTTGGAACTCTTGTCTCGCCTTCCAATGGTCAACAACTACTTCACTAGTAAAACACATTTTATGACTATTAAACCATGGTTCACGCACTTTCCCTTCACTGGAATATCTGACCTATGTCTATTCATGGCATTCCTCATGTCCCCTCAAGTCCCAGCAAGTATGATAAAATAAATACAGGAGGCCTGGAGGAAGTAGGTCAAGTGTGACTACTCCCTCCTCTGTGCACAGCTACATAGAGCTAAAGCAATACCACAATTTAAATTACTTTATGTACTCAGCATTTGTCCTCAGTAAGAGAAAGAGCCGCACTCACATAATCCTTCACTCACACATCCACCAATACACAGACCTGCCAACTACAAAAAAATGTCACCATGTGAGGGGGGGCAGGCATTGTGTGGAGAAGTATCTGAGGCACATTTTCCCCCTCACCCTCACCAAACCCCTTCCTCCAAAAAAAGAAAAAAGCTTGTTGAGGCTGGTGCCGGTGTCCTGTTTTTTTGTTCACACACTCCTTGATACACATCAGTTGTTCACAGCCTCCAAGGACAAGCTGGAAATCCACTCTGTGCAGTGGTTTCCAGCTTTTTTTCCCTACCACCATGTGATATCAGCTCTTCACTAGAGGATACAATGAAGGGAGCCGATGTCGTGTGACAACAGCACCATGTGAATTGGCAAGTCTGAATGCACTTACAGACCTGCCAAGTCACACGGGTGTCACCGTGTGTCACATGATATCGGCTCCCATTACATGGTCACCTGGTGAAGAGCGGGCATCGCACTTTGGCAGGCAAGGTGAGCTGGAAAAGACTTCAAAGAGTGGAATAAGGGGTGCTAAAACACCCAAGGTCATCAGCAGCAACCTCACCAACTTATTTTTGCCTTTTTTTGGGGGAGGAGGTCGATGGGGGGGCAGAGGACGGTTGTAGATGGACCTCTCAGGTAGTTCCCTGCGTAAAGCCTGGTCCCCTCCAAGCCATGCCCCCTTGTCACACTTCAAATTTTACTTTCAAGTTGACAGGTCTGCACTTAGCTCAGTGCTGCTATGGTTTACTTGTTTTTGAGGAAAGGCAAGCGTGGATTGAGTCGCTGCCCAATTTGTACCTGTTCTACAAGACAGGGAAGATTGCATTGCTGCCACATAAGATGTACCTGTTCTATGAAGGAAGGCAGCTTGGACTGCTCTTAGCGTTGGGCTGGTATGACCAGGATGCCATACTTCTCAAGCGCCCTGTGTGGCTCATTGCCCTACGTGACACATTCTACTTGTCTTCACAAGTTAACCAACAGCACTTTCCACAATGAGCAATTTATGCCCATATCTCAAATGAAAATAATTAAAATCCCAGAATGCAAAGTGCCGTTATCAATAAATCCTCTCCGGGGTGAAGGCATCATGCATGATACACGGCAGCTTTTCGGCAGCTGTGGGGCTTAAATGATTTTGCAACCAAAACAAGTAATCATCTTGTTTGAGGTGAATAGACCTCTTTGTAAATTTTTAAAGTAAAATAAAAATAGTTTAGGATTTTTTGCATCATTGGGAATGAAAAGAGAATCAAAGTAGGGTGGTCAAGGACAAGGGCTGAGGTGGCCTTTCAAGAACAGATGTTGCATGAAAAATGACAGTGGGCAAACATTTGCACCCATCAGAATCAAGGGGCATAACTGCAAGCTGAATTGGCGCTAACACAATGGTAGATCCGCTGTGGTCTGGTCCTAGAAGAATAGCCCTTGCAGCTCCACCTCTCGTATGAAAATGTTCACAGCACAGCGTATGTCAGTATTTTAAGTACCTAAAGGGTGGTAAAAACTGGCCTACTTCACTTGCTTATGTGTGAAAATAGATTGTCCTTTGGGCTGGTGCCACTGTTCACTGTGGGACACAGACTTTGTCGTGAATTCGTGGGCCACACTAGTAAGAGTCTAATGCCTTTCGTTTTCACAAAGTATATGACGGATTCGGATTTGCAATCCTGAAATTATGGTAACGCCCTCCCCGCCCACTTTGACCTCTGCAGAAAGAACCCGCTAATTCCCTCCTTTTAAATGGCCGTGTGGTGTGGCATTGTGTGGCCATTCGTTTTCTTCCGATTTGTTCCCCTTTTTGGGTGGCTGACCCATGTTCTCTAGTCCTCTGGTGCGGGACAGAAGCGTAGCCAGTGTGTCATGGTCCCTATGAGGAGGATTCAGTGGGCCCCTCAGGCCTCTGGTCCATGCTGCCACTGCACTTGTTGCATCAATTTATGGTACGACCGTAGTGCGTGTAGAGATCCACCCGGCCTCTCCCCGACAATGTAGCTGCATGCACCCCTCGTGGCTGGGCTCGGCCCAAGGGCAAAAATAAAAGGCTAGGGTCGCACATGACCACAAGCCGAGCAGCCACGGAGTGTGTCCTATGATGTCTTGCTCGCCACACACCCAGGCCTATAGACACCGCCAGGCAAGGCCAATTCACAGTGAGGTCGCCACATGTATCGTTTTTTGGTAATTCACGAAACGGGACTGCTTACAGAGCCCACAGTCACATTAATCTGTTGTGAAACGCTCATTCCTCAAGTGGCCGTGATACGGAGCTATCCCTGGGACAGTGGTGGGAGAGGCCCAGTGGGTGCCCTTTATAACTAGGGCTCTGTAAACACGTGTGTAAAGATTCAAGGAGCCTTCATGAAATTCAAGTATTTATTCTTTGACAGCATCCCCAGCTGAACTAAACGCTCACTGGCTGCATCTTCTTCAAATTGCCAACATTCTGCTGCTAGGTCAGCAGTGACCTCATTACATTCCATGCTCCCAGCATTACATGTCCTTACACATCTTCCCCCTTATCATATTCGAACAGAAACAGAGAAATAACATACCTAACAATAATAAAACATCTTAACAAAACACTGTATTGCTTTCGGCAACGTATAAATGCAATTAAAGTCAATATGTTAATGACACAACAGGAGCACTATTCCGAACCTTACATATATCACCCATGCTCCTTGTAGCACCATTCTCCAGGACCACCACACTGCATTTGACCTCCTTCACCCTGCATGGAGTAGAATATTTGCTTTCTCCCTTGCAAACAAACCCTTTTTTCCTCACGACCACCCAATCTCCTGGTCTTACACAACACCGCTTCACATCTTTCCTTTCATTATAATACAGCATGTTTTTCCTCTGCGATCTCAAGACACTACTTTGAATTCCCTCACGATCGACTTCAGTCTCCGTTGCTACTCCCCTCAGCCATACAGGGCACTCTTTTAACCCCGGTTTCCTTCCTTTTAAGGATACAAATGGAGAAACACCTGTCACAGAAAGGGGAGTTGTCCTTTGCGCCCACATCATCCTCCTCAACTCCCTTTTCCACAGAAGATGATTAGCAAGAGACAGTTGTACATTGTCCATCACCAACCGGTTTACTCTCTCAACCAACCCGTTGGCTTGAGATCGGAAAATAGCCACCTTCTCATGCACAATTCCCATGCCAGAGAGATAATTTGCCATTTCACTAGACATGAATTGCACCCCATTATCTGACACAATTTTTTCTGGTATTCCTTCCTCCATGAAGACTTCTTCCAAAAACTCGATAATATTTGAGGTGTTCACCTCCCCAACTTCTTTGATTATAAACCACTTAGTGTGGTAATCCACTAGGACTAGAATTAATTTACTTCTTGATACTAACTTGGATACAGGTCCCGAAAAATCGATGGGCAATATTTCCCAAGGTCTTTCAGGAAAACTCATGACATCTAATGGAGGCTGTCTAATCACTTTGGTCTTATCACTGTTTGCACACATTGAGCAATTCTTCACCTTTCCTTCCATGCCCCGATCCATACCAGGCCACCAGAATGACTGCCTAACCTTCCTTTTTACAATTTCCCTCATGAACGATATTGTGGCTCGAATACCCTTGGGAGGAACAAACTGACCTCTCCTCATTAGCCTGCCTGCCAACTTATGCTCGGTTCTTCTTTGACCTTAAAATACTCACGTAACTCACCACTCATTCCATTAATTTCTCCCCAACCATGTACAACTTTTGCTTCAACTTCATCCATTCCAACATCTTCCTCCCTTGCGGCTGTCCACTCGTCATCAATTATAGCCAATTCTCCATTAGCAATCACTCCAGTTCTGAAGACCACCTCAGCAATTAAGTCCTCAGCCTCCACATCCACTGGCACCCTCGATAGAAAGTCTGCCACAACATTCTCGCTGCCCTTCACAAACTCTATCTCAAAATTATAATCCATTACTGATAGCAACCACCTAGTGATGCGAGGTGTAACATTCCCTTCCAAACCTCTTCCACCTTTGAAATATACGTCAATGGCTTGTGATCCGTTCTCAGTCTGAAGGGAATTCCCCACACATAAAACCTGAAATTATTGATTCCCCAACAACAGGCTAAGGCCTCTCTTTCAATCACAGAATATGTGGTCTCTGCTCCTTGCAACCTCCTAGATGCAAAACCAATTATGTTCTCAATGCCATCTTTAACTTGTGTCAGCACCGCACCAATTCCTACCATACTAGCATCCGTTGTGATGTACGTTTTTGCTGCCACATCAAAATGCCCCAAAGTAGGAGCATGAGTAATACTCTTTTTTATATGTTAAAATGCATCTTCACACTCTCCACTCCATGCAAACTCAACCCCTTTTTTCAACAGTCTCCTTAAAGGCTCTACAATTTCCGTAAACTCCTTCACAAATTTAGCACAGTACTCTGCTAGTCCTAGGAATGATTTTAATTCTTCCTTAGTATGTGGTCTAGATGCACACAATGCTCTTTTCTGACTTATACCCTTGGCACTAATTGTATGTCCCAGATAAGCCACCTCTGCTTTTCTGATTTGACACTTCTCTTTTTTCACAGTAAAATCATGTTTCCGCAACCTCACCATTACCTCCTCGAAGAATTTATCATTTTTAGAGATATTTTTTCCCACAATAAGTATGTCATCTTGGAAACAATGTACATGATTCAAAACTCCAAATATAGTTTTCATTATTCTCTGGAAGACCGCAGAGGCCGAGGCTAGGCCAAATGGCATCCTCTTGTAACGGAATGCACCCAAGGGAGTAATGAAGGACGTTAAATGTCTAGATTGTGCATGCAAATCCACCTGGTGATAAGCAGACGACATATCTTGGACACTGAACACAACTCCCCCACCTTCCATTGTTAACATTTCTGAGATGTTAGGGAGTAGTTGTCTGTCCACCCAAATACATTTATTCAAATCACGTAGGTCAATACATAAACGAATCTTCCCTCCAGCCTTGGGTGCCACCACAATTGGCGCCAACCATTCGGAAGCCTTGATGGGTTCAATAATTTGTTGTTCCAATAGTTTATCAAGTTCTTCCTTCAAGAGATGTCTCATGACGTTAGGAACATTTCTCACTTTATGTACCACAGGTTTTACTCCTTCTTTTAGTATGATCGTGTGTGAGAATCCCTTCAATAACCCCAATTCATCAGAAAATACTTCAGGGTACTTCTCGATAAGATCATCATGACCACCTCCACTCACTTCTTTCACTTCATCTTGTTCAGCTAACATTACCGGTTCAGTGGGATTGATGACTATACCTAAATCTCGCTGATGGTGCCACCCCAGTAAATCTGAACCATAGTCAGTAATATACACTCTACCGTACACCTCTTTACCCTTGAAACCAATAGTTAACCATTTCATTCCTAGGATCTCTATTTTCCTTCCTGCATATCCTACAGCTTTTATGTCAGATTAACATAAGGAATGATCATTAGTACCCTTCCAATTGCTCTCAAACATTTCCTTGGATATCAAGGTGAACAGACTACCAGAGTCTACTAAGACCCATACAGACACCCCTTCCAAGAACACATGACAATGAGGTTTCTCATATATTCTTCTCCCTTCAATGCCTAGATGATGAATTAAAATTGCTTGCTGCCTGAGAGGTCCATAGCGATCACCACCAATAGCCAGCATATACGTAATGAACAGTTTCTTCCATCGACAAGAGAGGATAAGAAAGGTGGAGGTGAAGACATAGATTGATCTGCCATTCTTGTAATGTAATCAACACAACAAACTAAAATAAATATTTAAAATAACAATCCAACACAATAAACTGATATAATAAACTAACACAAAAATTAAAACAAGAAATCCAAGTATTCTTTTTGAGAAGTCTTGTTTTTTTTTTATGTTGTAATGTACTTTTCGTTTAATGTTTTCAGATGTTGCTTTGAGACAGATGAAGGAAGAAAACGCCTTTCCTCTAATGGTCTCAGACGTCACCGCAAGAAACAGACAAGAAGAGAATGTCCTTTCCTTTAATGGTCCCAGACGTCACCGCAGGAAACAGACAAGAAGACAAGAACCAGGGTGGCTGTCGCGGTAAGTAGTTCTTGGCCAGTACTCACACTATAATTTTGATAGTATGAATCTAAGCTCGCGCGTCGACCCACGCACTTAGAGCTCGCGCATTAACTCACGCGCCGAGTGCAAACACCCTCAGAACAAGTTAAAGCTCACGCGCCAGTCGCGCGCCGACACATCGCATGTGAGGCACCGTTAGCGTTAACCAACGCGGTAACGGTAACTGAAGGCCCACAAATATGCCACATACAGCAATCCACTTGTAATTAGGAGGCAATGTCCATTTTGTGGGGAAACTCAGACATCAGCGTACAAACGTTAGTCTCGTATCATACGGCAGGCAATGTGACAGTTAGTCAAAATCACCACATCTTGCAAACAGTCTTTTCCTACTCCCACAATTATCCTTCTATTTTTTTTTTCTTTTGCCGGAAGTTAACCTCTTTTCAAGGACTCGTAAACACGATACATTGATTCAGGATATATTATAACTTGCCTGGAATAATTCAATTCGTATTTCCAGGGGTGGAGAAGCCGTCCGTCTGTCCCCTGCACAGCTTGTTTAACTCCTCCAACTTGTCGCCAGTGTAAAGATTCAAGGAGCCTTCATGAAATTCAAGTATTTATTCTTTGATAGCATCCCCAGCTGAGCTAAACACTCACCGGCTGCATCTTCTTCAAATTGCCAACATTCTGCTGCTAGGTCAGCAGTGACCTCATTACATTCCATGCTCCCAGCTTTGCATGTCCTTACAATGTGCCGTGCAGAGACGCCTGAGACTGAGCAGTGTTTTTATGACACGGTAAACGGGAGGGCGAAACTGCAGCAAAAAAGGGTGTCCTGCAAAATAGCACATATTTGGAAAGACCTTTCCGTTAGAAGGAGGAATGATAAAATCTGCCATGAAGCAGCTGTGGAACAGCGGTGAAGAGGTCTGTCTGAACAGTAGGTGAGCGACCCTAGCGGGCCAACCTAAAATGGCGTCTTTGAATGTGTTTGATCTTTGTGAGAATTTTACCATAGAAAGATCCAGAAATGTATATTTTAATTGCCAGATTTGATTTTTAAGTTCCATTGCTGTCACTTTTACTCCTGAAAGTGCGGGATTTAATTCAGTTGTTTGTGTACACGCTTAATTTCTGAGCAACACTTTTTATTCCAAATGTTAGGATGTTAAACTTTCAGACAATCATAGGATCTATTAATTATTGTTATGGAAGTACTGTTAATCAAATGTGGACAACTGTACAGGTTTTTTATTAAGTTACTTTAATCTAGTTTGACTATCTATAGAATAATGGTTAATGTTATAATTTTAGCACTTTATATCAAGTACATAAAATAAACTATTGCTACCCATAATGAACCCCAATATTAGCACAATTGAGTTAATGGCTAGTGAACCCACAACACGCATCGGATAATAAATAGCCCAGGGGGTGCAGCACCCAGTTTAAAGTTCTGCCAACTCATATGTGCTATAATTGGAATGTTATGGACCTCAGAGCAAAAAGTTTTGAGTTGCATTCACTGTTCTACTTTACCAAATTGTTTAATAATGGACTAATCCTGTTATCCATCTACATTTGTTCCTTTATCTGTCACTTCATGAGAAGTTGGAAAGAGGTTTAATACATGAAATAAATGCAAATTACATATTCCCAATACAGATGGAGAGTGTTTTTCATTATTGTATTTTCAGTGGCTGCCGCCACATACAAACCAGAGGAGAGGCAGGGGGAGAGGGCACAGAACACAAGGGGGAGGGGGACGCAGGGGGAGCGCGGGAGGAGGCGCTGGCGGACGAGGGAGTGATTACAATAATAATAAAGAAGAAGTTAAGCTTCCCTGCTGCAGGCCGCCTGTGGGGGTTCTCTAACCCGGCTGTTCAATACAGCTGGGTTGGAGAAACCTAAGTGCGCTTGTGTGTTTTGGTCGGCCTGAGACGGCCGGCCAAACACACATGAGCACTTTAGGAGAGCACAAGCACTCCTCCTCCACCCTCCCATGCCTCGGCCCGCACCTGCCTGTACACACTGGTTGAGCCAGTGGCTTAAAAATAAAACAATATTGAAATATCGCTTTATTTTTTTGCTGCTGGCTCTGAGCCAGTGGGTCGACGCTCCTCCACCATTGCAGAGGGACCACCCCTGGTGAACACAACTTGTTTTCATCTAAGCTCAAGGAAAACGCACTGAGTGTCTGCGTGTGTCCTTCAAATCAACATTAAATTAAAAGTGTTTGAAGAGTCAAAACAATCGAAAAAGGAGTAAATGCAGCCCCCTACATTGTGTATCCGCAAGAACACATCCCCAGTGAAGTGCTCGGGGGACAGCAGAGCTCGATCTCTTTCTAGAAATGCCGAATTCCTCCCGGTTTTGCGGACTGTGATAAGCGCAGGATCAAGCTGCATCACTTGTGCAGCTGTGATGAGAAATAGTGGTTGGGCAGCGCAGGGGAGAAAAATATAAAAAAAAACATAAAATAGCACTTACCTGCTGGCCACCTCCTTGCTTATCTTCTGCTCCTCTACTTCCGGCAGTCCATGCACAGGCTCCAAGACTCCCTTACACCAATCCAGATGCTGCTCTCATGCTGGTAATATCCAGCATGAGAGAAGCACCAGGAGTGGCCTGAGCGGGCTGGTTTGACGCTCAGTCAGGACCTTGAAGGCGGAGTCTGTGCCTGTTCTCCTCCTGGCTGTGCAGCACAGCTCAGACGGAAAGATCTAAGTGAGCATGTCGGTTTGGCCATCCTAAGATGGCTGGCCAAACCGGCATGGGCATTTGCAGCAGTGCCCACCACTCCTCCTCCCTGCTGCAGCTGCTGTCTTTCAGGATGGCCCAGCTTCGCCCTACCCTTGACTCGGCTCAGGGATGAAAAATAAAATGATAATAGCCTGTGTCATAATCATTTTATTTTGCATGTTTTCACTGATGAGAGAGCAGTGGGGCGATGCTCCGCCGCCCCTACGGAGGAGGCTCCGCTGCCAAAGAGACGTTTGCCACTTTCTATGTATGCTGCAGAATGCAGCACACATAGAAAATGGAAAAAAGTTAAGAGAAATGAAAAATTCCTCCTCGTTACACCTTCTCTGGGGAGGCGTAAGGTTTTGACACTTTCCCAGATTTATACCATGTTTTAATTCTGGGAATGCATCAAAACCTATGGGCGTTGCGTGGGAACACCCACCGCAAAGCCCATGGAACACCTCTTTGCCTCAGATTAAGGCAAGACAGCGACTTGCATTGATTTGGCTTACTCCATATCTGCGAGGCCATGCAATGCTGTTGGGTGGCTTTGTGTGATCTCATAGATATGGGGCTGCACACTGCGCCTCCGGAGCTTCACAAAAGCGACGCTCCAGAGGAGCAATTGTGCTGCAAGAGGATTGTAAATATGCCCCATAGTGTTTCAGGACCACTCCGTTGCTGACTAGTTCCCTGGCTTCCTTCTGAATTCTCACAAGCGTAGGGTACTCCTTCTGTGCCTTGAGGAAATCTTCCAGGGTAGGCTTCCCAGCAACTAGCAAATCCTTCCACTCCAGAAGCAACCCAGACTCCAGCAAATGCTACGCTTCAGGAGCCTCATCTCCCCTCCCTCTGGAGCAGAAGCGATGACCTCCACGGCCATTGCCTTAACCGAATCTGCCCTTTACCTGACAATATCTCTTAAAGAGTGTTACCTGGTGGCACATGAAGCAAGTCATTACCTTGTAACTAAAAGACCTTCCCTGTCCTCCTGTCTCATGATACTCCTTGCTGGACACACCATTACCATTTCATTGTTTCTTAGGCCCTACTCAAGTCCTATGAGAATTACCTTTGCTCTTACCCTCTGGTTTAGAACCACCTTTGTGGAGAGTTCTTCTCCCTCTTTGGCTTAGAACCATGCTGCTGTAACTCTTTGTGAACCCTGTTAGCTAACCAATTGTCAACCAATACTGCACATTTCTCTAGATTCCTCTCTGTCAAATCAGACAGGTATTGCCTAAGTGGGGTAGAGCACTCCTCCTTGAGTCGCTTTGTCACCATCAACTGATTAAGGACTGAAAGTCCTTGGCTTCCATCCCTCTTACCCACTCATTCCAATTATGTTATACACCATGAATACAAGTTTCAAACTGAATCATCTGTTCTCTTGCAGCCCCAGAATCTCTGCAGGTACTTCAGCCGAAACGATCCCAATCAGAGCTTCATTCATTAGCTCATATACCATCTGGCCTGCCACAGGCATTCTCCCAATGACTACTGTCCCTTCCAATGGCAGGCGTCCCATTAAGGCAGCTGCCTTTGATATCTCATTGAAGGCCTGCACCTTCAAGCAACCTCCAAGCTCACAAACCATTCCAAAATATGCTGGCCTTCCACATACACATGCACAAGATAATTTGTAACCTTGGCCACTACCTTTACTGAACTGGATGTTCAGTCACTTATCCCTGATGGAGTTGCCATTGTTACTATGCTAAGTTTCGCTCTCTCACGGGCTATCCTTTCAGGCTTCAGATCTCTTTCCTTTTCCTTCTTTTTCTCCTCCCACTCTCTCTGTTTCTCCTCCCTTTCTCTCTGTGTCTCCTCCCTTTCTTGCACTTTCTCCTCCTGGGCCTATTCCTCCTATCTCTTCCACTTCCTCTCCTCTTGCTCCCAGTGAGCTAGACTTAGCTTCTCCCAGTCAAACTCTCTGGCCTTCTCATCTTCCTCTGCATTAGATTTCTGAAGTACCAACTGGGTCTCTGCTTGTCTCAACCCACCCAAGCGATTACTGCTGGAATTGGTGACAGTCAGTGGTATCCTAGAAAATTCCAGGTGGTGCACCCACCTGACGTATTCTAGAAACTGAAAGTTGTGAGTGTCTTGGTGAAAGTCTGGAAAATGCATTAGGGAACAGACTCAGGCATGTGTCTGGGAGAGATCGGTGCTAAGGGGATCATAGAGCCTGAATCCACAGTGCTCTTTTCCTGGCTCCTACCATGGTTCTCTCCTGAGAGACAATCACAGCCTCATCCCTTTCACCTATTATCTCAAACTGGCTCCTAATATAATTAGTAAGGACCTTTCTGTCCAATTCTCCTGTGAATTTTCCACCCTCTGTTCCAACATAAATCCTTCATCTGATCTATGGACATTGTGCTGAGGTCAATTCCCAAACCTGTGTTTTCCATTGTTTATGCATGTCTATGCGTGCCGCGTTTGTACATAGAATAAACTGGACTTATTGTACTATTGGCATAAATTAGAAATGGCCAATGGCACAACTGTATCCAGGCTCCTAAACGTTAGGTACCCCACTGATTGCCACCAATTGTCAGAACCCCTTTCAGAGGGCCACAGGGCATGCTGCGGCTATTGGGCCCAACCATGGTGGATGAGGCCTTTTACTCCTTATGTCCTGTGGCCCAACTTACTACGGATCCCGAGAAACTGAGCCAAGTATCCCTTCTGCATTTGACCTTCAGGGTATACTACTACAGCCCGAACCGCTGAACGGAATTACACCAAATTTGACAGAAAGTTAGATCTTGGTCCAGAAAGTTCTCTTTTTGTGATTTGGTGCAAATTCGTTCAGTAGTTTTTGAAATAAGAAAAATAAATTTGTATATCCATGGACGCAGATCCGACAGATTTCATGCTGAGATCTGATTGAAGTGTTGACAGCCTTTTTGGGAATCGTACTAAGCAGAGTCCCCCAAAAAAAAGATTTTAAAAAAAGGGAAGGGGACAGGGTAGGAATACCCTGACACCCTAGGCCTGGTGGTGGGTGGGGTCCCTCAGGGACCCTGCCAGGGCTAAAAAGCATTTTTTTAAACTTTTTTCTGCAAAAATAGCTGTTAATCTGCAAATCTCTAGAACAATAAAAAAAGAAATGCAAGCACGGTCTCCTACTCTTATTTATAGTTGAGCCACCGGGCGGGCCTTGTCCCAGAGGCTAATTTAAATATTACATTTGAGGAGGGGGGCGCACGTGGCCCCCCTCACCATGGCTGATACTGGCCTCGAGGACCACGACCTCCCTGGGGCCAGGCCCATGTAATATAATGGAGGAGAGGAGCCCTGCTGTCCCCCTCCCGGGCCATTTTCGGCCCAGGGGACCACCATCTCCCCAGGGCAGGGCCCTGCAAAAGCCAATTATCGCCACGGGCTGGCTCCCTATGTCCCGAGGTGCCCACCCTCGGGACATAGATGTCTGCTTTTGCTTAGCGGGAGCTTTGACAGCTACTGCCAAGAGAGAGCAAACAGTAAATCCACTTCCAGGAAAACTGCTCCCGCCAAGTAGAAGTGGACTTTTCATTTGTTGAAAAAATTGCTTCCACACACAGAGCATTCTTTGCTGCTCCCTGTATGTGGGAGCAATGCCGGCTTCCGCTGGAGGCAGGGAGCTGGCAGGAACCACAGGGGCAGTGAGGCTCCCCCGCAGTCCCCAATAGTGCACACTGAGTGCCCTGGGTGGGGCCAGCAACAAGTAGCCGGACCCCAGGGGATGGGGTCATCAGGGCCAAAACATGCCAGGGAGGGGGTCCGCATGGCCCCCTTCCCTTCTACTAATGGGCAGGGCCCCGGGGGATTGAGTCCCTGAGGCTGAAAGGGCTTTAAAATTCTATTTCCTAACTATAACTTTTGTCTATTTATATACATAAATATATTTTTTCAGTGAAGATATATACATATATACATACATATATGTGTGTGTATATATATATATATATATATATATATTATCTACTGGCGGTCGCCAGTAGATAGTTATAGTTAGGACCTATTTTCCATAGGAAATCCAGCAACATTCTATTTGAAATAACTCTCTTGCCGGTTGACGAATCTTCGCGAAATTTTCAAACTTTATGGTCCGCTCCGGTCCGCTCCTACCCTGAAAGTTTCGGGGTGATTCGTCAGCGGGGCCGAGAAAAAGGGGGTCCCAAAGCGTGTTTTCCCCATTCATTTTCCCATAGGAAACTTTAGACACGGCTACAGCCCGAACTGCTGAACGGAATTACACCAAATTTGGCAAAGAGGTAGTTCTTGGTTCAGAAAGAACCCTTTTTGTTAAATGGTGTAAATCCGTTCAGTAGTTCCAGAGAAAATCAAAAGGAAAATCACATATATATCTATGGCCGCGTCGGATTCGCGCACCCTCCCGATCACGAGCTGCATGCTAATTGGCTTTCAAGTGGCTGTCAACACTCCAAATCAGGAAGTGTTGGCAGCCATTTTGTCCCTCGGTAGAACCGAGGGACAGAAACAAGTGCGCAAAGCGCACAAAGGGGGCAGGTTAGAAACACCCTGACCCCTAGGTCTGCTCAGGGGTCCCACAAGGACCCCTGGGCAGAAAAAGCATTTTTTTTTTTAAATCGGCAGGATGCGCTCAGGGTGCGCGGATCCTGCCGATTAGAAAAAAACCCAGAAGAAACAAGTGCGCAAAACGCACAAAGGGGGCAGGGTAGAAACACCCTGACCCCTAGGTCTGCTCAGGGGTCCCTCAAGGACCCCCTGGGCAGAAAAAAGCTTCGTTGTTAATTGGCCCCCGGGTGGGCCAAGTCCCGGGGGCATGCAGGGTTTCTTTTTAATATGTGGGGGGGCCTCTAAGGCCCCCCCAAGCCCTGGGGACCGTCACCCCCCCCGGGGCTTAAAAAACATAATGGTGCAGGAGGGCTCTTTGCCCTCCCGCTGCCCTGGGGACCGCCACCTCCCGGGGCACTAAAGATTTGAATATGGGGGTCCGTTACGGACCCAAAGCCCGAGGACCACCACCTCCCGGGGCTGTGCACTGGATGGGAGGGGCGCGCGGCCCCCTCCTGGAGCCCTTGATGGCCCTGGGGACCGCCACCCCCAGGGCCGGCTCCTGCAGTGTCCCGGGGTGCCTACCCCGGGACACTGTAGTTGCTATGACAGGACGGGAGCCTCGCGGCTCCCGTCCTGTCATAGCAAACTTAGTTTGCATTTTGAAGAGAGAGCAGGAAACCTGCTCTCTCTTTCAAAATGCAAACATCATGCTTTCCACATGGGGAGCAGCATGTTAGCTGCTCCCCATGTGGAAAAGCAATGCCGGCTCCCATAGGACACGGGAGCCGGCGGGACTGTGGGGGATTGGGGACCCCCACAGTCCCCAACCAGAGGCCAGGCCCCGGGGATGGGGTCCCCGGGGCCATAAGTGGCCAGGGAGGGGGCCACGCAGCCCCCTCCCAAATTATAAAAAATAAATAAAAAAAAGGTAAGGCCGGCCCGGGGATGGGTCCCCGGGGCCTTAAATGGCCTGAGGAGGGGGGCCACGCAGCCCCCTCCAGATTAAAAAAATAAAAATTGAGGGCATGCCCGGGGATGGGGTCCCGGGGCCAATACAGACCCAGGAAGGGGGCCACGCGGCCCCCTTCCCGTTTTTATTTTTATTTAAAAAAAAAAATGCTCAGGCCCCGGGGATGGGGTCCCCGGGGCCAAAAGTGGCCAAAAGAAGGGGGCCACGCAGCCACCCTCCCAATCAAAAAAAAAAAGACCGGCATCGTGCCGGAGGCCCGCCCCTCCCTGCAGCAGTCTGCAAAGCGCGCCCCTGGCGCGTTTGAGAAGGGAAGTAATTCCCCTTGAATACTGGGGGTCCCTGGGGTCAAACTAGCCCACCAGGAACCTCCAGTATGCGCCAGGGGGCTGCGTTGCAGAGAGGTGTACAGAGCCACACACCTTTTTACACCTCTCTGCAACGCAGCTCTGTGGCGCTTTTTGGAAGTACATGGTGGGCGAGTTGGACTCCAGGGGCCCTCAGGATTCAAGGGGACTTAATCCCCCAACTTAAAACGCGCCACGGGGCGCGTTTGCACAGCGGTGAAGGGAGGGGGCGGGGCTTCAGGTGACATGTGTGCAAACAGGCCCCGTGGCGTGTTTTAAGATGGGAAATTAAATCCCCTTCAATCCTGAGGGTCCCTGGGGGCCAACTAACCCAACAGGTACGTCCAGAAAGCGCCACAGAGCTGCGTTGCAGAGAGGTGTAAAAGGGGTGTGGCCTCTGTACACGTCTCTGCAACGCAGCCCCTGGCGCATACTGGAGGTTCCTGGTGGGCTAGTTGCCCCCAGGGACCCTCATGATTCAAGGGGACTTAATCCCCAACTCTAAAACGCGCCACGGGGCGCGTTTGCACAGATGTCACCTCAGGCCCCGCCCCTCCCTTCACCATTGTGCAAATATTCCTCTAAAATCAGCCGAACTACGAATTCCGATTTACTCACCTGTTATCAGGAGAGACCTCAGTGCTGCATCTTTCAGCCCAGTACTGATCCTGAAAAGTAATTTTAACCGTACTTACCAGTAACTTGAATTTCCTTCCATAGGATATCATTGACTGGTTTCACTTGGAAATTCTTCTAAGTGTCGATTTTTGAAACTTTATAATATTCCTCTAAAATCAGCCGAAATCACGAATTCCGATTTACTCACCTGTTATCAGGAGAGACCTCAGTGCTGCATCTTTCAGCCCAGTACTGGTCCTGAAAAGTAATTCTAACTGTACTTACCAGTAACTTGAATTTCCTTCCATAGGCTAACATTGACTGGTTTCACTTGGAAATTCTTCTAAGTGTGCAGTTTTGGAACTTTATAATATTCCTCTAAAATCAGCCGAAATACGGATTCCGATTTACTCACCTGTTATCAGGAGAGACCTCAGTGCTGCATCTTTCAGCCCAGTACTGATCCTGAAAAGTAATTTTAACCGTACTTACCAGCAACTTGAATTTCCTTCCATAGGCTAACATTGACTGGTTTCACTTGGAAATTCTTCTAAGTGTGGAGTTTTGGAACTTTATAATATTCCTCTAAAATCAACCGAACTACGAATTCCGATTTATTCACCTGTTATCAGGAGAGAACCCAGTGCTGCATCTTTTAGCCCAGCACTGACCCTGAAAAGTAATTTTAACCGTACTTACCAGTAACTTATATTTCCTTCCATAGGAATCCATTGTCTGGTTTTCAGCAGAAAAGTTTCAAAGTGTTGATTTTCACAAATTACAAATATTCCTTAAAAATCGCCTGTATGACTTAAACGCATTCTTTCAACTGTTTACAGGAGATGCACCAGTGCTGGATCCAGGATCCAACACTGAGTAAGAAAAAGTAACGATAACACTACTTACCTGCTAAGTGAATTTCCTCCCATAGGATAACATTGGTGATTCTATGTGAAAAAGTTTCTGTCAACTTTTTAAAATACAATAATATTCCTTAAAAATCACTACTGTAACCAAAACGCTTTTACTCAACTGTTTACAGGAGATGTCCCAGGACTGAATCTAGGATCCAGTCCTGTGGTTAGAAAAGTAATCCATAAAGTAACTAATTGCATTTAACTAGAAATTCACATTCAGCTCAATGTTGCATTGTGTTTGAAATTGTGTTGCCCATTGCAACAACTGTAACTACTGTACTTAAAACTCTATTGCCTATTTGCAAACTATTTAAACTAAAGTAATTCATTCAGAGAAAGTATATTTTGTAATGTAATGTATAATGTAATTACAATGTAATTTAAAAATTAAATATCTAAAAATAAATAGTTTTAAAAAATGTAGTAAATCAGTATCAAAAAAATAAATATAACAATGAATACATTTAAAAATTGTCATTTACAAAACCTTTGAAATTCACTGAAAAACCATAGGTTTTAGGGCGTTATAGTTAGAAATTAGCATTTAAAAAACCTTTGAAATTCACTGAAAAACCATAGGTTTCAGGCACGTTATAGTTAGAAATTAGCATTTAAAAAACCTTTGAAATTCACAGAAAAAACCATAGGTTTCAGACACGTTATAGTTAGAAATTAGCATTTAAAAAACCTTTGAAATTCACTGAAAAAACCATAGGTTTTAGACACGTTATAGTTAGAATTTAGCATTTAAAAAACCTTTGAAATTCACTGAAAAAACCATAGGTTTTAGGGACAGTTATAGTTAGTTGGACATTTCACTCGTACAAAACCCGTGAAATTCCCCGTTATAGTTAGTTCAGCTAACTATAACTCGCGCCCCACAATGCACTGCTGATGGCGTCACATATTACATCACTCATGACATGGTCAGTGACATCACTGATGACATCACTGATGACATCTCAAATGACATCACTGTTGACATCATGCAGTGACTGTGTGTTTCTGTAAAGTTTAAATATTTTTAATATATATAGGAAAAGACGTATTGAAGAATGAGTGGGTGTATAAGTGTCTGTATGGATGATTTAGTAGGTGCGTGACTGACTCTATAAGTGAGTGATTTAACGTATCTTACTGAATGCATGGGTTAGTGACTAAACTGGGTGAATGTCTGTATCCGTCTGTCTGTTGCTGTGTAAGTGGCTGCATGTGTTTGTGAATAGCTACATGAGTGTGTATATGAGTTATTGAATGGTTGTCTGAGTATCTGTATGGGTGCCTGAGTGTTTGTGTGGGAGGGGTGTGTGCGACTCTGGGCAAAGATGTGTGAGTGGGTGATTCACTGGCTGGATGGTTTCAAGAGTGCATCTGTGATAGACTGTATGGGTGGGTAAGTGTGTGTAAGAGTGTGTTAGTGAGTGAATGTATGTCCCAGTGGTACATGTGTGAGTAACTACATATGTGAAAGGCAGTATATATGTGTGTTGGAGTATATAAATAGCTATTAGCGAGAGTGTGTGATTGTGTTAGTGACTGTATGGATGAGTGTGTGCTTGTATCAGCGATTGTATAAGAGCGTAACAATGTGCTAGTATTTGTATGAGTAAGTGAGCTGGTGTGTGTATAACTGTATAGGTGAGTAAATGGCAGTGTGTTTAATTATTTGCATGACTGACTAGGTGTGTGAGTACCTCTATGGATGAGTGGCGGTGTTTGAGTGTCTATATAGGAGTATGAGTGCATATGATAGTCCTGTACTGAGTGACCGTAAGTATGAGTGACTGTACGGGTGAGTGAGTGGATGTGGGTGTAGACCTAAGAATCAGTGAGTGGGTATGTAGTTATTGGTGTTGGAGTGTCTATGGTTTTGCGAATGGCAGTCTGTAATTTAGAGTGGGTGTATCAAAGGTTATATTAGGGTGTGAGGAGGTGAATCAGATTATCACGTGGATGATGTCATCAGTGATGTCATTTGAGATGTCATCAGTGATGTCACTGACCATGTCATGAGTGATGTAATATGTGACGTCATCAGCAGTGCATTGCGGGGCGCGAGTTATAGTTAGCTGAACTAACTATAACGGGGAATTTCACGGGTTTTGTACGAGTGAAATGTCCAACTAACTATAACTGTCCCTAAAACCTATGGTATTTTCAGTGAATTTGTAAGGTTTTTAAATGCTAATTTCTAACTATAACGTGCCTGAAACCTATGGTTTTTCAGTGAATTTCAAAGGTTTTTTAAATGCTAATTCCTAACTATAACATGTCTGAAACCTATGGTTTTTTTCTGTGAATTTCAAAGGTTTTGTAAATGACAATTTTTAAATGTATTAATTGTTATATTTATTTTTTTTATACTGATTTACTACATTTTTTTAAACTATTTATTTTTACATATTTTATTTTTTAAATTACATTGTAATTACATTATACATTACATTACAAAATATACTTTCTGAGAATGAATTACTTTAGTTTAAATACTTTGCAAATAGGCAATAGACTTTTAAGTACAGAAGTTACAGTTGTTGTAATGGGCAACACAATTTCAAACACAATGCAACATTGAGCTCAATGTGAATTTCTAGTTAAATGCAATTAGTTACTTTATGGATTACTTTTCTAACCACAGGACTCGATCCAAGATTCAGTCTTGGGACATCTCCTGTAAACAGTTGAGTAAAAGCGTTTTGGTTACAGTAGTGATTTTTAAGGAATATTATTGTATTTTAAAAGTTGACAGAAACTTTTTCACATAGAATCACCAATGTTATCCTATGGGAGGAAATTCACTTAGCAGGTAAGTAGTGTTATCGTTACTTTTTCTTACTCAGTGGTGGATCCTGGATCCAGCACTGGTGCATCTCCTGTAAACAGTTGAAAGAATGCGTTTAAGTCATACAGGCGATTTTTAAGGAATATTTGTAGTTTGTGAAAATCGACACTTTGAAACTTTTCTGCTGAAAACCAGACAATGGATTCCTATGGAAGGAAATACAAGTTACTGGTAAGTACGGTTAGAATTACTTTTCAGGGTCAGTGCCGGGCTAAAAGATGCAGCACTGGGTTCTCTCCTGATAACAGGTGAGTAAATCGGAATTCGTAGTTCGGCTGATTTTGGAGGAATATTA
Source organism: Calotriton arnoldi (assembly GCA_963921515.1). NCBI lineage: Eukaryota > Metazoa > Chordata > Amphibia > Caudata > Salamandridae > Calotriton > Calotriton arnoldi. Next base: position 101,367 of record CAWUFW010013958.1, on the reverse strand, counting down.
TAAAGTTCCAAAACTCCACACTTAGAAGAATTTCCAAGTGAAACCAGTCAATGTTAGCCTATGGAAGGAAATTCAAGTTACTGGTAAGTACGGTTAGAATTACTTTTCAGGATCTGTACTGGGCTGAAAGATGCAGCACTGAGGTCTCTCCTGATAACAGGTGAGTAAATTGGAATTCGTAGTTCAGCTGATTTTAGAGGAATATTATAAAGTTCCAAAACTCCACACTTAGAAGAATTTCCAAGTGAAACCAGTCAATGTTAGCCTATGGAAGGAAATTCAAGTTACTGTTAAGTACGGTTAGAATTACTTTTCAGGATCAGTACTGGGCTCAAAGATGCAGCACTGAGGTCTCTCCTGATAACAGGTGAGTAAATCGAATTCAGTAGTTCTGCTGATTTTAGAGGAATATTTGTAAGTTTCAAAAATCGACACAAACTTTTTCAGCAAAAAGCAGGCAATGATATCCTATGGAAGGAAATTCAAGTTACTGGTAAAGTACGGTTAAAATTACTTTTCAGGATTAGTACTGGGCTCAAAGATGCAGCACTGTGGTCTCTCCTGATAACAGGTGAGTAAATCGGAATTCGTAGTGTGGTTGATTCTAGAGGAATATTATAAAGTTCCAAAACTCCACACTTAGAAGAATTTTCAAGTGAAACCAGTCAATGTTAGCCTATGGAAGGAAATTCAAGTTACTGGTAAGTACGGTTAAAATTACTTTTCAGGATCAGTACTGGGCTCAAAGATGCAGCACTGAGGTCTCTCCTGATAACAGGTGAGTAAATTGGAATTCGTAGTTCAGCTGATTTTAGAGGAATATTATAAAGTTCCAAAACTCCACACTTAGAAGAATTTCCAAGTGAAACCAGTCAATGTTAGCCTATGGAAGGAAATTCAAGTTACTGTTAAGTACGGTTAGAATTACTTTTCAGGATCAGTACTGAGCTCAAAGATGCAGCACTGAGGTCTCTCCTGATAACAGGTGAGTAAATCGGAATTCGTAGTTCCGCTGATTTTAGAGGAATATTTGTAAGTTTCAAAAATCGACACTTTTAGAAACTTTTTCAGCAAAAAGCAGGCAATGATATCCTATGGAAGGAAATTCGAGTTACTGGTAAGTACGGTTAAAATTACTTTTCAGGATAAGTACTGGGCTCAAAGATGCAGCACTGTGGTCTCTCCTGATAACAGGTGAGTAAATCGGAATTCGTATTTCGGCTGATTTTAGAGGAATATTTGCACAATGGTGAAGGAAGGGGGTGGAGCCTGAGGTGACATGTCTGCAAACACGCCCTGTGGCGCGTTTTAAGTTGGAGAATTAATTCCTCCTCAATCCCGAAGGTCCCTAGGGGCCAACTAGCCCACCAGATACCTCCAGTATGCGCCAGAGAGCTGCATTGCAGAGAGGTGTTCAGAGGCCACGCCCCTTTTTACAACACTCTGCAACGCAGCTCCGTGGTGCTTACTGGAGGTACCTGGTGGGCTAGTTGGCCCCCAGGGACCCTCAGGATTGAAGGGGATTTAATTCCCTATCTTAAAACGCACCACGGGGCCTGTTTGCACACATGTCACCTCAGGCCCCGCCCCCTCCCTTCACCACTGTGCAAACGTGCCCCGTGGTGCATTTTAAGTCGGGGGATTAACTCCCCTTGAATCCTGAGGGTCCCTGGGGTGCAACTAGCCCACCAGCTACCTCCATTAAGCGCCACAGAGCTGCATTGCAGAGAGGTGTAAAAGGGGCGTGGCCTCAGAACACCTCTCTGCAACGCAGCCCTCTGGCGCATACTGGAGGTTCCTGGTGGGCTAGTTGGCCCCAGGGACCCCAGTATTCAAGGAATTCGTTCCCCCTCTGCAAACGCACCAGGGGCGCGTTTGCAGAGTGCTGACAAGGAGGGTGGCCTCCGGCGCAATGCCGTATTTTTTTTTTTTTTTAAAGGGGCTGTGTGGCCCCCTTCTTTTAATTATTTTGGGCCCTGGGGACCCCATCCCCCAGGGCCTGACCCCTTTTTTTTTTTTTTTTTAAATGGGAACGGGAAGGGGACCGTGTGGGCCCCCTACCGTGGCCAATTTCGGCCCGGGACCCCATCCCCCGGGTCATTGCCACCTTTTTAAAAATTATTTTTATGGAGGGGGCTGCATTGCCCCCTCCTCAGGCCTCCTTCGGCCCCGGGCCCCATCCCCGGGGCCGGCCTTTTACATTTTTTCATTTTTTATTTAATAATTTGGGGGAGGGGCCGCGTGGCCTACTCCCGAGCCTACTTGCCCGGGGACCCCATCCCACGGGGCTGGCCCTATCCTTTGGGGTCCGTGGGGGACCCCAACTCCCCACGGACCATGCCAGCTCCCCCGTCCTGCGGGAGCCAGCATTGCTTTTCCACATGGGGAGCTGCTAACATGCAGCTCCCCGTGTGAGAAAAGCAATGTGCTTTGGATATTGGAAGCAAGAGCAGGTTTCCCTGCTCTCGCTTCCAATATCCAAAGCAGTTGCTATGACAGGACGGGGCCGCGAGGCTCCCGTCCTGCCATAGCAAACTACAGTGTCCCGGGGTAGGCACCCCGGGACACTGCAGGAGCCGGCCCTGGGGGGTGGCGCTCCCCAGGGCCATGGAGGGCTCCAGGAGGGAGGCCGCACGGCCCCTCCCAACCCTTGCACAGCCCGGGGAGGTGGTGGTCCCCGGGGCTCGGGGGTCCGAAACGGACCCCCACATTTTATCATTTAGAGCCCGCGCTTCGTTTTTTTTTTTTATCGGCAGGATCCGCGCACCCAGCACGTTTTTTGCCGATTTTAAAAAAAAAATAACATTTTTTTTGGGCCCTGAGCAGGCCTAGGGGGTCAGGGTGTTTCTACCCTGCCCCCTTTTTGCGTTTTGCGCCCTTGTTTTTGTCTTTTCTTGTGCCTCGTTTCTACTGAGGAACAAGATGGCTGCCAACACTTCCTGGTTTGGAGTGTTGACAGCCAATTACCATACAGCTCGTGATCGGGAGGGTACGCGAACCCTACGCGGCCATAGATATATATGTGATTTTATTTTTGATTTTCTCAGGAACTACTGAACGGATTTACACCATTTAAGCAAAAGGCACGACTCTGAACCAAGGGCTACCTTTTTGCCAAATTTGGTGTAATTCCATTCAGCAGTTCGGGCTGTAGCTGCGACTAAAGGTTCCTATGGAAAAATGAATGGGGAAAACACATTTTGGGACCCCCCTTTTTTCTCGGCCCCCGCTTGACGAATCACCCCAAGACTTTCAGGATAGGAGCGGACCGGAGTGCCCCAACAAGTTGGAAAATTTTGCGAAGATTCGTCAACCGGCGCCAACGTTATTTCAAATAGAATGTTGCGGATTTCCTATGGAAAATAGGTCCTAACTATAATTATCTACTGGCGACTGCCAGTAGATAATATATATATATATATATATATATATGGTCTACATACAAATAAATATTGTTGCCACTCGATATTTCATCCTCGATTTTCCAGATCTACACCAGCATGAAATGTAAGTGACTACTCTCTTCGATACCATCCTTTCAATGGTACTGTTAAGCAATGAATTATTATGAAGTTGAAATACCATCCCAAACAGCCCACAGCATTCGAATTGAGATGCTAAAGCTCAGTGTGAAATGTTGTTCTTGGCAAGCACAGCTGCTAAAAGTGGCCTTGAAGGCATTAATTGTCCACTCATCGCTAGGTTTCGATGATGCTGCACAACAATCATAAGGAAAATATGAAAAGGAGAGTCTGGAATTGCCTATAATTTTCCTTCCCCCAGATATGCATCCGTAAACAACACAAAACACAACTGTTCACTGATACAAGCAATGAAAGAAAATAATTGCAGCTGCTACAAAACTAGAACAAAAGATATCAACCGGAGACTAAAGAAAGAACATCACCAACAAAGCAAAACAGCCATTTAGGTAAGCCTGGTTTTAAGCACTATCGGAACCCATTTCAGAGAGCCACGAGGCAAATAGGAGCTTCGGGGCCCAACCTTGGTGGTTGACTCCTTTCAGTCCTTATGTCCCGGGGTCTGGCCAACTGTGGGCTAGGAGTATCTGGGCCAAGTACCCATCCTACACCTGACTCTCAGTGGTATCACAAGTCAGGCAGCCCAAGACTTTTCGGGGAGGAGATAGGTGTAGGGCGAACACATGCTCACAACTCAATATACGTTCAGCAACCACAATAACTGATAGACCAGTCAAATATTCGCTTTTAAAAAAAGTAATATTTAGACACACACACAAAGCCAAAAAGGGCACACACACAATAATAATACACTCGTCATAAGGTCTGTATACTGAGCGGTACCTATGAGCACCAGTGTCCCGCTCATGTAGCTACGAACCAGGTTATTTCTCATTTATTTGAGGCAATATCCATGCTAGGCCCTACTAGAGAATATGAGTCTTAGAACTTCCAAAATAGCTATTCAAAGTCAAAAATGTTGCAGCTTCAGTCACAGATAGGTTTTCCCCCAAGGACTCTGCGACTCGAGGTCAGAGTCTTATCCGTTCCCACTGAGACAAGGCAGCAGGCATGGGAGCATTCAGCAGTCCTGGGTCGAAGTCAACTTTGGCTGGTGACAGCAATGAGCAGTAATTTTGTCACAGCTGGCATGGGATCTGAATGTTCACAGCGCTTCTCGCCTGTCCCCGTGTGAATTGCTGATCTTCGATGGCAGGTCTGGTGTGCTATGCAAGTTCCAATGACACAGTAGTAGTTCTGACCTTGCAGTGGTACACTGCTCATGGGCAATGGCCCTCGGCTTCCTCTGCAGCTCCCACTTGGCATACAGGAGTCGCAGTCAAGGTGGCGTCCCTCTTTGGTCACAACACTGTACAGGGAGACAGCTCTTACTTCACCACAGTGCTGCACCAGGGCGACAGCCAACAAGTTTTACTGCAGCCCCCCCTACTAGCATACAGGTGTCGCATTGCGAGCAGCGACCATAAGGTGGCATCCCTCTTTGCGTCACCATGTTGCATGGGGCAATGGCCCTCTTCCCACAGACCTGAACCAGGTTGATGACCCTTAACCTTCACCACAGTCCCCAACTGGCATATGGAGGTCGTGAATAATACACATGAACAGATGGTCCAATCGGTGTAGCAGTCCTGATGTGGACCGGAATCTCCCACTCTGCTTCAGGGATCCACTTGATAGTATTTCCACTTGACCTCACGCCCTCCAGGCAATCTCCTGCTCCTCACAGTGTCCTCTGGTCATGGGTCAGCCAGAAGCTGGTGCGCCAGGCTGCAGGGCGAGAGGTTTTGATTCTCCTGGGGGATGTCCCCTCACTCAGCAATGGGACTGGCAGGCTCCTAGCCCCCAGACCTTGTTCAAACAGGCAGAACTTGTGCTGAACTTCTCCATGCAATTTGGGAGTCTCAAGTTCCCCTTTTTATAATTCATTTTTGGACACAAATGTGATTTAGTGTCATGTCTTTGAAGTTGTGTTCTTGGGGTTGCCCACTTTGAAGTGCCCATTCCTCTGTTGTGCTCTTCCTCCGTAGAGCAGTCTGTCACAGCAGGAGCATCCCCAAATTTGACAGTCCCAAACACAGGCCTTGGGAGTAACTAGAGGATCACACCTGGATGTCAGCCTCAGTGATATGTGTATCAAAAGGTTACCAAAGCCCTAAGCCCTACTGTTTATGATTCCCTACTCAGCCATCTCATTCCTGAGATGTGTCCAGGCTGCTTTAACCAGTGACCTCTCTTAGAATCAAAAAGTCTTTTAGAAGTGCACGAAGAGCCTGGCTCTTCTTTCCTGCACTGTGTGTCCCTCCCAGCTCTTAGGAATGCAGCAATCCACAAATCTATCTGAGCGTTCACTCTACCTCCACATGCTCCTCCAGCAGGCCCTGAGTCTCCCGAAATGGAACCCAGAGACTTCCATGTATTGTTCCCTTAACAAGCACACACAAGACTCTCATGTACTGTACCACTTTACTGGCACACAAACATTCAAGTGCACACCGGCAATCATGAAAGTTGACTCTCATGTACTGTACCGCTTCACAGACACTCATACATCCCCTCGGGCACATGCAACCATGTGAGCTGACTTGCACTGCATACAAGACTCCAATTACACAAGTAAAAAGACCTGTTCACTAATATTGAAAACATGATAGGCTACCACCACTACACTCATGCAGTTTAACTCAAGATAGAGACAGTTGCCTTTCACGAGCACTAATTTGTAGCGTTTTGGGTGCCCCTCCCAGTCTAAGCAAGACTGCAATCTGTGAAACAGGCCTAGGTCATGGTACACTGACGTGACCCATTTTCTCCCATGACCAAACATTGTTCATATAGATCCAGATATCACCATAGCTGGGCACTCAGGCCAGGGGTACACGTCCATTATCATGCAAGGGACTTTTCAAGCTGAACTTACGATATAGAATTATAGAAGTGTAAAATTACGAATGGCTTACTTTAATGAGACCTGCAGTCCCTTAAGTTCCAGGCGCTGCCCCTGCACGTCTGCAGCTGCTAGGGGAGGAAAAAAATTAGCACATTCTGGCACGGAGCAAGATGCTCAAGTTATAAGTAATGGGGAGAGTGGGGTGGAACAGTCAAGCAATTTACTCAAAGTGCAATCAAAAAGAGACACAAAAGGAATCTTGGTTTGAAAATCTAATTTAATGCAGTGGGGCAGGTGGCTGGAGACATCACGTCACTGACCCTCGGTCACATACTTTTCTTGCTAAATGGACTAAGGTCAGCACCTAATTCAATTGCCTGGCAATGAAGCCTGCAACGCTTGTCATTATGCGAGGTAAAGTTCTAATCAGATCACTTTTAAGAGCTACATGATGTAATTATCAACGCAACAGTGCATTTAGCTCAAGAGAAGGCATCGTATCCCATTCCATCTTATGGCAGGCTGTTGGAAGGGAGAGTTCTTACGCAGGCATACAATCCAGCTAGCCACTTAATGATGGCAGAGAACCATCACTGTCGATGCGAGGTGCCACGCGTCGTCTCACACCAGCCAGAATCAAAGCTTGAGCTAGAATCTGTTAGATCCTCATGGTCCTGGCCACTGGTTTTACATCTGTATTTATTCAGGCACAACTGCCATAGTCAGTCTTCCTCTGTCGTCTTTCAGTGGCATTCCAGGTAGGGGGTGCACGCCAGCCATTTGGTTTACATAGAAATAACTAAAGGTCAGATGTACTAAGCTTTTTCTGCTTGCAAACGGCCAGATTCCTAGAATCGTTTGCAAGGTAAAAAAAAAAAGCATTTTTAAATGTACAAAGACCTATTGGTGATTTGGTACGCTATTACAGCATCGCAAATTGAGTTTGTGAGTCACTATTAGGAAGGGGCGTCCCTTCCTAACAGCGAGTCGCACTGATATGTAGGAATGTTTTGCGACCGGGAGGAATGCGGTCGCAAAACATTCGCAGTTATCACCAACTTCAAGTTGGTGGACCCCTTCCCCTTTGTGAATGTGGGCAACAACAATTTTTAAGAGCAGGCGGTGGTCCAACAGACCACTGCCTACTCTTAAATACATACAATACAATAATTTGTATTTGATTCAGACCTCAACTGAGATCAACAAATACATCTATAAAATTCTTATTATTAAATTTAAAATAATTGGAATGATAAAACTTTTAAAACACACTATAAAGTGGAAAAGTAATGAAAAGGAAACTTTTAATTCTTCTTTCTTTAACCCCTTGCCTGCTTATGACGGAACCACGCTGTCATGAGCCACGGGCGGTGTGTGCTCATGACGGCGTGGTTCCGTCATGCGGCTGCCGCTCCGCCCACGAGGCATTAATTCCCCGCCTGTGCGAAACTGGAATGGCATGGTGAGCAAAAAAACGATGGATTTAGGCACAGATCTCTGTACTGGGGTGAATGTATGACATTGTTCTGCATTCTGTCCATCAACTGTTGTTTTTGCATTTGTCACCCCGAGTGGGACGGGTATGCCCAGACGTGGGTCCCGTGCTCTTCATGCCACTGGAATCAAGCTATCCTGGCTGAAGAGGGGTGAAACCCCGAAACCGGTCCTAGGATGCTTGTTTCCAGTCCAGGGAGGACCTGGCTTGGCAGTTCGGGCTGGACTGTTCCCATGAGGCACAGGGTCAAGACTGATTTGCATATGGCAGGGTTCAAACTGGAATGGCATGGTGAGCAAAAAAACGATGGATTTAGGCCCAGATCTCTGTACTGGGGTGAATGTATGATATTGTTCTGCATTCTGTCCATCAACTGTTGTTTTTGCATTTGTCACCCCGAGTGGGACGGGTTTGCTCAGACGTGGGTCCCGTGCTCTTCATGCCACTGGAATCAAGCTATCCTGGCTGAAGAGGGGTGAAACCCCGAAACCGGTCCTAGGATGCTTGTTTCCAGTCCAGGGAGGACCTGGCTTGGCAGTTCGGGCTGGACTGCTCCCATGAGGCACAGGGTCAAGACTGATTTGCATATGGCAGGGTTCAAACTGGAATGGCATGGTGAGCAACAAAACGATGGATTTAGGCCCAGATCTCTTTACTGGGGTGAATGTACGACATTGTTCTGCATTCTGTCCATCAACTGTTGTTTTTGCATTTGTCACCCCGAGTGGGACGGGTATGCCCAGACGTGGGTCCCGTGCTCTTCATGCCACTGGAATCAAGCTATCCTGGCTGAAGAGGGGTGAAACCCCGAAACCGGTCCTAGGATGCTTGTTTCCAGTCGAGGGAGGACCTGGCTTGGCAGTTCGGGCTGGACTGTTCCCATGAGGCACAGGGTCAAGACTGATTTGCATATGGCAGGGTTCAAACTGGAATGGCATGGTGAGTAAAAAACGATGGATTTAGGCCCAGATCTCTGTACTGGGGTGAATGTATGACATTGTTCTGCATTCTGTCCATCAACTGTTGTTTTTGCATTTGTCACCCGAGTGGGACGGGTATGCCCAGACGTGGGTCCCGTGCTCTTCATGCCACTGGAATCAAGCTATCCTGGCTGAAGAGGGTGAAACCCCGAAACCGGTCCTAGGATGCTTGTTTCCAGTCCAGGGAGGACCTGGCTTGGCAGTTCGGGCTGGACTGTTCCCATGAGGCACAGGGTCAAGACTGATTTGCATATGGCAGGGTTCAAACTGGAATGGCATGGTGAGCAAAAAACGATGGATTTAGGCCCAGATCTCTGTACTGGGGTGAATGTATGACATTGTTCTGCATTCTGTCCATCAACTGTTGTTTTTGCATTTGTCACCCCGAGTGGGACGGGTATGCCCAGACGTGGGTCCCGTGCTCTTCATGCCACTGGAATCAAGCTATCCTGGCTGAAGAGGGGTGAAACCCCGAAACCGGTCCTAGGATGCTTGTTTCCAGTCCAGGGAGGACCTGGCTTGGCAGTTCGGGCTGGACTGTTCCCATGAGGCACAGGGTCAAGACTGATTTGCATATGGCAGGGTTCAAACTGGAATGGCATGGTGAGCAAAAAAACGATGGATTTAGGCCCAGATCTCTGTACTGGGGTGAATGTATGACATTGTTCTGCATTCTGTCCATCAACTGTTGTTTTTGCATTTGTCACCCCGAGTGGGACGGGTATGCCCAGACGTGGGTCCCGTGCTCTTCATGCCACTGGAATCAAGCTATCCTAGCTGAAGAGGGGTGAAACCCCGAAACCGGTCCTAGGATGCTTGTTTCCAGTCCAGGGAGGATCTGGCTTGGCAGTTCGGGCTGGACTGTTCCCAAAGGGGTTAGGGTCAAGACTGATTTGCATATGGCAGGGTTCAAACTGGAATGGCATGGTGAGCAAAAAAACGATGGATTTAGGCCCAGATCTCTTTACTGGGGTGAATGTATGACATTGTTCTGCATTCTGTCCATCAACTGTTGTTTTTGCATTTGTCACCCCGAGTGGGACGGGTATGCCCAGACGTGGGTCCCGTGCTCTTCATGCCACTGGAATCAAGCTATCCTGGCTGAAGAGGGGTGAAACCCCGAAACCGGTCCTAGGATGCTTGTTTCCAGTCCAGGGAGGACCTGGCTTGGCAGTTCGGGCTGGACTGTTCCCATGAGGCACAGGGTCAAGACTGATTTGCATATGGCAGGGTTCAAACTGGAATGGCATGGTGAGCAAAAAAACAATGGATTTAGGTCCAGATCTCTGTACTGGGGTGAATGTATGACATTGTTCTGCATTCTGTCCATCAACTGTTGTTTTTGCATTTGTCACCCCGAGTGGGACGGGTATGCCCAGACGTGGGTCCCGTGCTCTTCATGCCACTGGAATCAAGCTATCCTGGCTGAAGAGGGGTGAAACCCCGAAACCGGTCCTAGGATGCTTGTTTCCAGTCCAGGGAGGACCTGGCTTGGCAGTTCGGGCTGGACTGTTCCCAAAGGGGTTAGGGTCAAGACTGATTTGTATATGGCAGGGTTCAAACTGGAATGGCATGGTGAGCAAAAAAACGATGGATTTAGGCCCAGATCTCTTTACTGGGGTGAATGTATGACATTGTTCTGCATTCTGTCCATCAACTGTTGTTTTTGCATTTGTCACCCCGAGTGGGACGGGTATGCCCAGACGTGGGTCCCGTGCTCTTCATGCCACTGGAATCAAGCTATCCTGGCTGAAGAGGGTGAAACCCCGAAACCGGTCCTAGGATGCTTGTTTCCAGTCCAGGGAGGACCTGGCTTGGCAGTTCGGGCTGGACTGTTCCCATGAGGCACAGGGTCAAGACTGATTTGCATATGGCAGGGTTCAAACTGGAATGGCATGGTGAGCAAAAAACGATGGATTTAGGCCCAGATCTCTGTACTGGTGTGAATGTATGACATTGTTCTGCATTCTGTCCATCAACTGTTGTTTTTGCATTTGTCACCCCGAGTGGGACGGGTATGCCCAGACGTGGGTCCCGTGCTCTTCATGCCACTGGAATCAAGCTATCCTGGCTGAAGAGGGTGAAACCCCGAAACCGGTCCTAGGTTGCTTGTTTCCAGTCCAGGGAGGACCTGGCTTGGCAGTTCGGGCTGGACTGTTCCCATGAGGCACAGGGTCAAGACTGATTTGCATATGGCAGGGTTCAAACTGGAATGGCATGGTGAGCAAAAAAACGATGGATTTAGGCCCAGATCTCTTTACTGGGGTGAATGTATGACATTGTTCTGCATTCTGTCCATCAACTGTTGTTTTTGCATTTGTCACCCCGAGTGGGACGCGTTTGCCAAGACATGGGTCCCGTGCTCTTCATGCCACTGGAATCAAGCTATCCTGGCTGAAGAGGGGTGAAACCCCGAAACCGGTCCTAGGATGCTTGTTTCCAGTCCAGGGAGGACCTGGCTTGGCAGTTCGGGCTGGACTGATTCCCATGAGGCACAGGGTCAAGAGTGATTTGCATATGGCAGGGTTCAAACTGGAATGGCATGGTGAGCAAAAAAACGATGGATTTAGGCCCAGATCTCTGTACTGGGGTGAATGTATGACATTGTTCTGCATTCTGTCCATCAACTGTTGTTTTTGCATTTGTCACCCCGAGTGGGACGGGTATGCCCAGACGTGGGTCCCGTGCTCTTCATGCCACTGGAATCAAGCTATCCTGGCTGAAGAGGGGTGAAACCCCGAAACCGGTCCTAGGATGCTTGTTTCCAGTCCAGGGAGGACCTGGCTTGGCAGTTCGGGCTGGACTGTTCCCATGAGGCACAGGGTCAAGACTGATTTGCATATGGCAGGGTTCAAACTGGAATGGCATGGTGAGCAAAAAAACGATGGATTTAGGCCCAGATCTCTTTACTGGGGTGAATGTATGACATTGTTCTGCATTCTGTCCATCAACTGTTGTTTTTGCATTTGTCACCCCGAGTGGGACGGGTATGCCCAGACGTGGATCCCGTGCTCTTCATGCCACTGGAATCAAGCTATCCTGGCTGAAGAGGGGTGAAACCCCGAAACCGGTCCTAGGATGCTTGTTTCCAGTCCAGGGAGGACCTGGCTTGGCAGTTCGGGCTGGACTGTTCCCATGAGGCACAGGGTCAAGACTGATTTGCATATGGCAGGGTTCAAACTGGAATGGCATGGTGAGCAAAAAAACGATGGATTTAGGCCCAGATCTCTGTACTGGGGTGAATGTATGACATTGTTCTGCATTCTGTCCATCAACTGTTGTTTTTGCATTTGTCACCCCGAGTGGGACGGGTATGCCCAGACGTGGGTCCCGTGCTCTTCATGCCACTGGAATCAAGCTATCCTGGCTGAAGAGGGTGAAACCCGAAACCGGTCCTAGGATGCTTGTTTCCAGTCCAGGGAGGACCTGGCTTGGCAGTTCGGGCTGGACTGTTCCCATGAGGCACAGGGTCAAGACTGATTTGCATATGGCAGGGTTCAAACTGGAATGGCATGGTGAGCAAAAAAACGATGGATTTAGGCCCAGATCTCTGTACTGGGGTGAATGTATGACATTGTTCTGCATTCTGTCCATCAACTGTTGTTTTTGCATTTGTCACCCCGAGTGGGACGGGTATGCCCAGACGTGGGTCCCGTGCTCTTCATGCCACTGGAATCAAGCTACCCTGGCTGAAGAGGGGTGAAACCCCGAAACCGGTCCTAGGATGCTTGTTTCCAGTCCAGGGAGGACCTGGCTTGGCAGTTCGGGCTGGACTGTTCCCATGAGTCACAGGGTCAAGACTGATTTGCATATGGCAGGGTTCAAACTGGAATGGCATGGTGAGCAAAAAAACGATGGATTTAGGCCCAGATCTCTGTACTGGGGTGAATGTATGACATTGTTCTGCATTCTGTCCATCAACTGTTGTTTTTGCATTTGTCACCCCGAGTGTGACGGGTATGCCCAGACGTGGGTCCCATGCTCTTCATGCCACTGGAATCAAGCTATCCTGGCTGAAGAGGGGTGAAACCCCGAAACCGGTCCTAGGATGCTTGTTTCCAGTCCAGGGAGGACCTGGCTTGGCAGTTCGGGCTGGACTGTTCCCATGAGGCACAGGGTCAAGACTGATTTGCATATGGCAGGGTTCAAACTGGAATGGCATGGTGAGCAAAAAATCGATGGATTTAGGCCCAGATCTCTGTACTGGGGTGAATGTATGACTTGTTCTGCATTCTGTCCATCAACTGTTGTTTTTGCATTTGTCACCCCGAGTGGGACGGGTATGCCCAGACGTGGGTCCCGTGCTCTTCATGCCACTGGAATCAAGCTATCCTGGCTGAAGAGGGGTGAAACCCCGAAACCGGTCCTAGGATGCTTGTTTCCAGTCCAGGGAGGACCTGGCTTGGCAGTTCGGGCTGGACTGTTCCCATGAGGCACAGGGTCAAGACTGATTTGCATATGGCAGGGTTCAAACTGGAATGGCATGGTGAGCAAAAAAACGATGGATTTAGGCCCAGATCTCTGTACTGGGGTGAATGTATGACATTGTTCTGCATTCTGTCCATCAACTGTTGTTTTTGCATTTGTCACCCCGAGTGTGACGGGTATGCCCAGACGTGGGTCCCATGCTCTTCATGCCACTGGAATCAAGCTATCCTGGCTGAAGAGGGTGAAACCCCGAAACCGGTCCTAGGATGCTTGTTTCCAGTCCAGGGAGGACCTGGCTTGGCAGTTCGGGCTGGACTGTTCCCATGAGGCACAGGGTCAAGACTGATTTGCATATGGCAGGGTTCAAACTGGAATGGCATGGTGAGCAAAAAAACGATGGATTTAGGCCCAGATCTCTTTACTGGGGTGAATGTATGACATTGTTCTGCATTCTGTCCATCAACTGTTGTTTTTGCATTTGTCACCCGAGTGGGACGGGTATGCCCAGACGTGGGTCCCGTGCTCTTCATGCCACTGGAATCAAGCTATCCTGGCTGAAGAGGGTGAAACCCGAAACCGGTCCTAGGATGCTTGTTTCCAGTCCAGGGAGGACCTGGCTTGGCAGTTCGGGCTGGACTGTTTCCATGAGGCACAGGGTCAAGACTGATTTGCATATAGCAGGGTTCAAACTGGAATGGCATGGTGAGCAAAAAACGATGGATTTAGGCCCAGATCTCTTTACTGGGGTGAATGTATGACATTGTTCTGCATTCTGTCCATCAACTGTTGTTTTTGCATTTGTCACCCGAGTGGGACGGGTTTGCCCAGACGTGGGACCCGTGCTCTTCATGCCACTGGAATCAAGCTATCCTGGCTGAAGAGGGGTGAAACCCCGAAACCGGTCCTAGGATGCTTGTTTCCAGTCCAGGGAGGACCTGGCTTGGCAGTTCGGGCTGGACTGTTCCCATGAGGCACAGGGTCAAGACTGATTTACATATGGCAGGGTTCAAACTGGAATGGCATGGTGAGCAAAAAAACTATGGAGTTAGGCCCAGATCTCTGTACTGGGGTGAATGTATGACATTGTTCTGCATTCTGTCCATCAACTGTTGTTTTTGCATTTGTCACCCCGAGTGGGAAGGGTATGCCCAGACGTGGGCCCCGTGCTCTTCATGCCACTGGAATCAAGCTATCCTGGCTGAAGAGGGTGAAACCCGAAACCGGTCCTAGGATGCTTGTTTCCAGTCCAGGGAGGACCTGGCTTGGCAGTTCGGGCTGGACTGTTCCCATGAGGCACAGGGTCAAGACTGATTTGCATATGACAGGGTTCAAGCTGGAATGGCATGGTGAGCAAAAAAACGATGGATTTAGGCCCAGATCTCTGTACTGGGGTGAATGTATGACATTGTTCTGCATTCTGTCCATCAACTGTTGTTTTTGCATTTGTCACCCCGAGTGGGACGGGTATGCCCAGACGTGGGTCCCGTGCTCTTCATGCCACTGGAATCAAGCTATCCTGGCTGAAGAGGGTGAAACCCGAAACCGGTCCTAGGATGCTTGTTTCCAATCCAGGGAGGACCTGGCTTGGCAGTTCGGGCTGGACTGTTCCCATGAGGCACAGGGTCAAGACTGATTTGCATATGGCAGGGTTCAAACTGGAATGGCATGGTGAGCAAAAAACGATGGATTTAGGCCCAGATCTCTGTACTGGGGTGAATGTATGACATTGTTCTGCATTCTGTCCATCAACTGTTGTTTTTGCATTTGTCACCCGAGTGGGACGGGTATGCCCAGACGTGGGTCCCGTGCTCTTCATGCCACTGGAATCAAGCTATCCTGGCTGAAGAGGGTGAAACCCGAAACCGGTCCTAGGATGCTTTTTCCAGTCCAGGGAGGACCTGGCTTGGCAGTTCGGGCTGGACTGTTCCCATGAGGCACAGGGTCAAGACTGATTTGCATATGGCAGGGTTCAAACTGGAATGGCATGGTGAGCAAAAAACGATGGATTTAGGCCCAGATCTCTTTACTGGGGTGAATGTATGACATTGTTCTGCATTCTGTCCATCAACTGTTGTTTTTGCATTTGTCACCCCGAGTGGGACGGGTATGCCCAGGCGTGGGTCCCGTGCTCTTCATGCCACTGGAATCAAGCTATCCTGGCTGAAGAGGGGTGAAACCCCGAAACCGGTCCTAGGATGCTTGTTTCCAGTCCAGGAAGGACCTGGCTTGGCAGTTCGGGCTGGACTGTTCCCATGAGGCACAGGGTCAAGACTGATTTGCATATGGCAGGGTTCAAACTGGAATGGCATGGTGAGCAAAAAACGATGGATTTAGGCCCAGATCTCTGTACTGGGGTTAATGTATGACATTGTTCTGCATTCTGTCCATCAACTGTTGTTTTTGCATTTGTCACCCCGAGTGGGACGGGTATGCCCAGGCGTGGGTCCCGTGCTCTTCATGCCACTGGAATCAAGCTATCCTGGCTGAAGAGGGGTGAAACCCCGAAACCGGTCCTAGGATGCTTGTTTCCAGTCCAGGGAGGACCTGGCTTGGCAGTTCGGGCTGGACTGTTCCCATGAGGCACAGGGTCAAGACTGATTTGCATATGGCAGGGTTCAAACTGGAATGGCATGGTGAGCAAAAAAACGATGGATTTAGGCCCAGATCTCTTTACTGGGGTGAATGTATGACATTGTTCTGCATTCTGTCCATCAACTGTTGTTTTTGCATTTGTCACCCCGAGTGGGACGGGTTTGCCCAGACGTGGGACCCGTGCTCTTCATGCCACTGGAATCAAGCTATCCTGGCTGAAGAGGGGTGAAACCCCGAAACCGGTCCTAGGATGCTTGTTTCCAGTCCAGGGAGGACCTGGCTTGGCAGTTCGGGCTGGACTGTTCCCATGAGGCACAGGGTCAAGACTGATTTACATATGGCAGGGTTCAAACTGGAATGGCATGGTGAGCAAGAAAACGATGGATTTAGGCCCAGTTCTCTGTACTGGGGTGAATGTATGACATTGTTCTGCATTCTGTCCGTCAACTGTTGTTTTTGCATTTGTCACCCCGAGTGGGACGGGGATGCCCAGACGTGGGTCCCGTGCTCTTCATGCCACTGGAATCAAGCTATCCTGGCTGAAGAGGGGTGAAACCCCGAAACCGGTCCTAGGATCCTTGTTTCCAGTCCAGGGAGGACCTGGCTTGGCAGTTCGGGCTGGACTGTTCCCATGAGGCACAGGGTCAAGACTGATTTGCATATGGCAGGGTTCAAACTGGAATGGCATGGTGAGCAAAAAAACGATGGATTTAGGCCCAGATCTCTGTACTGGGGTGAATGTATGACATTGTTCTGCATTCTGTCCATCAACTGTTGTTTTTGCATTTGTCACCCCGAGTGGGACGGGTATGCCCAGACGTGGGTCCCGTGCTCTTCATGCCACTGGAATCAAGCTATCCTGGCTGAAGAGGGGTGAAACCCCGAAACCGGTCCTAGGATGCTTGTTTCCAGTCCAGGGAGGACCTGGCTTGGCAGTTCGGGCTGGACTGTTCCCATGAGGCACAGGGTCAAGACTGATTTGCATATGGCAGGGTTCAAACTGGAATGGCATGGTGAGCAAAAAAACGATGGATTTAGGCCCAGATCTCTGTACTGGGGTGAATGTATGACATTGTTCTGCATTCTGTCCATCAACTGTTGTTTTTGCATTTGTCACCCCGAGTGGGACGGGTATGCCCAGACGTGGGTCCCGTGCTCTTCATGCCACTGGAATCAAGCTATCCTGGCTGAAGAGGGTGAAACCCCGAAACCGGTCCTAGGATGCTTGTTTCCAGTCCAGGGAGGACCTGGCTTGGCAGTTCGGGCTGGACTGTTCCCATGAGGCACAGGGTCAAGACTGATTTGCATATGGCAGTGTTCAAACTGGAATGGCATGGTGAGCAAAAAAACGATGGATTTAGGCCCCGATCTCTTTACTGGGGTGAATGTATGACATTGTTCTGCATTCTGTCCATCAACTGTTGTTTTTGCATTTGTCACCCCGAGTGGGACGGCGTTTGCCCAGACGTGGGTCCCGTGCTCTTCATGCCACTGGAATCAAGCTATCCTGGCTGAAGAGGGTGAAACCCGAAACCGGTCCTAGGATGCTTGTTTCCAGTCCAGGAAGGACCTGGCTTGGCAGTTCGGGCTGGACTGATTCCCATGAGGCACAGGGTCAAGAGTGATTTGCATATGGCAGGGTTCAAACTGGAATGGCATGGTGAGCAAAAACGATGGATTTAGGCCCAGATCTCTGTACTGGGGTGAATGTATGACATTGTTCTGCATTCTGTCCATCAACTGTTGTTTTTGCATTTGTCACCCCGAGTGGGACGGGTATGCCCAGACGTGGGTCCCGTGCTCTTCATGCCACTGGAATCAAGCTATCCTGGCTGAAGAGGGTGAAACCCCGAAACCGGTCCTAGGATGCTTGTTTCCAGTCCAGGGAGGACCTGGCTTGGCAGTTCGGGCTGGACTGTTCCCATGAGGCACAGGGTCAAGACTGATTTGCATATGGCAGGGTTCAAACTGGAATGGCATGGTGAGCAAAAAACGATGGATTTAGGCCCAGATCTCTGTACTGGGGTGAATGTATGACATTGTTCTGCATTCTGTCCATCAACTGTTGTTTTTGCATTTGTCACCCCGAGTGGGACGGGTATGCCCAGACGTGGGTCCCGTGCTCTTCATGCCACTGGAATCAAGCTATCCTGGCTGAAGAGGGGTGAAACCCGAAACCGGTCCTAGGATGCTTGTTTCCAGTCCAGGGAGGACCTGGCTTGGCAGTTCGGGCTGGACTGTTCCCATGAGTCACAGGGTCAAGACTGATTTGCATATGGCAGGGTTCAAACTGGAATGGCATGGTGAGCAAAAAAACGATGGATTTAGGCCCAGATCTCTGTACTGGGGTGAATGTATGACATTGTTCTGCATTCTGTCCATCAACTGTTGTTTTTGCATTTGTCACCCCGAGTGGGACGGGTATGCCCAGACGTGGGTCCCATGCTCTTCATGCCACTGGAATCAAGCTATCCTGGCTGAAGAGGGGTGAAACCCGAAACCGGTCCTAGGATGCTTGTTTCCAGTCCAGGGAGGACCTGGCTTGGCAGTTCGGGCTGGACTGTTCCCATGAGGCACAGGGTCAAGACTGATTTGCATATGGCAGGGTTCAAACTGGAATGGCATGGTGAGCAAAAAATCGATGGATTTAGGCCCAGATCTCTGTACTGGGGTGAATGTATGACATTGTTCTGCATTCTGTCCATCAACTGTTGTTTTTGCATTTGTCACCCCGAGTGGGACGGGTATGCCCAGACGTGGGTCCCGTGCTCTTCATGCCACTGGAATCAAGCTATCCTGGCTGAAGAGGGTGAAACCCCGAAACCGGTCCTAGGATGCTTGTTTCCAGTCCAGGGAGGACCTGGCTTGGCAGTTCGGGCTGGACTGTTCCCATGAGGCACAGGGTCAAGACTGATTTGCATATGGCAGGGTTCAAACTGGAATGGCATGGTGAGCAAAAAAACGATGGATTTAGGCCCAGATCTCTGTACTGGGGTGAATGTATGACATTGTTCTGCATTCTGTCCATCAACTGTTGTTTTTGCATTTGTCACCCGAGTGGGACGGGTATGCCCAGACGTGGGTCCCATGCTCTTCATGCCACTGGAATCAAGCTATCCTGGCTGAAGAGGGTGAAACCCCGAAACCGGTCCTAGGATGCTTGTTTCCAGTCCAGGGAGGACCTGGCTTGGCAGTTCGGGCTGGACTGTTCCCATGAGGCACAGGGTCAAGACTGATTTGCATATGGCAGGGTTCAAACTGGAATGGCATGGTGAGCAAAAAAACGATGGATTTAGGCCCAGATCTCTTTACTGGGGTGAATGTATGACATTGTTCTGCATTCTGTCCATCAACTGTTGTTTTTGCATTTGTCACCCGAGTGGGACGGGTATGCCCAGACGTGGGTCCCGTGCTCTTCATGCCACTGGAATCAAGCTATCCTGGCTGAAGAGGGTGAAACCCCGAAACCGGTCCTAGGATGCTTGTTTCCAGTCCAGGGAGGACCTGGCTTGGCAGTTCGGGCTGGACTGTTCCCATGAGGCACAGGGTCAAGACTGATTTGCATATAGCAGGGTTCAAACTGGAATGGCATGGTGAGCAAAAAAACGATGGATTTAGGCCCAGATCTCTTTACTGGGGTGAATGTATGACATTGTTCTGCATTCTGTCCATCAACTGTTGTTTTTGCATTTGTCACCCCGAGTGGGACGGGTTTGCCCAGACGTGGGACCCGTGCTCTTCATGCCACTGGAATCAAGCTATCCTGGCTGAAGAGGGGTGAAACCCCGAAACCGGTCCTAGGATGCTTGTTTCCAGTCCAGGGAGGACCTGGCTTGGCAGTTCGGGCTGGACTGTTCCCATGAGGCACAGGGTCAAGACTGATTTACATATGGCAGGGTTCAAACTGGAATGGCATGGTGAGCAAAAAAACTATGGAGTTAGGCCCAGATCTCTGTACTGGGGTGAATGTATGACATTGTTCTGCATTCTGTCCATCAACTGTTGTTTTTGCATTTGTCACCCCGAGTGGGAAGGGTATGCCCAGACGTGGGCCCCGTGCTCTTCATGCCACTGGAATCAAGCTATCCTGGCTGAAGAGGGGTGAAACCCCGAAACCGGTCCTAGGATGCTTGTTTCCAGTCCAGGGAGGACCTGGCTTGGCAGTTCGGGCTGGACTGTTCCCATGAGGCACAGGGTCAAGACTGATTTGCATATGACAGGGTTCAAGCTGGAATGGCATGGTGAGCAAAAAAACGATGGATTTAGGCCCAGATCTCTGTACTGGGGTGAATGTATGACATTGTTCTGCATTCTGTCCATCAACTGTTGTTTTTGCATTTGTCACCCCGAGTGGGACGGGTATGCCCAGACGTGGGTCCCGTGCTCTTCATGCCACTGGAATCAAGCTATCCTGGCTGAAGAGGGTGAAACCCCGAAACCGGTCCTAGGATGCTTGTTTCCAGTCCAGGGAGGACCTGGCTTGGCAGTTCGGGCTGGACTGTTCCCATGAGGCACAGGGTCAAGACTGATTTGCATATGGCAGGGTTCAAACTGGAATGGCATGGTGAGCAAAAAAACGATGGATTTAGGCCCAGATCTCTGTACTGGGGTGAATGTATGACATTGTTCTGCATTCTGTCCATCAACTGTTGTTTTTGCATTTGTCACCCGAGTGGGACGGGTATGCCCAGACGTGGGTCCCGTGCTCTTCATGCCACTGGAATCAAGCTATCCTGGCTGAAGAGGGGTGAAACCCCGAAACCGGTCCTAGGATGCTTGTTTCCAGTCCAGGGAGGACCTGGCTTGGCAGTTCGGGCTGGACTGTTCCCATGAGGCACAGGGTCAAGACTGATTTGCATATGGCAGGGTTCAAACTGGAATGGCATGGTGAGCAAAAACGATGGATTTAGGCCCAGATCTCTTTACTGGGGTGAATGTATGACATTGTTCTGCATTCTGTCCATCAACTGTTGTTTTTGCATTTGTCACCCCGAGTGGGACGGGTATGCCCAGACGTGGGTCCCGTGCTCTTCATGCCACTGGAATCAAGCTATCCTGGCTGAAGAGGGGTGAAACCCGAAACCGGTCCTAGGATGCTTGTTTCCAGTCCAGGGAGGACCTGGCTTGGCAGTTCGGGCTGGACTGTTCCCATGAGGCACAGGGTCAAGACTGATTTGCATATGGCAGGGTTCAAACTGGAATGGCATGGTGAGCAAAAAACGATGGATTTAGGCCCAGATCTCTGTACTGGGGTTAATGTATGACATTGTTCTGCATTCTGTCCATCAACTGTTGTTTTTGCATTTGTCACCCCGAGTGGGACGGGTATGCCCAGACGTGGGTCCCGTGCTCTTCATGCCACTGGAATCAAGCTATCCTGGCTGAAGAGGGGTGAAACCCCGAAACCGGTCCTAGGATGCTTGTTTCCAGTCCAGGGAGGACCTGGCTTGGCAGTTCGGGCTGGACTGTTCCCATGAGGCACAGGGTCAAGACTGATTTGCATATGGCAGGGTTCAAACTGGAATGGCATGGTGAGCAAAAAAACGATGGATTTAGGCCCAGATCTCTTTACTGGGGTGAATGTATGACATTGTTCTGCATTCTGTCCATCAACTGTTGTTTTTGCATTTGTCACCCGAGTGGGACGGGGTTTGCCCAGACGTGGGACCCGTGCTCTTCATGCCACTGGAATCAAGCTATCCTGGCTGAAGAGGGGTGAAACCCCCGAAACCGGTCCTAGGATGCTTGTTTCCAGTCCAGGGAGGACCTGGCTTGGCAGTTCGGGCTGGACTGTTCCCATGAGGCACAGGGTCAAGACTGATTTACATATGGCAGGGTTCAAACTGGAATGGCATGGTGAGCAAGAAAACGATGGATTTAGGCCCAGTTCTCTGTACTGGGGTGAATGTATGACATTGTTCTGCATTCTGTCCGTCAACTGTTGTTTTGCATTTGTCACCCGAGTGGGACGGGGATGCCCAGGCGTGGGTCCCGTGCTCTTCATGCCACTGGAATCAAGCTATCCTGGCTGAAGAGGGGTGAAACCCCGAAACCGGTCCTAGGATCCTTGTTTCCAGTCCAGGGAGGACCTGGCTTGGCAGTTCGGGCTGGACTGTTCCCATGAGGCACAGGGTCAAGACTGATTTGCATATGGCAGGGTTCAAACTGGAATGGCATGGTGAGCAAAAAAACGATGGATTTAGGCCCAGATCTCTGTACTGGGGTGAATGTATGACATTGTTCTGCATTCTGTCCATCAACTGTTGTTTTTGCATTTGTCACCCCGAGTGGGACGGGTATGCCCAGACGTGGGTCCCGTGCTCTTCATGCCACTGGAATCAAGCTATCCTGGCTGAAGAGGGTGAAACCCGAAACCGGTCCTAGGATGCTTGTTTCCAGTCCAGGGAGGACCTGGCTTGGCAGTTCGGGCTGGACTGTTCCCATGAGGCACAGGGTCAAGACTGATTTGCATATGGCAGGGTTCAAACTGGAATGGCATGGTGAGCAAAAAAACGATGGATTTAGGCCCAGATCTCTGTACTGGGGTGAATGTATGACATTGTTCTGCATTCTGTCCATCAACTGTTGTTTTTGCATTTGTCACCCCGAGTGGGACGGGTATGCCCAGACGTGGGTCCCGTGCTCTTCATGCCACTGGAATCAAGCTATCCTGGCTGAAGAGGGGTGAAACCCGAAACCGGTCCTAGGATGCTTGTTTCCAGTCCAGGGAGGACCTGGCTTGGCAGTTCGGGCTGGACTGTTCCCATGAGGCACAGGGGTCAAGACTGATTTGCATATGGCAGGGTTCAAACTGGAATGGCATGGTGAGCAAAAAAACGATGGATTTAGGCCCAGATCTCTTTACTGGGGTGAATGTATGACATTGTTCTGCATTCTGTCCATCAACTGTTGTTTTTGCATTTGTCACCCCGAGTGGGACGCGGTATGCCCAGACGTGGGTCCCGTGCTCTTCATGCCACTGGAATCAAGCTATCCTGGCTGAAGAGGGTGAAACCCCGAAACCGGTCCTAGGATGCTTGTTTCCAGTCCAGGAAGAGACCTGGCTTGGCAGTTCGGGCTGGACTGATTCCCATGAGGCACAGGGTCAAGAGCTGATTTGCATATGGCAGGGTTCAAACTGGAATGGCATGGTGAGCAAAAAACGATGGATTTAGGCCCAGATCTCTGTACTGGGGTGAATGTATGACATTGTTCTGCATTCTGTCCATCAACTGTTGTTTTGCATTTGTCACCCGAGTGGGACGGGTATGCCCAGACGTGGGTCCCGTGCTCTTCATGCCACTGGAATCAAGCTATCCTGGCTGAAGAGGGTGAAACCCCGAAACCGGTCCTAGGATGCTTGTTTCCAGTCCAGGAAGGACCTGGCTTGGCAGTTCGGGCTGGACTGTTCCCATGAGGCACAGGGTCAAGACTGATTTGCATATGGCAGGGTTCAAACTGGAATGGCATGGTGAGCAAAAAACGATGGATTTAGGCCCAGATCTCTTTACTGGGGTGAATGTATGACATTGTTCTGCATTCTGTCCATCAACTGTTGTTTTTGCATTTGTCACCCCGAGTGGGACGGGTATGCCCAGACGTGGGTCCCGTGCTCTTCATGCCACTGGAATCAAGCTATCCTGGCTGAAGAGGGGTGAAACCCGAAACCCGGTCCTAGGATGCTTGTTTCCAGTCCAGGAGGACCTGGCTTGGCAGTTCGGGCTGGACTGTTCCCATGAGGCACAGGGTCAAGACTGATTTGCATATGGCAGGGTTCAAACTGGAATGGCATGGTGAGCAAAAAACGATGGATTTAGGCCCAGATCTCTGTACTGGGGTGAATGTATGACATTGTTCTGCATTCTGTCCATCAACTGTTGTTTTTGCATTTGTCACCCGAGTGGGACGGGTATGCCCAGACGTGGGTCCCGTGCTCTTCATGCCACTGGAATCAAGCTATCCTGGCTGAAGAGGGTGAAACCCGAAACCGGTCCTAGGATGCTTGTTTCCAGTCCAGGGAGGACCTGGCTTGGCAGTTCGGGCTGGACTGTTCCCATGAGGCACAGGGTCAAGACTGATTTGCATATGGCAGGGTTCAAACTGGAATGGCATGGTGAGCAAAAAAACGATGGTTTAGGCCCAGATCTCTGTACTGGGGTGAATGTATGACATTGTTCTGCATTCTGTCCATCAACTGTTGTTTTTGCATTTGTCACCCCGAGTGGGACGGGTATGCCCAGGCGTGGGTCCCGTGCTCTTCATGCCACTGGAATCAAGCTATCCTGGCTGAAGAGGGGTGAAACCCCGAAACCGGTCCTAGGATGCTTGTTTCCAGTCCAGGGAGGACCTGGCTTAGCAGTTCGGGCTGGACTGTTCCCATGAGGCACAGGGTCAAGACTGATTTGCATATGGCTGGGTTCAAACTGGAATGGCATGGTGAGCAAAAAAGCGATGGATTTAGGCCCAGATCTCTGTACTGGGGTGAATGTATGACATTGTTCTGCATTCTGTCCATCAACTGTTGTTTTGCATTTGTCACCCCGAGTGGGACGGGTATGCCCAGACGTGGGTCCCGTGCTCTTCATGCCACTGGAATCAAGCTATCCTGGCTGAAGAGGGTGAAACCCCGAAACCGGTCCTAGGATGCTTGTTTCCAGTCCAGGGAGGACCTGGCTTGGCAGTTCGGGCTGGACTGTTCCCATGAGGCACAGGGTCAAGACTGATTTGCATATGGCAGGGTTCAAACTGGAATGGCATGGTGAGCAAAAAAACGATGGATTTAGGCCCAGATCTCTGTACTGGGGTGAATGTATGACATTGTTCTGCATTCTGTCCATCAACTGTTGTTTTGCATTTGTCACCCGAGTGGGACGGGTATGCCCAGACGTGGGTCCCGTGCTCTTCATGCCACTGGAATCAAGCTATCCTGGCTGAAGAGGGTGAAACCCCGAAACCGGTCCTAGGATGCTTGTTTCCAGTCCAGGGAGGACCTGGCTTGGCAGTTCGGGCTGGACTGTTCCCATGAGGCACAGGGTCAAGACTGATTTGCATATGGCAGGGTTCAAACTGGAATGGCATGGTGAGCAAAAAACGATGGATTTAGGCCCAGATCTCTGTACTGGGGTGAATGTATGACATTGTTCTGCATTCTGTCCATCAACTGTTGTTTTTGCATTTGTCACCCCGAGTGGGACGGGTATGCCCAGACGTGGGTCCCGTGCTCTTCATGCCACTGGAATCAAGCTATCCTGGCTGAAGAGGGGTGAAACCCGAAACCGGTCCTAGGATGCTTGTTTCCAGTCCAGGGAGGACCTGGCTTGGCAGTTCGGGCTGGACTGTTCCCATGAGGCACAGGGTCAAGACTGATTTGCATATGGCAGGGTTCAAACTGGAATGGCATGGTGAGCAAAAAAACGATGGATTTAGGCCCAGATCTCTGTACTGGGGTGAATGTATGACATTGTTCTGCATTCTGTCCATCAACTGTTGTTTTGCATTTGTCACCCCGAGTGGGACGGGTATGCCCAGACGTGGGTCCCGTGCTCTTCATGCCACTGGAATCAAGCTATCCTGGCTGAAGAGGGTGAAACCCGAAACCGGTCCTAGGATGCTTGTTTCCAGTCCAGGGAGGACCTGGCTTGGCAGTTCGGGCTGGACTGTTCCCATGAGGCACAGGGTCAAGACTGATTTGCATATGGCAGGGTTCAAACTGGAATGGCATGGTGAGCAAAAAAACGATGGATTTAGGCCCAGATCTCTTTACTGGGGTGAATGTATGACATTGTTCTGCATTCTGTCCATCAACTGTTGTTTTGCATTTGTCACCCGAGTGGGACGGGTATGCCCAGACGTGGGTCCCGTGCTCTTCATGCCACTGGAATTAAGCTATCCTGGCTGAAGAGGGTGAAACCCGAAACCGGTCCTAGGATGCTTGTTTCCAGTCAGGGAGGACCTGGCTTGGCAGTTCGGGCTGGACTGTTCCCATGAGGCACAGGGTCAAGACTGATTTACATATGGCAGGGTTCAAACTGGAATGGCATGGTGAGCAAAAAAACGATGGATTTAGGCCCAGTTCTCTGTACTGGGGTGAATGTATGACATTGTTCTGCATTCTGTCCATCAACTGTTGTTTTGCATTTGTCACTCCGAGTGGGACGGGTATGCCCAGACGTGGGTCCCGTGCTCTTCATGCCACTGGAATCAAGCTATCCTGGCTGAAGAGGGTGAAACCCCGAAACCGGTCCTAGGATGCTTGTTTCAGTCCAGGGAGGACCTGGCTTGGCAGTTCGGGCTGGACTGTTCCCATGAGGCACAGGGTCAAGACTGATTTGCAT
This sequence comes from Calotriton arnoldi, assembly GCA_963921515.1. Lineage (NCBI taxonomy): Eukaryota > Metazoa > Chordata > Amphibia > Caudata > Salamandridae > Calotriton > Calotriton arnoldi. The sequence continues at coordinate 75,148 of CAWUFW010013958.1, read as the reverse complement.
ATGGCAGGGTTCAAACTGGAATGGCATGGTGAGCAAAAAAGCGATGGATTTAGGCCCAGATCTCTGTACTGGGGTGAATGTATGACATTGTTCTGCATTCTGTCCATCAACTGTTGTTTTTGCATTTGTCACCCGAGTGGGACGGGATATGCCCAGACGTGGGTCCCGTAGCTCTTCATGCCACTGGAATCAAGCTATCCTGGCTGAAGAGGGTGAAACCCGAAACCGGTCCTAGGATGCTTGTTTCCAGTCCATGGAGGACCTGGCTTGGCAGTTCGGGCTGGACTGTTCCCATGAGGCACAGGGTCAAGACTGATTTGCATATGGCAGGGTTCAAACTGGAATGGCATGGTGAGCAAAAAAAACGATGGATTTAGGCCCAGATCTCTGTACTGGGGTGAATGTATGACATTGTTCTGCATTCTGTCCATCAACTGTTGTTTTTGCATCCGGCTAAGCTTCCGCCTTGCCAATGTCACCTGCGTTCAGCCTGTGTTGCATTGTCGCTCGTGCATATTCGAGTGGTCCATGGATGTCTGCCTATTCAACAGGACGGTAGCCGAACTGGATTTCGACATGTGTGTGCGCCCCTGTTGGCCCACGACCATGAGTGTCACCGTGACACCCGTCTATGGGATGCCTGGATACTTGGCATACATGCTGGCAGCTGGACCTGGGACATTGCAGAACTCCTCGTGTGCAGTGACCACATTGAGCCGCTCCCCTATTGGGCTGTAGTGCTAATTGGTGAAAGGGGTGGACGCTAGCACATCTGTCCGGACCTGCTAATGGTTAGCCTCGCCGTCCTGTTCGATGAAGTCGACAACGACCTCATGTTGGAAATGATTGCCTACGAAGCTGCACTCGCTCTCATGGACGTGTAACTACGTACCTGCAGACACAACAGTTTGCACATGTCCCGACACCTTGCTGGAACATGGGGTTCTGGTCACATCTCTCACGACGACAGTGGACATGACTGCATTCGCCTGGACTCCGAATACATGAGCGGACAACAACGCGGGTAAACACACACCTGTGAATGGTGCGGCACTCCCCCGGAGTGGACAGCGGCGCTTGGCAATGTTCCACGTTCTGACATACTGCTGCATTGGTCTGCATGTTGTGGCACTTATCTAAAGTCTACGCACCTTCACCTGTATTCAACTGTGATGAGTGTTGATTTGTATGACAATGTGTGTCTCACTGCCTATATTGGTCACGGCCATACATGCATTACTGCACCATCAGGGATGTGGGGCTGTACTAGTACATTATCATCTCACAGTTTCCTGCTATGCCACATGCGAATGGCCATTTTCCACACACAAGCGGCAGCAGTTGTGTCCTCTGTTCTGTTGTGCTGGTGTTGCTGTTTGTTCAACATTGTTGTAAATGTTGTGGTGCTCTGGATCTTATGTGTGTGTGCTGCATTGTAGGTGAGTTGCCCCTTCAGCTCTGATTTGGCTGGCCCTTATCCCTTTCAGGCGGTGTGGCTTTCACTTCTGTGCTTATGCAGTGCTGTGATGTTGCAGACTTGGGTAAATTGGGCTCTTGGTTGGAGTTGTGACTCTTGGCCATGGTTTGTCCGCAGATGTGCTCTACTTAATTGTGCATGTGTGCCATTGTGCCCATCTCCCCCGTCCCCCAGTCCCTGGTGGTTACTCACCCTGTTGCTGTTGTGTCGGGTCATGTTGAGCAGTGTCCGATCCCCCAACTCCTGCCACCGTCTCCCCACTGATGACTGTGCACACCATTTCCTCCATCTCATCCAGCTCCTCCTGTGGCGCTGGACTCCCACCTCCAGTCTGCATTGCTGCCTTCTGGTTGTCTGCGAGTTTCTGCTTGGTCTTGCGCTTCACATCATTCCAGCGCCTCTTGACCTCGTCCATTGTCCTCCTCAGCACTCCGACTGCATTCACCTTGTCCACGATGGAATGCCATATTGCATTTTTTGTTGCCAATGACACAGTGGAGGTGACGAACAGTTGTTGATGGTGTTCTATCTCTTCCGTGATCAGGATCCTGTTTTCCTGCGGACTGAACCGTGTCTTCCTCTTCTTCTTGTCCTTGCCCTTCCCTGACCCCGAGGTCCCAGGCTGGTCCTCCGGGGGGCTTGTGGGGTTCTGGTCGTCCTCTGTACCTGCTCCGGCTGCCTCCATTGTGCTCCGCTGTAGTTTGGTTTTTGTTTGTGTTTTTTTTTCTGCTTTTGTAGTGGTTTTTCCCGCCTGACGTGTGTGAATTGCAGGCCTGGTGCTGCTTTTTGCTGTTTGTCTTATCGCGGTTGGGCCCATCGTAACTTTTTTCGCGTTCAGGTTTGGATTTTTATCGCCGTACCGGTACTGTTATCGCGGACATTTGTCGCGTTATCAGGTTACTATCGCATGTTACCGCCGTGTTGAGAATGCCACGTTAACACAGAGTTATTTTCCCGCGATAGACGGGGATATGGAAAATTGCGTTAACCTATTTTGGCGATGTTTATCGCACGTTCTTGTGAATATATTCCCCAAAATCTTTAAACAAATTGCACTTGGTCCAGAATGCAGCCGCCAGATTTATATTAAAGGACAAGAACTTTGAATCGATATTGAAATTCTATTGATTGCCAGTCAAGCAAAGGATAAAATGTTAATTTCTTTGCCTGGTGCATAAAACTCTGCATAATGGAAGACATCATCCTTTCACTAAGCGATTTTCTTTTTATGCACCGAGATGCATTTTAAGATCAGAGTCAGCATGTCGACCAAATGTGCCGAAATGATCGTGAATCACTCTGGGTGGCAGACCTCTTTTCGTAGGACATCAAAGCTTCGGGTTGACCTTCCGCTGCAGCTCCACACTGAGCTATCACCTCTTAAGTTCAAGAGGCGGTTAAAGACCTGGTTATTCTCTGTCAGCTAAATTAGCGTTGTTACTGTCCTCTATATTTGATTGAACATTGCCAGATAGAATCGTGAAGTCATTTAAAGACTCTTGCACCCAGGTATCTCCGGGTGTTTGGTTGCGCTTAGCGAACGAAAATAAATAACAAATCATCTTTGCGGACATTTCTTGCGTTAAATGAATTAGATAATGTTGATTGATTTACAGTACGTTCAGCGTGCATATGACCTGGTTCTTCAGGCTTGTTAAGGAGGAGCCGGCGCAGATGTGTTTGTGTATTTTGCATCTTCTAAAACTGAGAGCTGCACTTCTCATATGTTGTTACTCCAGCTGCACTTTTTTTCTGCCGGAGCTGTGCCATATTTTCAGGTGGCTTATAGTCAGTAAGGCAGGGGGGCATATTATCAATGGCAGTATCGCCACTTTAGCGGCACTTTTTGCCGCTAAAGCGGCGATATTTTTATCGCCCTATTAGCAAGCTGTCGCTAACAGCTGTTAGCGACAGCTTTATGGCGAAAGTGGCCGTTTCCTGGCCGCCTTGCATGTCAGCGATAATTATCGCTAATGACATGCAAAGTAGGCGTTCCCAACTACAAGTGACTGAACACAGTCGCAAACACAACTTCCCCCTATTAGCAAGGCCCGCGAAGCGATAAAATAATAACCGCGATTATCGCTGGAATCTAACACCTCTTTAAAACTTGACTTAACCATTCTAGTCAATGGGAGGTGGATTCTGAGGTTAAGTCCTCACCTGCCTATTAGCAAGCTTTTCATTAGCGCCTGGAATTTATCGCTGGATTTCGCGCGTTATTGCTGGGTTTCACCGCTATCGCTGGATTTTCTATCGCCTTGGAGATAAGCGTTGATAATAACGCGTTATCTCTGCGATATAATCCAGCGATAGCCGGCGATAAAAAAATAAGCGCTAAGTGTGCTTTGCGATAATTATCGCACATCCTTGATAATATGCCCCAGGGTCTTTAAAAATCTGCTTCAGGTGTGCATATCTGCCTAATAATGGATGTGGGTCCTTAACAATCCTATTCAGAGATGCCAGCACTGAATTATTTATAAGCAACAACAGTAAGAGGGAAACTTTGCTTCTACGTTGTGATATTTGTAAATTCACATGTGAATACAGGGCGCTGACTATATCTAATCTGTGTCTTTTTTTTGCTTCCTTCCATGTTTGTAGGGCTATTTGTTTTCACAGTTTTTATTTTAAGTGAGATTGTGTGGGAACAGCTATCAACATTTTAAATGGGCATTTAGAAATTCCAAGTTATGAAGCTCAGGCCAAATGTTTTTTTTCTACTGTGTGTTTTTCCGCCATTTGTTCAGGTTCAAGGTTCAAATAATCTTTATTCGGTCAGCAACATGACCATAAAAGCACATGTTAAAACAACTAACAAAAATATCACACAAGTGGATTTCACAGATTAAAATTACAGATGTGCATCATCATTGGCCTTCCATATCGTCATAGCTAAAATCATGCTGCATATTTTTTCTGTAGACTAATAAATAGCCTGAGTAATAAAATTTGGCACTGCATAACAGATTATTGGGCATTCAAGATGTTGTAGAATTGATAGAGCGAAATGTTCTTATGAATTGTAGGGGTGCATCATAATCACTGATAGGCCGCACCCACATGTATACAGACATATATTCGTTTATATTTCGTTGTATACTCATGCATGTTTAGTAAAGAATGAATAGTTCGCTGAGACAAGTGAACTCAGCAGCATAATGGTGTTAGGATAATGATGTAATGTAATGCTTATTGAATTGTGTGAACATAATGCATTGAGGAATTAGTTTGTGTGTGTAATGCAATTGCAGTAGTTTAAACATGCACCATATTAAAGTTGCACATGTAATTCATTGTTTGCATATGAATCGTAATGAAAATGTTTATAGGGAAAATTAAGATGTGTGTTTAAAAGTCATATGTAAAGGCCTGACTACATATATGCTTAGGGAAGGCCTGGTTTATTCTTATGTTAGCTTATGTTGTAGGCAGAGAAAAGTTTCTCTTGGTAAGGCTCTCTGGGCACAAACGGTAGATTTAATTTGCACAGTAGAAGGTTTCTGTTGAAAGTATCTTTTGTTGCAGGTGCAAGGACACATGTCTCGTTAGTAAGACTAACTCTTTGTTTTCAAAAGCTAGAGAGATGGGAGGCATGGTACGGGGAGTGAAATGGAATTTAGGGATGATACTTTCAGCGGAGAAGGTGCCTGGGACTCAAGGTCATCGCAACCGTCCAGGATGAAGTAACCGTTTCGATGGAAAAGCACAAGAAAGAAGACCTGGCCAAGGAGGCGTGACAAAGGCGTGTACAATTGTATTGGGGTTTTGTATTAGGGATAGTGCCCTGAGGGAGGAGGCCAGAGAAGAGGTAGGGGAGACCAGAGAGAAGGACAGAGCTGAGCTTAGGTATTATGTGATTGCACTTCTTAGGAAGTCTTCACAGCTGACACCTTTTTATTCACTCTTGCCTGGGAAAATTGTTATGCAGGGATGTCACTTAGCGTTAGTGTAGGGACAGCTATTGATTTTAAGCTTGTTTAGTCCAATGAAGAGCAACTTAGAAATTGGAGCAATCATAGTCTGGTTGATCCTTCTAGAACTTTCTATTCTCCTTATCCTGAGTCGGATGAGATTCCTGCGTAGATTATTATTTGTATTAGTGCCCATCTATCTCTTTAACCTCGTGTTGAGGTGCTTGCACGTTCAGTTATTTTTGGCGATAATAAATTCTCAAACTTGAATTCGGAGTCAGTGGTCCTTTCAGACAAAAATGAATGCTGATATATAACCTGATGAGATTCTCTCCTTTACACTATTCAACAGGTAAAAAGATCTTGGCGACCAGAAGGTTCTTATAGATAATTAGATAAGAATCGGCGTTATCAGTTGGTAGCAGAGTAGGATGGTTACCTTTGATGGTAAGGGGAGATCTAGAGCAAGATAGGAGATTAAGTTGCCCCATAGAGCCCGAGTGACGCGGATCCAGAGGACCGCGGGAGAAGGATGTCGAAGGTCGTGGAAAACTGACGGAGAGTGCCGGTGCGGCGGAAGTAGCAGTTCGTAGTAGAGTGAGTATGAAAAGAGTGATGTTTGGTAGATTGCGGTGTTTTATTGTTGTGTGATGTCTTGCGGAGTTGGAAAGAGAGTTGTGTGATTGAGAAACGGACCGTGACGCGCGCGGGACCGGGAGATTTATTGTGGTGTAGAATACACCCAGAGTGAGAACGTTGACCAGAGGTTGTGGGGGTCACGAGACGTCATTGACAGACCCACTGAAGATAGGGAACACATGAATGAGTGTGTGAATAACCAACGCAGGTCGTAGGTTATTGTGTGCAGAACATCGAGTGATTGAATCCTATCGAGTGTGTTAAAGGCGATTGTCCGGTCGTTTCGCGGACAGACGATTGCCAGATTGAGGTCAACAAGCTCAAGAGGCTGATCGGTTATTGGTAAAACCGACGGTCAGAGAGGTAATTGTTCGGTAGGACGGACATTATTTCAGAGTATGATTGGGACAGGTGCGAGTGAGAACGAGTGAATTAGAAAGGAGGGGAACTGCTGCGAGCGGAGGAAAAGTGACGTCAGACAAGTGCCGCGCTGCGATAGGCCGGTTGGTGTGAGCCGCACTGGTATTGGTGGATTGAAATCAGGAAGTAAAAGCGGACATTTTGAGTGCAAACAAAAAGTTGATTCATCATGAAATGTTTTAAAGCTTTACGGGAACTTTGTAGAGGTGATAGACATGTGGTTGTTCGGGAGGGAGAGGAAGCTCCTCCCGAGGATACACCAGCACATTATATGGCAAAGAATGTAGGATTGCATACTATAATTTGGCTTGAGAATTGGCATAAAATGACAGAAGCAGAAGGAGAATTGTCGTTCCCTCGATATGGTACTTTCAGGATGGAGGTATTGTACCAGCTAAAAAGTGTAATGGCTTCGATTACGACCACTACCTAGACCGACACAGTTTGAGGCATTACATGCGTGGATTAGAGCAGCACACGAGAGGAATAGAGACAAGAGTCAGGAAAGGGTGAAGAAATCGATCAGGGCATTTCAGGATGCAAAGTGGGATGCACTGGAGAAACGGTGGAGGGTGGCAACGGTTGAAGTGGACAAGTTGTACCCATTGTTAGTACAAAATGGAAAGATAATAAGAATCGATGAGGACGACAGTGATACTAGATGACAGCTTGTTAGATAGGTTGTTGGCAGAGAGGCCACCACCATTTAATCCAGATTCAGAAGAGGGAAAGACGACCCCAGCAGTAGCAATAGTTGATGAGAGCCAGAATCAGACTAGCATGAGAGTGGTGGGAAGGATTTCCACAGGAACGGAGGGGCAACGGCGTCTATGATAACACAGCCTCCTGCGGGGAACACAAGATTACCGGACTCCTTGACAGTACCGGTTACCATAGGACCTATAGTACCGTTATATGACCCAGACCGAGTGAGAGAAGGGGGCTCCGTACCGGCGGGAAGGGAGGAAGGAAATAGTGAGAGTGGGAATGGGTTTGGAGTAAGAGTGGTTCATTTCCCAAGACCAATGGAGACAAGTACGCCGCTACCGGCTACTGCGGACTCTTCCTTTAGGTGAGAAAAGGAGAGACCAGAAAGACCGAGGTCTTTGCGGGAATCTAAGTCAGCTTTGAGGGAGTGGACACCAACAGTAACGAACCAAGAGGATAGGATGCAAGGAGATAGGGCACAGAACGTCTCGGAAGACAGACCAAGTTCCAGGAATATGATGGAAGGGAATAGGTCACAAGGACAGAATAGTAACTGTGATGAGCGGGATGGCTCGGGTTGTCGAGATGTACTGAGGAGTGCAGTACAGGCAAGGTTGCTAGATGTGGTGAGGCTGAAAGCAGAGGTAGACGAAATGATCAGTGGGGGTCTGCCTTTGGAAAGGATAGAAATTTATGGATCAGATGAACTGCTGTTTGTAGCAAAAGATGTGACTTGAAAAGCTAGAATGGCACATGATAGATTGAAGGAATTGGCCAAAAGATATGAGGTGGACCTGAATAAAACTAAAGCGTTGCAGGGACCACATAGATTGCATTACAGTGATCAGGAGCTGGAGGAGAAAAGAATCACAGGATTAAGGACACACACCAGAGACCTGATTATAGGAATGAGAATATGGATTTTGTTGGACAAATGGGAAGAAAGGTGGTCCAAGAAGAAACCAGTAAAGAGAGCAGAAGGGGAAACGCCGCCGCCAGGAGGGGGGGCGACGGGTGTTGGAAATTTTCCTTTACGGGAAGTACAGAATGGAGGGTACGTGCATGTGCCGTGGAATAGAGGTGATTTGGCTGCATTTACAAATGATTTTCCTCGGCTGAGGGAAAAACCAGTAGAGTGGTACAAACAGGTTGAGCGGTTTGTGAAAATTTCAAAAGTATTGTGGATTGATTTGAACACTTTGTTTGACATAGTGGTACCGGGAGATTTGTGGACAGCTTGTAAAGTCGCTATTGAGTGGCCGACTTCGGAACCGGATAGAGAGGCGGTTACAAATGGTCCATCACCCCTAGTCATGAAAAAGTATGAGCAGGTGATTACATGGTTGAAACTGAAGATTTCACCTCAGGATATAGATTGGGTTAAGATAGATCGGACTGTACAGGAACCCAAGGAAACGGTGCATGAATATTATGAAAGACTTCTGCAAGCTTTTAAACAGTATAGTGGGTTAGATATCTTGGACCCCAAGGATATGGGACAGTTTGTGTCAAAGTTTGTACTGGGTCTGAGAATGGAAATCAGCCTCATGATACAGCACCATTTGATCTGCTGGCAGAACAAGCCACTAGATGAAATTCTGCGGTATGCGAGATACTGTAGTGATGAGGTGGAATCAAAACATCGAAAGCTAAAAGACAAATTGATGCTTGTCCAGATGCAGACAGCACAGAGTCAGCCTAGTGGAGGGACCTTAGGAAGAAAGCAAGGAAATTTCCAGGGAAACCAGAATGGGCAGGTACAGGGAAAGGGAAAACCAGTAGACCCCAAGACAGGAGTGGACGTGGCCACACTGAAGAAGACCACTGCGTGTCATCTTTGTCGCCAGGTCGGACATTGGAAACGCGAGTGTCCTTTGAACCCAGCTAATCAGTTGCAGGAAGAGGAAGAGGGGCTCAGGCACCCGCGCAAGAGGTAGTTAACACAATAACGAGACCTAGGACGATGAAAGGGGGTTTACAATTCTCACGCCCAGGTTCCCCAAGCTCCACGGATTTCACAAGGAACACGAACGTACCAACAGATGCCCCTGTTCGAAGATTTCGACGAGGATAGCTTAGACCCTTTATCCTGACGGTGCCTGAGGGGGAGGAAGACTGCACACTTGGAGCGGTCTTGGAGGTAGACCAGAGAGGACCTTTTGTGGAGGCAGAGATTGAGGGTCATCCTGCCACACTTTTGGTTGATACTGGTGCTACCCGGTCTACTGTAAGATCAGCAGTAGTCCCTAACCTACCCCTCTCGGGACAATCAATCCAGGTTGTTGGAGTAGCGAACAAGAGAATAAGCAGCCCATTGACAGAACCGATCCTAGTAAAGATAGGTTCTTTCCAAACTAGACATCAGTTTGTACTGTGTGATACGAGTCCAGTTTGCCTTTTGGGAAGAGATCTGTTGTGCAAGTTGAACTGCACGATTTATTGTACACCACGGGGAGTGGAGGTCCAGACGACAGATGACGATGCTGACTTTAAAATTACCAATCAGCATCTGTGTATAGATCTGTACCCAATGGTGACTGTGGAAGAACTTCCACCTGATCTGAGAGACGCAGTGTCGTCTGTGGTGTGGGATTTCGCAGGCGACGAGATAGGTCTAATCAGAGGGGTTGAACCAGTGCGGATTGAGGTGAAACAGAATGTTGATTTCCCCAGAACACCTCAATACAACCTGTCGACAGAAACGATTGCAGGAATAAAACCTGTGATCGAGACTTTCATTGAGAAGGGTATTTTGAAAGAGATCAGAGGTAGCCCCTGTAATTCACCCATTATGGGACTACAGAAACCGAGCGGGAAGTACAGGATCGTGCAAGACCTGCGAAAGGTCAACACGATAGTTGTCCCTTGTTGTCCAGTGGTACCGAATCCTTCAGTAATACTGTTCCAGATCCCATGTGAAGCCGAGTGGTTTACGGTTATCGATTTGTGTCAAGCCTTCTTTTCGATACCGCTCCACGAGGAAAGCCAATTTCTTTTTGCGTTCAGGCTAGAAAATCGTGTGTTAACATGGTGTCGTATCCCTCAAGGGTATACGGAAAGTCCATCGATCTTTAACCAGATCCTGAAGAAGAACCTTGAGAGTCTTGTGTTGCCGCAGAACTCAGTTCTCGTGCAATACATAGATGACTTGCTCATTGCCTCAGAAACAGAAGATGCTTGCAGAATTGACACTGTAGCTCTGTTGAACCACTTAGCAGAGAACGGACATAAGGTGTCCCCGAACAAGCTGCAGTACTGTTTGAAAGAGGTACAGTACTTGGGACACAGATTGGAAAAAGGCAAGAGGAAGGTGTCACCAGATCGAATTGAGGCAATAATGAGCATGGCAGTACCCACGACACAGAGAGAAGTTAGGATGTTTCTGGGAATGGTTGGCTATTGTCGACAGTGGATTCCTAGTTTCTCCTTGAGAGCAAAGCCTCTGCAGAGGCTTACGCACAAGGATGTAAGTGATCCGGTACCATGGGACGAGGAGTGCTTGATATCATTCCTGAAACTGAGAGAGGATTTGTGCAGGGCTCCGGCATTGGGAATGCCTGATTACAACAAGGCCTTTTCATTGTTTTGTTACGAAAGGGAAGGATGTGCATTAGCAGTGTTAGCTCAGAACCATGGAGGTGTCCGTAGACCAGTTGCCTACTTTTCAGCTACTTTAGATCCAGTAGCTTCTGCGTTGCCCGGATGTCTAAGATCCGTTGCTGCAACAGGTGTCAGCATTGAAAGATGTGAAAGCATTGTAATGGGACATCCATTGACTGTACATGTGCCACATTCGGTTGAGTTATTGATGACCAGGACCAAGACCCAGCACCTAACGAACAATAGGTTAACGAGGTACGAGCAAGTCATACTTGCCGCAGAGAATGTGACTCTGAAAAGGTGCTCTGTCTTGAACCCTGCGACATTGATGCCTACACCGAACACGGATGATGAAGATTGTGCGGACCATGATTGTCTCGATGTGACCGAGCTTTGCACCAAACCGAGACCTGACATTGTCGATGAGCCATTGGCTGACCCAGATGAAATTTTCTTTGTCGATGGTTCATGCTTAAGAGACAGTGTGGGGCAATTGAGAGCAGCGTTTGCTGTATGTACCATTTCAGGAGTGGTCGAGGCTGCTTGCCTAGAAGGAGTACGCTCCGCGCAGGTAGCTGAGATCATTGCCTTGACCCGTGCCTGTTTGGCCGCTGATCGAATTCGAATAACAATTTACACAGACAGCCAATATGGGTTTGGCGTGGTGCATGACTTCGGGCAGTTATGGTCTCAGAGGGGATTTTTGACATCATCTGGATCACCCATTCGTAATGGAGAATATGTAAGACAATTGTTAGATGCATTACAGCATCCAAAGGAAATTGCTGTTGTAAAGTGTTCAGCCCATGGGAAAGGGGAGGACTTTGTATCCTTGGGAAACAATTATGCGGACGAAGTCGCCCGCTTCTGTGCAGAACAAGGGTGCATATTCACAGAAAGAGAGATAGGGGAGAGCCAAGAAGGAACCGAGCTCAGCATAATGTTGACCATGGCAGACACTTGGGAAGAGCTTAAGCGATTGCAGGATGAAGTTTCAAACCAAGAGAGAGAGGGATGGATCAAAGCTGGGTGTGAGAAAGGAGATGTGGATGTGTGGGTATCAAACGATGGGAGAGCCGTGTTGCCTGAAGAATTGCTGAGTCCGATGGCAAGACTGATACATGGACAGGCACACCTGGGTAGAGACGCAATGATGAGAGTGTTTAGACAGACGTGGTATAACCCACGGTTCCGAGCAATGGCTGAGACGGTATGTCAGAGGTGTGTTACGTGTCAGCAGATGAATGCTGGAAAGAGAACTGTAGTTACGTTGAGTCACATTGGAAGGTCAGGAGGGCCCTTCAATAGAATACAGTTGGACTTTGTGGAGATGCCTAAGTGCAATGGATTGAGGTACATTTTAGTGCTAGTATGTGTATTCTCACGGTGGGTGGAGGCTTACCCCACACGCAGGTGTGACACTCTCACAGTGGCTAAATTACTGTTGAGGGAGCTCATCCCTAGATTCGGGATCCCGACCTCTTTGGAATCAGATAGAGGAGGGCACTTCCATAGTGAAATCATGAAGTTGCTTTGCGCTGCATTGAACATTGACCAGAGACTCCACTGTAGTTACAGACCAGAGGCTTCTGGGATGGTGGAACAAGTTAATGGAACTTTAAAAGCCCGGATGGCAAAAATGTGTTCTTCGACATCCCTGAAATGGCCCGACGCCTTGCCACTCGTGCTAATGAGCATGCGAAGTGTCCCAGACAGAAAGACCGGGTTGTCCCCCATGAGATATTAATGGGGAGGGCAATGAGATTGCCAGCAGTACCAGCTACAGCCTTGATAAGCATCACTGATGATTTGATTCTCGATTATTGTAAAGGACTCTCTGATGTGGTCCGTTCTGTATCCCAGCAGGTGCAAGCAGCAGTGGTCCCAGCCTCGAGTGATCTGTGCCACGACTTGTGTCCCGGTGACTGGGTGCTCGTCCGGAAGCACGTGAGGAAGAGTTGCTTGGATGCCCGTTGGCGTGGCCCGTATCAGGTGATACTTATCACGAACACAGCAGTGAAGTGTGGAGGATTGCCGAACTGGGTGCATGCTTCCCATACCCGCAGAGTTCCAGCACCCTTGGAAGAAACAGCTCCTCTCGTAAATGAAAATCCAGCTGATGTGGCAGGGCCACATGGGAGGACAAGTCAAGCTGTAAGGGTCGCTGACACAGAAGGTGGTGCACTAGAGCAAGCAGAAGGGGGTTTCCACAGTTCGAACCCTGACACAGACACCGAAGACAGAAACGGTGCAGTGGGCGGAGAAGAGTCAGATTCAGCCGAAAGAGGAAGTAGTGCACTGGGTATAGAAGGGGAAGGCAGACGAACGAACAGAAGTGCAGAAAGTTGGCCTGAAAGACAGAGGCGACTGAACCTGAGGTTAGCACCTGAAAGAGACCTTGCTCCAGTGTCTGAAGTATCTGAAACGGAAGCAAGTGACGAAGACCAAGCACAAGACAGTCGGCGAAGGTCAAAGAGAACAAGAGTGCCTTGTCGCAGATACTCTACCCCTGAGTGGACTTACACTGTGTTTGATGCAGGGGGTGGTGAGCACGGGAAGGCTGAGGTCAGTGCAAGTGGTCCGTCGGAGCCCGAATGTGGTGGTGAAGGTGGTGCTGCAGTTGCCAGGGCTCGAGATAGAAGGAACACTGACCCTCACGGTTCCGAATCCCCGCTTCTGAGTGAAGTCCGAAACTTGGTTCTGCATCGACTCGAATTCCCGCCTTTTGGAGTTGAGCCGTTTTCACATGAAGTGCTGATTTTGCGTCTTGAACTTTTGTATCACGTTCTGGTATTGCTCAATGAGGATCTTATAGTGGATCAACTATAAACTGTAAATAAAAGTCCAAAAGAAGAAGATAACCTAGGTCCGAGTGGAAGAAGAATAAACTTAGGGACTTTCCACAGAAGAGGAACGAAAACTAGGGAAGTCTTTTTCTGGACTGTGTAAATAAGATTGTGATCGGAAAGGGAAAGTCCGGAGATTTCATGGTTGCTCGAGCTGGTTAAGCAAGTCACAATTAAAGGACAGAGACTTTTTCAGGGTTCTTTGCGATAACCAAGACTTTTGAGAACTTTCGAAACCATGGAGCCGGGAGATCCCAATCGTAGATCAAAGTGGATAGTAGGCATTCTTATAAGTAGTGTAATAATTTCTATAGTCATAGTAGTTGTAGTCTCATACACTGGTTCGCATGAGCAAGAAGTAGAGGCAGTGACAGGGACACCGACACCTATCACACCTAGCCAGAAGGGGGTAGACAGGGCAGCTGATAGAGCTTTGTTATTAGAAGAAAGTCGTAGATTACATGTAGATTTATCTAAAGGGGATTTTAAGTTGAATGCATATGCTAAGTTGTTGTATGAGTATGTTGATGTGATGGATGCGAAAGATTGTTATGTGTGTATGCAGTTGCCTACTTCGGTGGATGAGGGTATTAGGTATCACCATCTTCCACTGACTTATGGTATTTCATGTAGTCTTTTGCTTAGTTTGTTTTATGAGAGAGATCAGTTCGAGTATTTCTTTTCCAATTTCGACGCAGTGCTTCCTGAAGTCCCAGCTTACAAGCATTTGAATAAGTATGACTATTATAAGACCGAGGACAGACTGAGGAAGTACTTCATACCGAGTTTGGAATTGGATACAGCATTCGCACACAGAAACAATCTGACTTGTTTGATGTCAGATGTAGAGAGAAAGTTTGTGGATCAGGTCGAGGATAGGTATAGAAAGCTGACTCACTCCCGAGACTTGGGGCATCACAGGACCGATTGGACAGAGGAAGAACGGTTGCATAAGACCAAGGGAAGCTATGGTCCTATAGCGTTAGATAAGGAGCAGAGGGGTAAGTTGTGTATAAGGCGTTATCAGACTTACTACGAGAAGGTAGCAGTGGGTCAAAGTACTTGTGATCACGTTTTCACCATGGCCGATGTAGCAAAAGATTTTCTCCAAGGTCCTGTACAAGTGATACCAACGGTGTATTACGTATGCGGGAAGAATGCTTATGTGAGGTTGCCTGCAAATTGGTATGGAACATGTTATTTGTCAATAATATTTCCAAAGATTTACCATACAGAAGATTTAGATCTTCTAGAAGGTGGAGAGCATTCAAGAGCGAGAAGAGCTGCAAGTGCAGGAATCGTTGTGGGGGATATCTTTGGAGCTATGATACCTAGTCTGGGAGTAGTCTTGAATGATGTGAAGATCCGGAGGTTAGCGACTGTGGTGGATGAATTTTCGATGAATACAGCAAAGTCGTTGGTGTTGGTGGAAGGAGAGATGTTGTCGATAAGGGGAATGGTTTTGCAGAATCGCCTTGCTTTGGATGTCCTATTGGCAAAAGAGGGTAGAGTCTGTAAAATGTTGAAGGTTCAAGAGTGCTGCACTTATATACCAGACCGTAGCAAGGATCTGGAGAAATATATAAGTAACATCACTACGATCCACACAAAGATAGCGGATTTAACCGAAGAAGGGGCCTGGGAAAAGGTCGGAAAGGGTTTTGGTCAAGTGGGAGGTTGGTTTGCGAACCTAGGAAAGGGATTCCTTGGATACTTTCTGAGACCCCTCCTTATCTTGGTGGGTTGTGTGGTTGGCTTGTGGATTGTGATCAAGGCCTACAAGTGGTATCGAGCAGGCCGAGTCAAGAGAGCTTTGAGGGAAAATGACATGAAGTTGGCAAGACTGCAGGACAGTCAGTATCAAAGGCTCAAGAGCATGGAGAAATTTAGATCAGGGAAGATGGCAACAAGTTCTGTTTAGGTCGGTTCCTTCTCCGAGGGAGTAGAATGAAATATGATGACAGGAGTCATCAAAGGGGGGAACTGATAGAGCTAAATGTTCTTGTGAATTGTAGGGGTGCATCATAATCACTGATAGGCTGCACCCACATGTATTCAGACATATATTCGTTTATATTTCGTTGTATACTCATGCATGTTTAGTAAAGAATGAATAGTTCGCTGAGACAAGTGAACTCAGCAGCATAATGGTGTTAGGATAATGATGTAATGTAATGCTTATTGAATTATGTGAACATAATGCATAGAGGAATTAGTTCGTGTGTGTAATGCAATTGCAGTAGTTTAAACGTGCACCATATTAAAGTTGCACATGTAATTCATTGTTTGCATATGAATCGTAATGAAAATGTTTATAGGGAAAATTAAGATGTGTGTTTAAAAGTCATATGTAAAGGCCTGACTACATATATGCTTAGGGAAGGCCTGGTTTATTCTTATGTTAGCTTATGTTGTAGGCAGAGAAAAGTTTCTCTTGGTAAGGCTCTCTGGGCACAAACGGTAGATTTAATTTGCACAGTAGAAGGTTTCTGTTGAAAGTATCTTTTGTTGCAGGTGCAAGGACACATGTCTCGTTAGTAAGACTAACTCTTTGTTTTCAAAAGCTAGAGAGATGGGAGGCATGGTACGGGGAGTGAAATGGAATTTAGGGATGATACTTTCAGCGGAGAAGGTGCCTGGGACTCAAGGTCATCGCAACCGTCCAGGATGAAGTAACCGTTTCGATGGAAAAGCACAAGAAAGAAGACCTGGCCAAGGAGGCGTGACAAAGGCGTGTACAATTGTATTGGGGTTTTGTATTAGGGATAGTGCCCTGAGGGAGGAGGCCAGAGAAGAGGTAGGGGAGACCAGAGAGAAGGACAGAGCTGAGCTTAGGTATTATGTGATTGCACTTCTTAGGAAGTCTTCACAGCTGACACCTTTTTATTCACTCTTGCCTGGGAAAATTGTTATGCAGGGATGTCACTTAGCGTTAGTGTAGGGACAGCTATTGATTTTAAGCTTGTTTAGTCCAATGAAGAGCAACTTAGAAATTGGAGCAATCATAGTCTGGTTGATCCTTCTAGAACTTTCTATTCTTCTTATCCTGAGTCGGATGAGATTCCTGCGTAGATTATTATTTGTATTAGTGCCCATCTATTTCTTTAACCTCGTGTTGAGGTGCTTGCACGTTCAGTTATTTTTGGCGATAATAAATTCTCAAACTTGAATTCGGAGTCAGTGGTCCTTTCAGACAAAAATGAATGCTGATATATAACCTGATGAGATTCTCCCCTTTACACTATTCAACAGGTAAAAAGATCTTGGCGACCAGAAGGTTCTTATAGATAATTAGATAAGAATCGGCGTTATCAGAATCAGTAAACCTTCTTGATGTTTTCAAAGACTTTTTCTTGATAAAATTGGACATAAAAAACGAGTCCTAAAATCAGAGTAAAAAAAAAAAAAAGTGCAAAATAACATAAAGTGCTTAGTGGACTGTGTGGACATACCGTCACACGGACAACAGGGTAAAAAATCAAACCAAGTCCCAGTAAGGGTAAAGGCCACTAAAAAATGAATCTTGTTTACTTTGAGACGAGTTAAATGGAATCTGTGAGCTGGAGCCTTTATCAAAGATAGATAGGGCTCCGTGCCTTCACAGGTTGACAATGGAGTTTATGAATAAACTGTGACCATATCTAAAACTTTCTCAGGTCTCATCTTATCTCTGTAGGCATAATATCTTTCTTTACCAAGGTCTTCGTGAGTGGAGTCATCTCGCTGGTATTCTCAAAGAGACTGGATAATTCAAATTCTTGAAGAGTATTTTTTAAGTACTTAATCCATGGGATAGCTAGCATATTAGTCTGTTTCAGGCAATACCCCACTATTTCCCAAGTAAAACTTAACTCTGGGGTGGGCCAAGTTGTATCCCACAGCAAGACGGGTGCCAAGCCACCCTGTTTTCTAAAAAATCTAGACCAATTTCGTTGTGAGTAATAAAACTCGATGTAGATCTGGGGAGTCCTAAAAGCCTGGTTAAAAATGTATTTTCTGCTGCCTGAAGGGTCTTTGGAGGCATATGCCCCCACACTCCAGCACTGTGTGCGCCCACAGACATTTACTTTTATATAACATGGACAGTTCTTTGGGAGGTTTATGTCTAAATGTTTCGCAAATCTAAATAGAAATTCACATAACACCTTCATTGAGTGGGATTTGTAGGTAATTAAACAGTCTCATCTCAGGTTGGCACTAAATACAATACTCAAACAGCAAAAACTCATTATTTTCATAATAAGTACCTTTCCACTAAAGAATTTCTTTGAGCGGGTAGTCTTTGGTCCACTTGATAAGATGTAAGATTTGCCATTATTAACCTTAAGGTTCAGCCCTGCATAAAATCATAAAACACATCTAAAAGTGCTTGCAGGCCATTTGCAGTGTGATCCAAAAGGACAGCATTGTCCACATATAGTAACACAGGAACTGAACGTGAACCAATTTTCGGGACGTCAGGAGTGCAATTAGTTCAAAAGAAATCAACGGCATTAATATGAAAAAGAAATAAAAAAGGCATCAAACTACAGCATTGTCTCACCCCGTGCGTGACTTGAATAGGAGATGTTTGTTCACCTGTTGCGGAGTAATGAACTCTCATGTTTGTGTCTTGGTGCACTTTTTAGCACACTCGATAAAGGTAAATCTACTCCTGCATGTCCCATAATGTCCCACTGTTCATTTCTGTTCACCAAGTCAAAGGTGCAGCAGAGGTCCATGAAAGCCATATGCATGGCACCTCTCCTGGCCTTGACAAATTTACCCAAGATTAGGGAAAGATTTAGAGCTTGCTCGGTGGTGCCAACTCCTCGGTGGAACCCATATCGCATTTTGGTGGAAAAAGGACTTTTCACTCGCCCATGCTTCTGCCAAAGATTTTCCCAGACGAGTCAAGTAGTGCAATCGGCCGATAATTTTTGGGGACATTCTTGTCTCTTTTCTTGTATATGGGGACTGGGACTGACTGCCTCCATGACTCGATCGTCCCCCCAATTATTATGGACCTAAAAACGTTTATGAGCAACAGGGCCCAGAAATCTAAACTATGGTTAAAAAACTCAGCTGGCAACCCGTCTGGTCCAGCTGCCTTGCCTGTTGCTGAACAGAGTATGCCCATACATAATTTCCCCACTGAGATGGTCTTACTAAATTCAACTAAGGCCACAGAGGTTATAGCAGAGTCAGCTGGGGGTCTTTGGGTATTATCAGGCAATTCAGGGTTAAATATTTTTCCAAAATGAGAAACCCGTCAGTGCTCAACTATATGGCAAACTAACCCCTATTATGTTTGTTTGGTGAAGAAGGGACTATTCACTATTTCCCAGACAGCTCTATTGTCTTTCAGAGCCACTACTTGTTCCAGATCATCCCAGGCGTTCGCTCTCATTTTGGCCTTCCTTTTTTCTATGGCAATTTTGTATTTCCTTCTAGCAGCTCTCACTGTCACTGCATCCTGGGGATTTTATGAGCTACACTTTTTAAAACGTTATAAGTATTTGTGCATTCTGGGTTGAACCATGACCAGACCAGCTGTACCAACCATGGATTATTAATCAGTAAAAGATCAGAAATAGATTTACAAATCTTAGAAAAGCTTTCGCATATGCTTGCTGGCTCACAATTGTCTCCCAAACAGGCTAGGATTGCCATATAATTACTGCTCACCACTTCTGTGAAATTTTTACTTGGGTCAACAAGTTGCCATTTTCTGCGTACCCCCCTGTTTTTAGTATAAGTCATGGGCTGGAATTTACCAGATTTAGGGGGAACTGTAAGTGCGCAAGCTAAAGTGACAGTGACTGGATGATGATCACTAAAAGGGGAGAGGCAGACCTTACAGTTTTTCAACAACATAACCAGGTCATCTGACACAAGGATGTAGTTGATGGTACTTCCTTTGCCACTCCCCACAAAGGTTTGGATATCAACAGGATTTTCAGACATTAATTTCCATTGCAAAGGACAAATTATTGACCGCATTTGTCTGAAAACTTGCTGCTATCCCCTGCCCTTGGCCCCTGGAACTTTGTACTTTGCACACAGCCCCTGGAGGGGCTGCAACACGTTAAAGAGCTGCCCCGCGGTCCCGGTGAGCGGGAGACCGTGTTTGTCTGAAAACTTGCTGCTATCCCCTGCCCTTGGCCCCTGGAACTTTGTACTTTGCACACAGCCCCTGGAGGGGCTGCAACACGTTAAAGAGCCGCCCCGCGGTCCCGGTGAGCGGGAGACCGCGTTTGTCTGAAAACTTGCTGCTATCCCCTGCCCTTGGTCCCTGGAACTTTGTACTTTGCACACAGCCCCTGGAAGGGCTGCAACACGTTAAAGAGCCGCCCGCGGTCCCGGTGAGCGGGAGACCGCGTTTGTTTGAAACTTGCTGAAAACTTGCTGCTATCCCCTGCCCTTGGTCCCTGGAACTTTGCACTTTGCACACAGCCCCTGGAGGGGCTGCAACACGTTAAAGAGCCGCCCGCGGTCCCAGCGGCGCGCGCGGCCCGAAGACCGGGCCAAGGCAGGCCCGTCTTAGCCCGTCATAGACAGACAGAGACTGGACTGGGCCACGGCCCTAACATTTTAAGGGAAAGGTACGGAGGCCGTAATATCTGTTTGTACTTTTGAATTAGTTGGGAGGAGCTATAGTCCTCTCAAAAAGAATACTTTGGACAAACTATTTATAAGCTGTACCCTGTATATGGGCCCGAGTGGGATTGGTGGCAAGTGACTCACGATCTAGCAGGAATTAAAGATCATACATTTTACTCATATTTGGCGAGACAATAGTAGCGCACGGTGGTGATAATTCTAATAAACAAGATGGGGAAGAGAAAGGCCGCAAGCATGCAGTCCACTAAACAACAAAATGCTAATACTCATCCCCAACATACTTTGCTAAGTTATTTAACAGGGGCGATGGGGGCTATTGAGCGTCAGATTGTAACAGTCGAAGAGGCGCTCAAACCGGGTCATTCGGGCTGTATAGATAGAGAGGGTAACACTTCAATTATTCAATTAACAAGGGAAGGGCCTGAGTCACCTCTACCGATAGTTATCAATTCTCCAGGTTCAAATGGCTGTATTGTGAATTTACAGGATAATATCTCGGAAAGTGAACAGGAGCAGGATTTCAACCACCGATCAAGCGAGCTAGAAACCCGGTTAGTCCTATAGGTGACAGAGGAGAGTTTTGCGATATGTTTAGTGACTTTAACCCCAAATCAAGAAAAAGTTCAATAAGAAGGATAAATTACCTGCTAGTTAGAAATAAAACGGGTAAACTAAAACCTACTACTAATTTATGCATCCAGAACGAGGTCATAAATATAAAAGTAAAGCTGGATAACTTGGACAAATTTCTCCGAGAAAGCCTAAGTGTATTATTACATAAAGTTGGTATTATAGAAGAGGTCCTGGCAAGTAAGCTGGAGAAAACGCAGCCTTCAGGTCAGGTGTGCCCCGACGCCCCAGAAAGCCGGGATCACCTTAAAACATCAGGGAAAGAGGTGGTACAACACAGTAACACAAAATGCAGGGCTGCTCCACCTTCTATTTGCCCTATTGTACGTAATATGTACGTCAATAACCCAGGAAATGAGGGTCCCAACAGTTTAAATATACAAAACAAGGAGGTAGAAGCAGTAACACGCTTGGACATACCGCCAGAAGCCACACCATATGTGGTGGTATTAACCAACGTACCCAAACAACAAACTGAGGGGGAAGAACCTTGGGAGACTTTGAGGAACAAGTCACTGCATTGGTTAGGAGGGAGGTCTGGTTTAACTGAAAGGCTTTTTGACGAATTTAAAATGGTTGGGAGAGTGAGCTGGGTGGGAAAGGGGAGAAAGACTCTGCCGGGGGACTGTATGGTATTAACATTTAAGACACCACAATTAGTGGAATTGATTTTGAGTAGAGTTGGCACACATCGTATTATGGGACAAAGTGTTAATGCAGTCCCACTGGGCTTTTTTTACCAGCCTTTTTCACATGCCGCCCCAAGTGTTACGAGACCCCTAACTCAGCATTTTCAGAGTGGGTTTAATCTTCCAACCCAGAACCGTTTTGAGGCTCTGGTAACTCCTGATTCTGTGGATTGACTTCAACCGGCAAAATTCCAACAGCTTGATACTTCAGCCGTAGAATGTGAACCTCCTGACCTGTCTATAATTAAGTCGTCAAACAGCCTCATGAATATTCTTCCTTTAGATACCGGTATGACGGTAGCTAACAAGTGCAACCTCGTTATGGATTGTAACTCCATCGCTGAAGTACTTCTCCCTCACATCAGTCACCTGGAAAAAACATCACTAAAGTGGTTAGAGATGGGACGTGGAAAAGAGGATACAGGATCGAGGGAAAGTTGCCATATTTTATTTTGGAATGTTGCGGGTCTAAATAGCAAGGTGGATAATACGGTTTGGGTCGATTTTATGACTAGGTTTGATATTTTTAGCCTGCAGGAGACCTGGGTGATAGAGCCTGTACATATAAATGGACTATAAAACTTAGTTTACACCAGCTGTGCCCTCATCCCATGGCAGAGCTAAAGGTGGCCTTAGTACTTTTATTTCAAACTATTTGAACATAGAGAAAATTGTTTTTAATAATTCAAATCAGTACTACCACATCATTAGTTTTTACATAGACCAAACTTCCGGTATAGCGTTAGTAAATTTCTATAATAATATTCCATCAGACCAAATACAGGGAGTGATGAGAAATTTGAGTAGTGATCTATATAATTTACAAACCGGCACATCAAAAGAGGTTTGTGTTATTTGGGGCGGAGATTTTAATCTACCCTTGTGTCAGCATGTCAATAATGGGTTATGTGGGTTATCTTATGAACTAGGTTATTGTAGTCCCCACTTTCCCCATACACTTTTTGGCGATTTGTTGAATGATATTATGTTTACAATTGACCTTGGGTTTGTTAATGATTTATGCGCTCCTGTGATTCCTTTTTATCCTACTTTTAATGGAAGAGGCATGTTTTCTACAATTGATTATGTATTAGCCTCACAAAGATTTAATTCATATTTTAGAGATTTTATTACTCATGATATCGCATTGAGCGACCATTTCCCCATTAGTGTTGAACTAAAGTTACAGAATAAGCCAGTGAATAATAGAGGCACTTCAGACCATGCGGTGAAAAACATCTCACTGGGTAGACAAAATGGTTATGCTCTTAAATGGGAAAAAGTGAATCATGAGGTTTTTACTAGTAGGGTGGCTATAAATTGTAAAGATATGTTTTTAATGTGTCTGGATGATAGATCTTCGCACCAGGAAATTTTAGAGAATTTTTATGTAATTACAAATTTTATTAAGAAGCACTGTATGTGTGTATAAAGGGAGACAGTAAACAAAACAAGGGCTGGTTCGATACAAGTTGCACTAAAGCATATTCCAATTTGAAAAAGGCCCTCCACGCTAATGTGAAAAACCAGGCTGATATAAGAGTAGCGAGATGTGAATATAAGAGCGCACAGAAAATAAGAAAGACCGCTCTAAAAGAGGAAGCATGGCAAGCCCTACGAGATGCCTCGGTCAATAAGGATCCCTCTGCATTTTGGAAGGCAGTTAATGCTCCCTTTCTGGCAGATAAGGACAATGCCGCCATTGAAATTGCCATTTCCGAATCCGAGTGGATTCAACACTACTCCAGCTTATATAATAACCCAATGATGGAAGACAATGTAACTTTAATGACCGGGGCTGATAACATGGAATTCACAATCCCCACTGATCAATTATTGCACTTTACGCTAACTGAGGTTAATTCGGCCATTAACGCAAGCAGGGGAGGGAAAGCGGCAGGTCCGGATGGGGTTCCCGTTGATATTTTTAAATCCAACGTAGCACTTTGGGGTCCATTTTTAACTCAGGTTTTTAATGCATGCGGCTCAAAGGGTTTCTTACGTACATGGTGCGAATCGATAATAGTACCGATTTTTAAAAAAGGGGATAGGGATAACCCTGCATGCTATCGTCCAATTTCACTTTTGGATTCCACAGTGAAGATAGTAGGGCGGGTTTTATTAAATAGGCTGCAAACTTGGGCTGAGGAAGATTCAATTTTACGCGACCTGCAATATGGGTTTCGTAAAGGTATGGGCACAATCGAACAGGGCCTAAATTTACATATTATCTTAGAAAAATATACTAAAGCAAAAGGAGAAAGACTATTATTTAACATTTGTCCATCTAACGGCGGCATTCGATTGTGTCATACATGAGAAGCTCTGGGTGATCTTAGAAGGGATGGGCATAGATGCTGCAATTATAACATTCTTAAAACAACTGTATTCTGGGGCGAAGGCACGAGTTCGCTATGGGAGAAGCGGCGAATGCACTGGACACTTCAGGGTAGGAAGAGGAGTTAGACAGGGATGTATCCTTGCCCCAATCCTCTTCTCGCTTTATATAAATAACTTAGAAGCAGTTCTAGTGCAAGAGTGCAAGGACTTGCCAATGGCAGCTAATCGACCCATACCGGCACTCCTGTATGCGGACGATGCGGTATTGATGGCCCGTACACCCCGAAGTCTGCAAAGGATGGTGGATGTCTTTTACAAATTTTATGACAAACCTGGGTCTGGCTGTCAATTGTTCAAAAACTTTTACTATGTTCTGTGGGGTAGGTTTTAAAAAGAAGATAAGGACTTTATTCATTGACTCAAAAGCAATTGAAGTCACCAAGACTTTTTCTTATTTGGGGATCCTATTTGATCAGATTGGTACCTGGGCCTCGGCAATTAAAATTAGAAGGTTATTATTTGTTAAATCATTGATGGCCCTCTTTAATTTCAGCAAAAAATTAGGTAGACGTGCCCCAGTAGAAATTTTACAGATATACAGGGCTAAATGCTTGTCGATCGCGACTTATGGAGCCGGTATCTGGGGTTACGCTGGGGTCCATTCTCTGCAGCTTGCAGAAAACAAGTTTCTGAGGTCTCTTTTATCTGTTCCGGCCAGTACTTCTGCTTATATATGCCATCGGGAATTAGGCATCCTATTCTTAGAAGATGTCATTAAAATACAGCCAGTATTACTATGGCATAGAATTTGGACCACCGAGGAGATTTCCTTGAATCGACTAATATTGAAGGATATCCTACTATGTGATGGTATTAGAAATATAAAATGGCTGGCATACATTAAAACCTTTATGTCTAAAATAGGGCACCCAGAATACTATATGGACCCAGATAATTTGTTAAACGTGTCCAGGAAAGAACTTAAATCTATATGTTTACAATATCTGGATGAGTCTAGAACTTCCACAGAACTGAAAAAATCAACGGTGCACGCACATTTTATGACATTAGCGACCCCATCTATACAGTTTTATCTTGTTTTAACTACTAGTGATTATGATAGATTTCTGTTGTGTCGTTTTAGACTAAATGTTTTACATCGTTTATTAAGTTTCCCTTGGTAAATGATTGGGCGCGGGACTTAATTAATTGCCCGTGTGATGATATTTCGGTGCAATCTTCGATACATATCTTATTCTTCTGTAAATTTTATACCACCCCTAGGAGGAGATGGATTGTCCCGATACTTAAAAAACTTGGCCTTAAACAATGTAAACCTGCATACCTGACCTTGCAAATGTTAGATGATGTGTTTATAATCGCTTCTGTGACTGCTTATTTAAAGAAAGTTTTTAAGATGCGTAAAACAATCTCGTTGGGAGTTGGTAAACTATCATGAAATTGTATTTTTTAATTTTTAATCTTTTCTTAGTCATTTAATACATGTACTGTGCTTTTATGGTTACTATGACAGTTACTGAATAAAGAATTTTGACTTGACTTGACTAATATTATTCTTGTTAGTGCTTCTCCATATACCAGTGCATGAAGTGACCAGCAGAATTGCCCAGCCCCACGTTAATTCCACAGATATGGCTCCCACTTAAGGTGCATTTGGTTATGTTAAAATCACCCGCCCTTAGGAGGGAAACCCCATTTGGTTCTTTATCTATTTGGTCCCAGTATATGAGTTCTATGTTCTCAACAATCCCAACCAGTTATATCCCAAAATATTTATAGTAAAAATGATTTAAAATTATATTAAACTCTTTAGAATAAGATATCTTCACTAATTAGAAACAAGGGTTAAAAGAGATCCTTTACTTGGACGTTTCCAACCGCAGTTGATACAAAGACTAAAAGCCCACCCTTCCCACTTCCAGCAGGTGAAGAGACTGCAGGTGAACAGAGGGACCTTAACCCATTTAATGAAATGTGGTCATAGGTCCATGTCTCCTGGCAGCATATGACGTCAAAAGCCTCGATAAAACTTAACCATTCACTATTGGAAATCTTTTGTCGGATTCCTGCACATTCCAGAAAGGAACCAAAGGCCCTTTATACACTGTGTGGGAGGGGTGTCTTCGGTTAGTACAGATTCCTTCTGGATCTGGTTCAGGGGGAGTTCACCTGCAGTGATCATGGTTACCAGTGGCTCTTTTATATTGCTAATATCTGGCAAACCATCCTCTAAAAACCTAGTTCTGTCCTAAGTTGGGTAACCGATGGACCTTTTAGGGGAGAGCACTGTGTTTGGCTCAGATATAAATGAACCCTCTTTCTGGAAACATTGCCCCTTTAAATAAGTAGCGTGTAAATCAAGTCAATCATTTACACCCAGCTCCAAGAGCAAATGGAATCTGTTGTGAGTCGGGATCCTGTAGGCTCTCAATGATTCTGCACGAGGACGGGGCAGAGAAACAATCCTTTACCCGGGCCACCTGATACAAGGAAGCAATAGAAATACTGCAGTGGGACAAGAGAAAGAAAATCAGGAAGCCCTTCAACATCACTCCTGCTACCAGATTTGATCAGTTGATGCACCAGCTCCAGAAATCTGCAGCTGCCCACAATACAGTCCCCTTCCAGTGCCCTTGGGGAGGGCCCAATCCGCACGACTCTCCTTACCATGAGGATATCATCATACTCCCAGTTAGTCAGGGCAGAATCTCTCACGAGCCAGTGACAACTTTAATTTGTAGGGCCGTGTAATTTTCATCAGTTTGCGATGGGACGGCGGTACCATGACCAGCACAGCCAAATAGAGCAGCAATCTGGTGGCAAATGTAAAACCTGGTGTGGATGTAGACAGCTGGGCCGGGAGGGATGGTTGTTAATAGCTGGCGGGTCTTTGGCCCCTTTGCTTCTGAATTCAGCATGTGCCTGGGGGCCCTTCCATGCTATATCATGCAGCGTTACTGTAGCAGGAGCAGTGGTTTTCAGAGAGGTGGTGGGGACCATTTTAGTGCATAAATTCTGGGGCTGGTTTTCGTCCCTCCCATGGGTGTTCAGGGTACTAAATGTGTTTATTAATTCATGTGAGGACGTAGGGACATGGGGCTGGAAAAGTCTTACTCTTAGAGACTAAATCCTTAATCACCCCTTACAGGGCATTTAGTCTTTCCAATAATGGTGCAATGGCAAAACTAAGAAGCCCCTTAAATTTATCTACTATCTTTTCCCCAAATAAATCTAACTCCACATGGTCAATGACTTGTATCACTACTAGAGGAGAGACTGGATGGTCTGGGGATCCAGATGTTGAGAGTTTCGCTGGATTTATCTAGTTTTTGGACCTGGTTTTACAGTAATAGCTGGAAATGGACCTGGTTTCATTTTACTTCTCCTTTTCACCCCAGGTTCACATGAGTTATGGTAGAGACCAGGACCATGGCCGGACCCGGGATCAGATGTGGCTGTCGATGGAGTAGGTGGACTGGATGAGACAGATACTGGTTCTCTGTCTGTCTTCCCCCCTGGCCCAAGCACGACAGCCATGGGAGGAAATGTATTTCCTGGAACTACCTTGGCGGTGGCAGATTTGGCATGTTGTGAGAGACTCAGCCGAAAGATGGCAGGGCTTGGGCCATCTCCCAGCCCAAGGGACAGCTGTCTCTCCGCCATTTCAATCTCCTTGGATACCACGCTGACAGCCTGCATCAGGAATGAATCCAAAGTAGTGACAGTTTTAGGGCTAGTTGTAACAATATCCCTCCCATTTGGCAGCTTGTGTTTGCCCATGGCTTGTGTAAGTAAAGGTCAAAAGTCACTCTGACAATATCAAACCAAAAAAGAATCAATAAAGGATCAAATAGGCTTGCTGGGATGAAGCCAGTGGCCTTACCTCCACCACTTTTCGCAGGGACCTGCTGCCTCCTCCACCACACACACCCCTAGTCTTGACTATCCAAAGGTGTACCAGCTTAGGGCCTTCAGACAGTCTCTGTACTCTGAGCCGGGTCTGAGAAACTTTGGCAAGTCATTTCTTCATCCGTTGTCATCTGATGGGAACTCCCTGGTATCTGGTGCAGCTCAGGTCAGCCGCCCAAACACAGTACCAGTGAGAGCTAGCGCTGTCGGCGGTGCAAGCAGGATACTGGCTAAGCTGCGAGCGGGATTGGCTGAAAGATCCCATGAAGCCCCAGTCTTCTTGGTAAAATTACTCCAACCGACTCAAAATGGGACAAAAGCCTGAAAAGTGTATGGGCCCCCCTCCTCCCCCTCGGGGGAGAAGTCTCTGCTCTCATTACCTCGCTCTCCTCCCTAGGGCCCCTGGAAGACTAGGCAGCCAGCACGAACACGAGCGTAGCAGCCTCGGTGACGGTGGCCATCATGGTGAGGGCTTTCCCACCTCTCCCATCTCCTTTGGCGTGTGATGCATGGGTGTGTGGGTGGGCTCGAGTACATCGAAGGGGTAGGTAAAGCCTTACGCTAACTCTGAATCATGTGATGTAATACTCCACGGTACTCAGTCACCATGTTCTCTCCCACCAATTGCTCTTACACCAGGTCTTGCCCCGCCATGTGGTCTCCCTCTCTTTGCTCTCCAGTAAGTGCTCATCTACCATGTAAGCTCTAAGCCTTTGCTCTCTCATGGGTTTTCCCACCATGTGACTTCCCACCATTACTGTCCCACAGTGAGCTCTCCGTCTATGTGCTCCACATTTGTGAGGGGAATGCTACAATTACACATGCAAACTAGAGTTTTTCATGAATGTCATATTGCACTAAAATCAATGGAAAAACCTATATCAGATAAAAATCTTTTTACAGAGGAGTCTTTCTTTGTTATCCGCCATTGCCTTTGAGTCAGGCCCATAATTATGATGTAGGCTTTTTATAGCGGTAAGCATCCACAGCAGTGTGTGCTAAAGGATTTAAAACCTTAGGGTGGGGAAATAATGCCTAATTGGAACACTCTAGGGCCACTGGAATTATGCAGCAGGGGAGCACAAATTATGCAGCAGGGTTGACTAAATTATGCGACAAGAATAGGTAATTAATGCAACACAGGGTTTGATATTATTGCTTCATTATTTTGTAATTTTTGCACAAAGATTTCACCTCATTTGAACTAGTTTAACAATCAAACAGAGAAAAAAGCAATAGAAAAATGACCATTTAACCTTTGCAAAGGGCCTTTCACAGCGCGTTCAAATCTACATCACCACGTTGTTAGTAACTTCTTAACTGTTTGAACTAGAAACTATTTTTTTGTTAAAATCTGCAGATTATGTGGTAGATGATGGATTATGTGACCAAATGCAGCAAATCCATAATCATGCAAAAAAAAGCCATGGCCACAGAATCACTTAATTCCAGTGGCCATGACTATAATATAGGGAGCCCCACTGAAGCCGATTGAGTGCCGGGGGACAAAGATTTCCATTTTAGTCCTGCTGTTCCAAAATGCCATTGCCTGTTTTCGTGATTCTCCCTGTTTAATTGACAACTTTATACGCTCAATGGGCGAATTCAATAAGTCAAACGAAAGTAGAAAAATGTAAATAAACTGAATTGATTATTTATTTATTTTGTAATTCTCTTTGGTAATCGGGTTTACACTCCCCTTCAGCAAAGTTAGGGGAAGAACAGTCTTTTTAGAAACGTCTGGTTGAGAGAAGGAGGCTGAAAGAGAATCTCTGGTGCACAAAGATGTTTATTCATCGCATCTGTCAGGTGAGAGCTAGTTCCTGCCCCACTGTGCTCCCTATTGTGGTTGGGTTGTGGAAGATGACAACAGCCTTATTGCCCTTAGCTGCTGGGTAATAATGGCTGCTGATTACTCACCCCTTGTTATGCACCCATGGCTCTGGCTCGATGCATAACTGCCAGGAGTGTCATTAGCATGATTGCTCACAGTTGTGGACAATAACATTTAATTAGCTACCTGTATAGGATGATGAAATTACGACTCTATGTTCAGGTACCCCTACACATTGGCTCAGTAAGTGTTCGCATGTGCCCCTATTTCCCCTCGTCTACATGAAAGCGCCACACCAATCCTGAAGCCCTCACGTCCCTGTATGCATCATTTCCGAGTTTATTGAAAGCCTAAAAAGAAAAGGGAAAACTAATAAAACCTCCAAAAGGTGTTTTAATACGAGCCAGAGCGGTATTTACTTCAGCGGAGTGCAGAAAGTATCGTTCTCCCTCACACTGTAATATGCCATCGGAATCGTTTAGAATGTGATTTAGGAGCCCATGATGTGCAGTGTGAGACCTGCTAGTGTGAGATCCCAGCAGGTAATTAGTCAGTAACTCATTTATATGAAACAGTGATGGGCTGTAAGCTGGTATCGGATGCCCACGTGGTAAACACTATATCTGAAGGCAAGCCTTGCCAGAACAAGTGATGGCTCAGGATCCTGCAGCTACAAATAGAATTAGGCTGTGAGACTTTTGTATGCGAGCTGAGCTATACAAAAGGACCTTCTATGTAAAGAAGATATCTGTAATACCCATTAAAGCAACAGCAGTGACAATGATATTTTACCAAAATATTAGATTGTAGTAGGACAAAGGTAAAACATTTGTTTGTATTTTAGGCTCCAACTAACCCACATCGTGTACTACACATACAGACACGCACAAGCACAACTATCCAGTCGCAGCTCCTGGAGGAAGTGCTGCTGGGCGGTGGGGCGGGGCGGGGGAGGGGCAGGGTGGAGGGTAGTAAACTCCGGCAAAAGGCCGAACGGAGTTAAGTACATAAATAAATAAATAAAACAAATTACATTGCGCGCGCCGCTTCGCCATTTGGCGTTGCAGCGCGCGCAATGTAATTCGTTTTATTTATTTATTTATGTACTTAACTGCGTTCTGCCGTATGCCGGTGTTTACTACCCCCCGCCCTGCCCCTCCCCCGACCCGCCCCCCCGCAGCACTCCCTCCAGGAGCCACGACTGGTTGGCACAGATACAGACACACAAAACACACACATAATCACACACACACACGCGCACACACGTGTACACACACACAAGTAAACACAAACCACAAAGACGCTGCGTTTTGGGCGCTATCTTTCAGATAATCTGTATGATTGAAATGAAGTGCCCATTGTGGGGTCAGGGATGGTGTTATCCTCAAGATTAGATGAGGAAATGAGTCCCTAAAGATAAGATTGAAAACAGCATTTCAAATAACTATCAATGAATAGAAACTGATTCAAAGGGAGTTTCAGATCAGTAATATGTTATTAATGTAATAAAGTGCAATACAGAAGGTACATTTTGGTCAGTCTCAATAAAGTCATAAGACATAGAAATCAATTACCATAAAGGCTCTAAGGACTCGTTTATGTATTTTTGCCTTAGGGCAGCGCAGCAGGCCTTACTGCTGTGCTGCCCTATGGCTAAATAAAGAGCAGGAATGCGCTGTATCTAAAGATACAAAGCGATACCAAAGGGGATGATGGACGGAGCGCTAGAGCAAATCAAACACTCACCCCCAGTCAACTGATCTGGGTTTAATCCATCATCATTCTTTAGCTCACTCCACCACCCCAGTTCAGACATGGCCATATGCAAATCAGTCTGACCCTGTGCCTCATGGGAACAGTCCAGCCCGAACTGCCAAGCCATGTCTTCCCTGGACCGGAAACAAGCATCCTGGGGCCGGTTTCGGGTTCAAAACCCTCATCAGCCAGGCTATCTTGAATCCAGTGGCAAAGTGAGCAAGGGACCCACGTCTGGGCATACCCTGCCAACTTAGGGCGAACAAAGCGATACTCAAAGGGGATGATGGACGGAGCGCTAGAGCAAATCAAACACTCACCCCCAGTCAACTGATCTGGGTTTAATCCATCATCATTCTTTAGC
This sequence comes from Calotriton arnoldi, assembly GCA_963921515.1. Taxonomy (NCBI): domain Eukaryota; kingdom Metazoa; phylum Chordata; class Amphibia; order Caudata; family Salamandridae; genus Calotriton; species Calotriton arnoldi. The sequence goes on along the minus strand of CAWUFW010013958.1, from coordinate 43,396 downwards.
TCACTCCCACCACCCCAGTTCAGACATGGCCATATGCAAATCAGTCTGACCCTGTGCCTCATGGGAACAGTCCAGCCCGAACTGCCAAGCCATGTCTTCCCTGGACCGGAAACAAGCATCCTGGGACCGGTTTCGGGTTCAAAACCCTCATCAGCCAGGCTATCTTGAATCCAGTGGCAAAGTGAGCAAGGGACCCACGTCTGGGCATACCCTGCCAACTTAGGGGCGAACAAAGCGATACCAAAGGGGATGATGGACGGAGCGCTAGAGCAAATCAAACACTCACCCCCAGTCAACTGATCTGGGTTTAATCCATCATCATTCTTTAGCTCACTCATCCATCATCCCCTTTGGTATCGCTTTGTATCTAAAGATACGGCGCATTCCTAACCTTTTCTCCTGCGCCAGGGTACAATAGGCTGCCGTGTGCCAATGCAGGCACCTTTGCACCATGGTGCAAGGGTGCCTGCGTTGAGGGGATGATTGTTTTTGTGCAGGAAGGAAATCTTCCTGCACAAAAACTATCACAAGAGGCTTTTTCCTTTTTCTATGTGTGCTGCAGGATGCAGCACACATAGAAAAAGGAAAAACGAGGATAAATAAAGATATTTCTCCTTGTTGTGCCTTCCTTATGCCTCCCTGGGGAGGTGTAAGCTTTTGGCGCTGCCTCAGATTTACGATTTCTCGTACATATAGGGCAGTGTCAAAATACCATGGATGTTGCTGGGAATGCCCCCAGCAACACCCCTGGAACGCCTCTTTAACGCAGAAAACTGCGTTAAAGAGGACAATATTTACGGGGGCGTGGTCTCGCGCCGAAGCAAGATGGCGGCTTTTACGTGAGCTCCGCTCGGACGCGGAGCTCCTCTTCAATATATAGCCGTCCTGCTTAGATTCCGGCAGGTTTTGGAGGCGTAATTCAGCCTCTAAACACTCGGAGCGGCATACGGAGCCGTTTCCGACTTCTTTGGGCTCTCGACAGCAACTCTGCAGCAGCGGTGATGATTTGCCTCACATAAACGCGAGCGGCCGCCATTTTGTGCTTGCCGCTCGCCTGCTCTCCTCTGAGGTAAATCCGGCGTTTTCTTCGGTGGATGCGCAGCAGCGTGTTTCTTCTTGTACCTGCCGCCTACCTCTGTGTGTTTGCCTCTGGATTATTAATGCCCACTTCATTGAATGCTAAAGAGAGAGTGGCTCTGTCGGGTTCACTTCATTGAATGCATCGTTTTTCATTCATTGTGGGATCTTCCATGCAGTACTTATGGAAATGGCTCTCTTTTTCATTACGTGTGCCTAATTTTGGATTTCTCACGCAATAATTCCAGTTAATGCTTTAGTGCACGTGGTCTACATGGATTAGAATGTGTTTATTTTTCATTCTATTTTTGAGCACCTTGCATCTTCCTTATATCTCGGTGTAGTGCTGCCTGAATATCTTCGCTGCATCTCTCCTCCTTTGTGATAAGCTGGCGTTTTATCTTCTGGGGAGAGTGTCACACGTTTTCTTTCTCTGACTAACTGGCATTTTTTTTTCCTCGTACTTATTTCTATATGCTGTGCGACTACTAAGCTTATGGGCAGACTGGGACCTCTTCTAAAAGTTACTCATCGCCCTTCACGTTGTTTTAAAATGACCAGTAAGGTTCCACTCTCTGTCAGAGCTATGTCTTCGGGTGCTAAGCCCAAGAGATCTAAAAATGACCCCCCCTCCCCCATTTTATCATCTCAAAATCCTGTTTTGGATACTATTTTGGATGAAGTGAGGGGGTTGAAATCTTTTATGTCCACAACTAATGAGAAGCTTCAACAAATAGAAGATCGGTGGATTAGTATGGAGGCTAAGGTGCTTGACATGGAGCAACGCATCAGTGACTTGCATGATGTAACAACCAAGATCCCTTTTTTGGAGCAGGAAATCCATCGTCTCAAGCTTCATACTGAAGATCTTGAAAATCGCAATAGGCGTAACAACCTGCACCTTTATGGTCTGCCGGAAAATCTTGAGGGTCCAGATATTCTTCTTTTCCTGAAACATTTTTTGACAGAACTTTTAAACCTTCCTTTGGATCCTCCACTTAATATCCAACGTGCTCATCGCCTTGGCCATTTTCAATGAAATGCTTCAAGACCTAGAGGAATTATAATGTTGTTTCTTGAATTTACTGATCTCATGCGTGTTCTTTCAGCAGCTAAAGTGAAGCGTCGTCTCATATGGTCTGGTCACACAGTCTATCTATCACAGGATCTCTCTAATGCCACCAATGCAAGAAGAAAGGAATTTTTGTCTCTTCGTCCTCAGATGAGACAACTGAACATTTGTTATGGCATTCTCCACCCGTTTGTGTAAAATTACTCATGAGGGCTCGACACGTTCTTTTGATGATCCTTCTAAATTGAAGTCCTTTCTCCAAAGTCTTTCAATGAACTCTGTTGATGGTTCTTCCCATCATTCCTAATTTCCCTGCCTCTTCTCTTTTTCTAATTCTCTTTGGCTGTTCATATTGCTATTTTTTTTTCTTTCTTATCCTTCTCTCTGTTGTTCCGTCTGCTTACGGTGCCGTTGCGCCCCATGCTTCATTCGATACCTTTCCCTCTAAGATCTGGACTCCTTTCCTTGATCTATCTTCTATTTTCTCTATTTTTTATTTTTTCTCCTGTTGCCTGTTCTCCTTCAGGTCTGGATTCTTTTCCTTGTTCAGCTTACTTTTCTAATCTCTCTATCTCTCTATCTTCACTTTCTTCTACTCGTTTCCTATTACTCTATTTTTCTTCTATTTTTTTCAATGGTGCATTTCCATTTTCGATTTTTGGTATATTTGTTTGTCTTTCATTATATTTCTTTAAGTGCTTGTTTTTCTTTATTATGCTGTTTGATGTTTATGTCTTTTATTGTTATTTGCTACAGTACAGTTTGTTTGGTGTATTCCTATAACATATGGTGTCTTTCTGTTTCCAGTTGCCCTCCTGAAGTGTATCATCTCCATTCGTGTATTATCCTCCCTTCCCGCCATTATGTGTAATGCTGTCACGTGGAATGTCCGTGGTCTTGGAAACCCCGTCAAACGTCAAAAGGTACTCTCTCATTTGTCTAAATTGAACTCTCATGTCTCATTTATTCAAGAAACGCATTGTAATGATATAGAGTCACTTAAATTGTAAAGACAATGGGTGGGTCAAGTTGTTTATTCTCCTGCTCCTAACCGGAAAGGTGGTGTTGCTATACTTCATAAATCGATTCATGCACAAATTTTAGCTACACAATGTGATAGTGATGGACGCTGGGTAATGGCTAAGGTTGTTATACAGAATAAAGAACTTGTTTTATTGAATATTTATGGCCCTGTTAAACCAGACCCACCCTTTTGGAATAGTATTAAGATCTTACTCTCCTCTATTGATGGTCCGAATATTATTGTTGCTGGGGACTTTAACCAATGGTTAGACCCATTTTCAGATAGGCAATACAAATGTAAATTTAATCCTGATAAAACCCATAAATCATTTCAATCTGCCATTGCCTCTCGTTCATTATACGATTTTGGAAGACCTGTAACCCTGACAATCTTGAGTTCACTTTTTTTTCTAATGTACATCATACTCGATCCAGAATTGATTACATTTTGGTTAGTAAACCCCTACTCCCATCTATTCAATCCTCTGAAATTGGATCTATTTTTATTTCTGATCATGCCCCCGCTTTTGCTGCTTTTGACCTCTCCATGAGTTCTCCAAAATTTGGTCGTTGGAAACTTAACAATTTTTGTTGACAGATAATGCTTTTGTATCTGAAGCTATTACTTTTATTAATGAGTTTTTACTATTAACAACCCTTTGGATACATCTATCACTAATAATTGGGATGCCTTTAAAGCTTCTTTCCCTGCTTTTGCTATTTCATACTCAGCAAAAAAGAAGAAAACCGCTAAAGCCAAGTATACAACTTTACTACTGCTACTTAAATTGTTAGAACATAATTACTTTACGTCTAGATCTTCATCTGTTCTCCATGATTTAATTAAGGCCAAATCTGCTCTTAACAAGCTTGCCACAATTGATGCATGTAATGTTCTTCTCAAAATTAAATCCAAATATCATGGGGGTCAGAATAAAGCTGGCAAGATGTTAGCCAATTATCTAAAAATTAAATCTGAACGAAAAATATTGGTCCTATTTTAAATGAATTTACCAATAATTTAGCGACCTCTGATGAAGATATTGCCTCTGTTTTCCATAATTATTATCAATCATTATATTCTGATGATACGAATCCCTCTAGTCAAAATTTACATACCTTTTTTTCTGGCCTCCCCAACCCCCCTTCGATTCCTGATAATAAATTTCAATTACTAGAGGGAGAGGTTACTCTTCAAGAGATTATAGTAGCCATTAAATCCTTGAAAAAATCGAAAGCACCAGGTCCTGATGGTCTCTCAGTTGAATTTTTTTCCACTTTTTCCTCTATTTTTGTTCCCAAATTACTGGCCCTTTTTAATTCATTCATTGCAGATTCCAAGGCTTCTGGCTCCTTTATGGATGCTTTGATTGTCCTTATTCCCAAACCTGATAAGGATCATTCCCTCTGTAAAAATTATCGCCCCATATCCTTAATTAATTATGATTGTAAGATATTTGCTAAAATCCTCGCCTCCCGCCTTGAGAGTATTATCCCACTATTAGTTAAGACGGATCAAGCTGGTTTTGTTAAGGGCAGATTAGCTTCGGACAATGCTCTGCATGTTTGCTAATGTCATCTCCTTCGGGAGGAAGTACAAATCCCCGCTTGCAGCATTGTCCTTAGACACCGAAAAGGCTTTTGATCGTATAAACTGGCAATTCATGTTCAATACACTTCAATGGTTTGGTTTTGGTCCAAATTTTATTTCTTATGTTAAATTGTTATATTCTTTTCCTCGTGCTAGTATCTTTGTTAATAATCATTTTTCTAAATCTTTCCCGTTATATAGAGGCACACGCCAAGGTTACCCCTCTCGCTCCTTGTTATTTGTTTTATGTCTTGAACCTTTCCTTGAACGTATTCGAATTAACCCATGTATCTCCGGTTTTTCACATAATTCTATAGAAACAAAATTATCAGCATATGCTGATGATATTCTGGTGTACATGGCTGATCCTAATACCTCTCTCCCTCCCTTTTTGGATGAGGTTCGGTTATATTCCAGTATCTCTGGATATAAGTTGAACTTCTCTAAGACAGAAGTTCTACCCTTGAACTCTTTTTGTTATCAATATATGTTTAACAATACCAATTTTACTTAGTGTCCCACAAAAATTAAATATCTTGGTATTTGGTTTTCCTCTACCCTATCTACCACCATTAGTTACACGTTTAATGCTCTAACGTCCAAAATACAATCGCTCCTCCTCTCCTGGTCCCCTCTTCACTTGTCATGGTGGGGTAGATTAGATACCATTAAAATGATGATTGTGCCACATGTCCTTTATACACTATCCATGTTACCTTTCCGGATTCCTGTTTCATATTTTTCTCAAATTAATTCTATTTGTACAAAGTTTTATGGAATAACAAACACCCTCGCATTGCTCTTATAAAACTCAAACGTCCCAAAACAGAAGGCGGTGTACGCTTTCCTGATTTTAAATCGTATTATTTTGCATTTTTAATTTGCCAATACTTTGCCTTAACTTATGATTTTGCAGATATCCCTATCCCTCGTTGGATTGTCTTTGAGCGCTCCCTTTTGAAAGAATTTTCTTTTCAAAATATAATATATATGTCTAATTGCACTTTTTATCAGATAATCCTATTTTAAAATACTCCCGACACTTATTATATGACATTTTTTCCGATGGTCTAAACCCATATCAATGTTTTTTGTCCTCCACTATTTGGTACAATAAATTTATCAAATATAAATGTAAATCATTTTATTACAAGCATTGGAAGGAGAAGGGAATTATCTTTAATTATCAACTAATTCAACATAACTCTGTTATTCCCTTCCATGATTTACAACTACAATATGATCTACCTGACTCATTTCTTAATGAGTATCTCTTAATATCAACATCTTTGCAGTCATACTTAGCTTCCCCCTTACTCACTCCATCTTCACCGTTATATAACATTTCTCAGGATCATAGGCCTAAGGCTGCTTTTATTTATAAGTTATTGTTATCACCAGTTACTGAACGACCTAAATCTAATGTTGAATTACTCTGGGAAACAGACTTATCTCTGTCACTCTCTATCTCTTGTTGGGATAAATTATGGCTCAAGTTATTTAAAACTTCTAATGCCGCACGTATTACTCAATCTCTGTACTTTATCTACAGTAGAGCTGTTTTTACCCCTGTCTATATATCCAAGTTTTCCCTACTTCCTCCTCCCTATGTTGGTCCTGTTCTGATTCCATCGGGACTTTAATTCATCAACTTTATGACTGTTTTAATGTATTGAAGTTTTGGCAATCTATTTGGTCTAAGTGTATGACAATATTTCAATGTAATATTCCTTTAACAATACAAAATGTTTTTCTAGGTTCCTCCTCCTCTGATTTTGATGCTCCTAATCATATTACTTTGCTGTTTGATTTGTTTATTGCTCTGGCATTTAAAGTGATTTTGTCCTGTTGGAAAGATAACTCGAAACTTTCTGTATTAACTTGGTGGAACTATATTTGTGACGAACACAGAATTTCTACTGTTTCTTCCCTTACTCTTTCTCAGAAAATTAAATCTGACCTCCTTTGGTTACCTCCTTTACATCTTATCTTTCTACACTTGCACCTGCACCTTAATTTCTTAATTTTTCTTAGTTTTTCACTCTTCCGAATTCCTCTTTTCTTTCTTTCTTTCTCTCTTCTTTTCTTCTCTTCCATATCTCTTTTCTTTCCTCTTTCTTCCTTCTAACTTCCTTTCACCTATTCTTATCTTCTTCATTTTGAATTGAATCACTTGTTCATGTTTTTTTTTCTAATATATTAATGGTTATATTTTACTCATAATGTGTTCATTTGATGTTTCACTTTTTCTGAAAATTCAATAAAATTATAAAAAAAGGGGACAATATTTACAAGGCAGCATTAAGCCAAAAAGTGGCTTGGTGCTGCCTCGTAAATATGGAGCATGCTCCTTGCCACGGAACGTAACAAAAAGTGACGTTCCGACGGCGCAAGGAGCCTCATAAATGAGGCCCCAAGTATTTAAATAGAGGCAGCAATGAGCAAAGACTTGAAAATAGACTCAGAATATGCAGCAAATCAACAGAAAATCAGCCAGTCTCCCTAGTAGAGACCCAAAGAAATCTGTCTCACCCCCAGATTGAGGGCCTTTTGTAAAAGTTTTCAGCATATAAAGCTCTTGTAATCACAGTCAGCATGGGATGAGCAAATGCAGCAATACAACATGATATCATAACACAGCACGAAAACGTCATATACCACCATCCTAGTACTATCCATTAAAATAAATATTAATATGCCCCTGCTGACCTAATGTCATCGTAGGTGTCAGAACACATCTGGGTACACAAACAATTAAATACTCATAAATGATAGTCTACAGTGGGAAAAGCCATGAAACGTATGTGAAGGTTTCGCTGTAGGTCTTGGCTGTGCTTAATTTGTGCCGGTGCTTTCCGGTGCTCAGCACCAGCACTTATTTCCCTGGTCCGGGGCTGTTGAATCAATTTTCCCTCCCTGGGCATTGGGCAGTCCTACCAAGTACCACCCATCATGGATTAGACTAATGCATTTTAGTGCTGGTGTCCGCATCACCGCACTAAAATGCATTAGTCACACATTCACATCTACCCGAATTGAATGCGAATGAAGCGCTGCGGCCTGCACATAATTAAAAAAGAAAAGCGCTGCTGCTGCGCTCCCCATGCAATTCATTTACCTGCCTCGGAGCTCAGAATAGATGGCCCAGGGGATTTGAACTGTCTTTTGACACATTGTTTTCGAAACGGCACCGGAAATAAAAAAAACACGAATCTGTCTTGTTGAGGGCCGACCTCAGCCTCTGGGACAAGTGGTTCCGGTGCATTCTTCCCTGGAGGCGGAGCTTAGAATCTGCTCTGCACCGGGCGGGCCCAGCTCACATGGATTTGGGCCTGCTTTTCATGTTTTCCACACAAAGTGCACATTCCTGTTGAATGTCCAGGTGGCAGTTTCAGCCTGGATTCACAATTTTCTTAACTGCTGCTGCCCCATACCGGACAAGTGGTGCTGTTTGCGACCCATTTTGATTAGAGTGGGCATTACCACCTCAAACCATGCACTCCTCTCTGGCCTGCTGCTGCAGCAGCTCCTGGAAATCATGGTTTCGCCAGTCCTTCAAGCCTCTGTTGTGGCTGGCACAGGCCGATGCACAAGCACTCTTGTCTTGCCACCGGGAATTGCTGCTGCCGCCGGAGGAATTACAGTAAGGAACAGCCATGACCTTCTTGACATGTGCTGCCCTGAGTGCCCTCCTGCTTTTGGAGGTTTGCTGGCGGCTATGCCAGTCACAGTGAGAGCTGGCGCTGAGTGTCTAAAGACCGAGTCGCAGCTCGGAAGACAGCGTGCCATGCCATGCCCTCTCACAGCAACTTAAATCTATAGCTGCATATTAGATGCAAAGCAGTACATTACTATCTGCAGAGAAGAGAGCCAGCATCGTCTCTTTCACTGCAGCAGCCGGCCCTCTAAGACCGGCAACTGACTCCTGTCTCCAGTACATCATCATGGCAGTCAGAGCAGCTGTCTGCAGTGAGGGACTCCTCAGACTACAGCTACATTGACCATCCCCAGGCAGCAGGCATTATTTACCCACCACTGTCAGTGACTCCTCTTGGTAGGTCAAAGATAACGTGGTGATTAATGTTCCTGCTGGAGAGGGATTAGAGTTTTGTGTAGTGCAAGTTTTAACTCACCAGTAGTACAGAGAGTTAACATGCCTGCTGCAAAGAATGTGTATTTTGCACGTCACAGAACTGCATTTTATGTGGATAGTTCAGTGGGTTACTGCTTTGTAACAGAGATCCTTTGGTTACTTATAATTCATAAATTACAATCCTATTCCACACAGTGGCCTAAAAACTGTCATTAGTTAGTTTGGGTAAAAATGCATTCTTATTAGTAAAGACAACCCCAATTACTGTGGTGCATTTTAAACCCTGAGTTTGTACTTTTCCAGACCACTCTTAAAATATAATGCCTACCTAACTATAGATGACGTGATTCTACACCTTGTAATCCTCATTGGTTTTTTTAACATTTCCTAGGATGATTCATTGTCTCTGTACAATGGTATAAAGTGTGCTGGCACCCTGCACTGGTATCAGCAGCGCTATAAAAACAAATGTAATGTTTGTGAGAGAGGAACTGAACTATGGAGAGATAAGGGGCACTAATGTAGAGTGGTAGTAAGGGAATCCGTGGAGAAGGAGGTCAATGGAGGGGGGCACCAAAAAGTTTGTTGCACTGGGCACAACCTGTGCTATTGCCAGCTCTTAAAGAGTGGTCAGTGATGTCTGTCACTGTGCTGTTCGACATTGATAGTTTTGTCTAATTGGGAAAGTGTTGTACTTGATCAATCAGGGGAGGTAGTAGTTGGAGCCGGGGGGTGGAGGGGGGAGTGGGTGTGGCCTACTAAAAAAAAAATTGAGCACCTGCACTTAATATTTTACAAATTAAGCACTGGTTCTTGGAGAACAACATGTCATCACACAGCAAACATTGCACATTTTGCTGCATGTAGTTTCAATGAGAAATAATCACAGGGAGAATATTATGAATGCTCCAGGAAACAAAATGTAGTCGAGGCCTGGTCTGGACCTATGCCAGGAAAACACAATTATGTACATCAGAGCATTATTATTTCAATCGTAAAAGGTTCATGTTAATAGGCAGATATATTGCTAGTGAGAAATGAACTATAGCAGCGTCTTTTCAATAAAGTCACAGAATTTTCAAATCCAAGGAGTTTTACTCGTTATCTCGGCTTAATTTAGGAAGTTAAATTAATTGCTCTCAAAATCAAATTGAATCATAAAAAAACTGAAAAAATCGCTGTATGGTAATTTGTATTGCCAAAAATAGCAAAGACACATGAAACACGAAGCATTGCTTTCTTGAGTTTGTGACAATGTAACAGAAATAGAGAGGGTATGGGGTATTCTATTCCCATTGTGAGTGGATTCATTTCTAGCCTTTGGACCCTATATGCAGGGAGCTTACATGAGAAATATATTTGGTGACGTATTGGTATTTGAACACGTTTATATGATGAGTTTTAATTTAGAGAAACTATAAAACCTTTATAAACTTACGGTGTAGCATTGGTGGTAGTACTCCTACAAGTAGTAGTGTGACCATTAAAATCGCCTCTGGTATCAGTAGTATTAGTGCCATCAGAAGTTGATGTAGCATTGTGAGAAACATTTGCAATATACGTTTTATATTACAAGGGAGAAGATGGAACATCATAGATTCAGCAGAAAAATACAACTAGAACACAAAAGCAAAACATGCACAGAAAAACAGACACATTGAGATATACAACCAGTTACAGTCAGCGAGAGCTATTATGGACATTGATTACAACGTGCCAGAGATGGCAGAAGTGACCTCACTAGCCAGAGCCCCTGATGACAATCTAGGACTGACCCTTGTACCTCCCTGCAGTTCTTAACTCTCGTTTCCTTGCTTCTGTGGGGATAACGGAAGTGTAATGGGTGGAAATTACTGGAAATAATTGGAGGATATGGAGCTTTCCATTGTTTCTGTTTCTGCTGCTACCTGTACAAGCCAAAACTAGGGGTAGCAAGGGCCTTTCAGTGTATCCCAAAGTGCAAGCCAAGGTTAGCTGCTACTGCTACCCCAGGGACATCCAATTTGTGTAGGTTGTAGAAATGTGTAGAAAGACACACATATTCACACACAGAGGCTCTATTAAAACGCAAATATTATGCTCCTTTTTAAAGTAGTAACTCATAAAATGTGAACAAACTCAATGTAATAAGGAGAAAATACTGCAAAGTGTAAACCAGACTAAATAGTACTTGTTTTATATTTTAAAATGGATCCACTACAGTAGTGGAGTGGTATTGGCAACAGTAGTGTTGAAAAGCCCTACATTAGTGACTCAGATCCTAGAACAATATAGGTATTTCAAGGACATAGCAAGAACTGACATTCCAAGATATTTACACTTAACAATTTATTAACAAATAATTTGAGTTGATGCTGGGTTTTTGGCTCGGCAGGAAACCAGCTCTGTGAGGTGTTGTTCAGGGGTCAAGGCATTTGACTACCGGCGCTGAAGAGGAATGCAACCAGCAGCTCGTGCAGGATTTAAATATTAATTTGTTTTGGAGTTTTACAGCATACGTTGCCTATGGCCCATTATAAATGGCACTGCAGTTGTCCAACTGCGACATCACCCAGACTCGAGCTAATACTCCAGGAGCAGGAGGATTTATATGAATTACGGGCAGTTGAACATTGACTATGACCATGTCTTGGGGTGCAAAATTTAGGCTTGAGCCAAATATAATTCTCAGATTTTTGTTGTTGTTTCTTTGTGAATGAGTACAGGGCAGACTGTTTGGCCAGTCGACTGGGATCACCACCAGAACTAAACGGCTGTCCAGCTGCTGCCCGTGCAGGTAAGAACGGTGGGGCAGCGGGCCCGAGTTGTGGGGGGGATTCGACAGACGACCATGAGGGAAAATTAAATAAATAATTAATTTTCCCTTGTCGTCGTCTGTTGAAATACCCCCCCACCCAACCCCACCACCCCACCACTCTTGCCTGCACGGGCAGCGGCTGCGGCTGTCCCTAGATCCATTCTGGTAAGGCAAATCTGCAAATAGATGAATAGATATAGTTCCATATACAGGGAAGGTGCAGCTGGTTACACTGCAGCTGCATGATGTAAGCGCAGTTTGCATCGGGTCCCAAAATATACAAGCATTTGCAATGCAATAGGTCTCGCATTTACGTGAGTTTAAGCTAATGGCATTGTAATGACAATGCCTTTTATTTATGTTTTAAAACCCAAAATATAAATAAAAGGCATTGCCATTTACAATGTAGTCTGGAATATTGAGTGTGGAATCTTGAGTTACCAGAATTTGGAAGCCAAAATGGGACTGAAAATTATTAAGGAGGGTAATGCTGTAGCAAAGTGTAAACTGAGACACCACAATTAATGCTGGTAAACACCCATCTTTTCTCTTCCGGACCACCACCACCCAATGATAATATAAATAAATATATATATATATATTGTCCAATGAGGTGGCTACATATATCTACCCCGCACCCGCTGAAAATATGCGACAGGGAAGGATACATTTATGCTGCAGGGTTAACTAAACAATGTGGCAAGAAAATGCTAAAGTATGCAATGCATTTCGACAGTATTATTGCATTATTTTGTCTTTTTCACACGTGTTAACACTGGCTGGACTAAGGACACCTGTTTAACACTCAAATACAGCAAAAGCAATTAAAAAGTAACCAGTCTACTTCCAATGCACGACGGAATGTCGTTTTAAGAACTTTTGATCCGTTTGAGCAAGAAACAATTCTTTTTTAAATATTTGCAAATCATGCAGCAGATGATGACCTACATGGCAAATGCGTAAAGTCCATAATTATGCGGAAACGAAACTGCCTCAGAACAGCACAATTCCAGTGACCCTGCCTTAACCCAAGAAAAATGCACCGTTTCAAATAACGTGTGCACTTACCAGTCATTGGGTGTATACATCAGGTAAGGAACATTATCATGTGTGCTTAAAGCAGTTAATACAACTATGCAGTGTCCAGAACCTAGAAGCCACTGCCAGCATGGAGAGTTAATGAGAATCAACACCTGCTTGGTAATTCAAGACACTTGTGATACTACCTGTGCACCAGTATTCTGCAGGCAGCTGAACATCCATTACCAAAACACTGCTATCAGCTGGGGGAATAGTGAGCAGCTCTAAGCATCGCCCTACGGCGACAGCAACGTTGTTGAGGTCGGAGGATTCTCACGTGGTGGAGCTCATTGTGTTGTGGAAATATTGGAGGGGGTTGTGCAGTCACGGCAGAGCCTGGGAGAGAGAGAGAGGCGACAGAAGGGGCATGAGGGCAGAAAACAGCAGCGATAAGTACACGAGCTGACAAAGAACAGGCACACACCCCCCTGCAGACCGGCACCCATCCCCAGGGAACTGACGCAACACTCTAGCTTCCGCACATTAATCCCCGTGCTTTCCAATAATGCCCCCTATCCGCCCAAAATGAATGCTGACCACTTAAGTATACTACTAAACTTCCTCTGAAGAAAAAAAAAAAGCTCACCGCCAACCCCCGAAAGAGTCTGTCGGCTGGACCCTGGACTAGTTCCTCATTTGCAAGATGGCCGTCACACAGGTTCGTCACTTGGGCTACATTCGTCCCTCTTTAGTTTTTACTACACGTACACAGAGTGGTGTGTGCACGTTTAAAATAGATACCGCAACAAAAGTGTGCACATTTAAAATACATACTGCAACGAAGCAGAGCATCAAAAAGAAAAACGCAGTTGCTCTACTACGTTGCAGTGTGTATTTTAAACGTGCACACTTTTGATGTGGTATGTATTTCAAACGCGCGCGCACTTTTTATTTTCTTTTAAAGCATGAGTGCCGATGCGGCTGTGCATGGCGTTGTCCTGCCACAGGCGCTTGGGGTCTTTCGGCATGTGGAGAGCGGCTAAGCGTGTGGAAGCAAGAGGGTGAGCGCCAGATAAAATGTCGAGCAGGGGGAAAAGCGCGACCCGCCGCTCTGATAAATAAAGCCTACAATTGTTTAAACAAGGAGTCCCTAAACATGACATACCAACAGCTGCAGCGCAATGAAACTGTAGTTGGTCGGTGCTGCTTCCGATAAAAACGGAAGTGATGCATCGGACTAGCAACCAATAGGGAGGCCGGAAATCACAGTAACGCGTAAATAAGCCAATTGCAAGCAGCAGGCAAGCAGCAGGCGGGATTACCCTTGCTATACGGATTACTAGATGTCTCGGAGAGACAGCGCATGCGCGCTGCCTACGCGAGACCTAATAAATGAACCAAGAGCAATTTGTCACAGAAACAAAACTAAAGCCTCAAATATCTTGCAATTAGTTAAATAAGATTTGAACAAGGGGTGGGCAACATTTCAAATTTTCCCACTCATTTCGGAAATTTAGCAATCTTTGCCGTGTTTAAAAGTTTGCACTCCCAACGTCACAATAAACAATTGTCACTAAGACCCTGACTATGAGTGGCACATTAAAAGCCTCATTGTTTTCCTTCTTGGGATTATTGTTACCAGGAGTCCCAATAATTAAACGGGCAAGGAAAAAAGGGGGATTATGAGATTTTAGGGAATAAAATACTGGGATTAGAGTTTCTGTGCCGATTCCAGCATGTTTTCAGCAGCCAGAATCTCCATGTGAATTACACAAAAAGTATAATTCCGATGGTTCCAGTAACGTTTGTTTTAAGGTCCATTGAAATTTATGAGATATTTATAATGAGTTCCTAACAGCTTTATTTTCAAAACAAAGTTTACCAATAGAACTCTTATTTAAACCATCGTCATCGTGATTTACTTTTTAAGAAGTATTTGTTGCATTAGCTTGTATTTGGAGAGCCTACTTACCCTTAGACTGTTTCAAGAGGTTAATCTGTGTGCCCCTTTTGCCCCTTCCCATTATTAATGAGGTCATTTGTTACAAGAAGGTACCACATTGTGACTAGTGGTTTCATATATATCTTCTTTCTTCAATCAAACTTGTACTTCCTCCTGCCTTGGATGTTGTTTGGCACTATAAATTAATACATATGTATGAAACGGAAAAAACAAAATATGTATTAATTCACTACAAACATTTAAACAGGGATTAGGAGCACGTTTCTTAGTTCCACATTGGACAACTCAAACACTTGAGTATTTCTTCTTGTAGACAGCGACTGCTAGTTGACGATGGTATGAAAGTTCAGTTACTCATCAGAACCAGACTTGTTCTATGTAATGGAAAAGGCTGTTCACTTTAGACATCTCTTGCCCCCTTTTTAGGTCTCTGCTAGACAATGCTTGCCCTGCCTCTTCGAGACATGTTGTATATACTTTGTGGGATTACAGCCCACCCATTGGCTTTTTATTCGTTCCTTCCATTGACCTTTAAAAATGCTTACATGCTAGTGGTCAATCCTTCTTCTTTGGCCCTCCTTTTTGTGTTTTGTTTCCTCCCACAGAACACCGCTCAAAAGTACTGTATATTTACACTTTGGTTGTTTATGTGTTCGTTTGAGGGACTATTTTCCTCTCTGTTTCCTGCTCGTGTTACTGTTTGCTTGTCTTCGGTGGGTGTGTGTTCAACTATAGCTCACGTTACAGAGTGAGGAATACAGGATCCGGATCACCAACAATTTAAGAGCTCATTACATGCTCCAAGCTTCCTCCGTAAACAGGCCTGTAAATATTGTTCTTTTCTCGTTTCTTTTGCACGTTGTTTTCCGAGGGTGCCCAGTGTGCGATGTTAGTTCAGACTTGCTTCTGCAGCATTGTGAGCTGCTCCCGGGCACAACTTGTTGCCGTCTCTGTACATCGGGCAGGAGGGCGCCTGTGGGGCCATATCAGAGCTTTGAGCAGAGCTCATCTGTGCCCGTACGTCTTCCTCTGCTCTGATTCTTGAGTTTATCCTCTACCTTTCAATCCACACAGACGTTTTTTGCTTAGGATGAAAGGAGTGTTCTGCTTCTGCAAGCAATTATTTCATCGTGCCATATTCCAAATAGAATTTGATGAGTGCTTAAATTCTCCAAAGAAACACATGAGGCAGAGGTCCTGTGCTACGCACCGGTGCACAAGTAAAGTTGAACTAATGCATGGGTGCTGACAAGTAAATAATATTGAGGTTTACTCGCAGCCTTTATTTTGTAAACTGTTGCTGTCTGTTTCATGGGTGCGGGCCAGGCTGAGTCGGTTTTCCATGGGCTTCTCTCTTAAAGACTTCCCCTCACACACACAAACTCCACTGACAGTCATTTCTTAGCTCCGAGCTGCTTCTCACTTGTCACACTCACCCTGACTAGAGCAGAAAAAGGGGTTAACCTTTGTCTGCAGCCTGCATGCTAATTGGCTGATTCCCCGCCGCAATGCCCCTTTCGCCGTAGCTGTATTTAGGCACTCCCATTGCAGAGATCGGTTGGCTATGCCAATGCTTGTTTAAAACTCATGCTCAGAGGTGCACAGGAAGCTTTCAGCATTTCAATGGTGCACTCTGCATGTGCAGGGACTAAGGCTAAAAGGAAGCTGGCAATATGAGATGCGGGCAAGATGACTTCATTCACAGCCAAGATTTGAATTACACGGACCATGATATTTAGGCAGACAGGATATCCGTCACCGCTGTGTCCGAGTAACCTGTCCACCAAAATCTAATTCAGGCACTCTGTCACTCTTTCATCTAAATAAACTCAACAGTAGCATGCTACGTGGTTCCATCAGCCAGCCCCGCTGCTTACGGTGTCCATAAACATGGAATTTCTAAGAGATGAATCCTGGTTGCTCTTTAAGCAAGATTTTCAAACTTCACACACTTTGTGGCATTCACGAAATTTTATCAATGTTCTCAATTGCACGTGAGGACACAAGTCCTCAAAAACAAAACTTTGTAGAAGAATTACCCAATAAAACATTTTTGCAAGTGAATTCTATCGGTGTGCAGCCAGAATATTGAGTAAAAAATATCGAGTTGCACAAATATCGAGTAATAAATATCGTTGTTCAGAAATATCGACAGCAAGAATATCGTGGTCAAGAATATTGACTTAAGGTAAGTAATATCAATTTTAAAAATATCGAAGTGTTTAATATCATTTGCAAAAATATAGTTGTTAAAAATATTGTTTTTTTAATTAATGTTATGTATTTTAGTATATATTTTATATGTATGTGATGTATGTTTTTTGTATAAGAATTCTTTGTATTTTTAATATATGTGTTAAATTTTTAGTAGTTATTATTTTTTTTATATTTGAATTTTGCGTTATTAGTTCGGTAGCTGGTTGTGGGTTTATATGGGAATAGGGTGGGAAGTAATTTAATTATATTAAATTACTTGATTATTTTTTATTAATTAATATTTGTTTAATTTAGATTTTATAGTTTTAAATGTGTAAAGTAATTTATTATTAATTAATAATTGGTTGTTAATTAGTTTTAATTAATTAATTGGTAATTAATTATGGTATTTGGGTAATTAATTTTAGGTGTGTGTTTAAGACTCATGCTCGGGGGTGCACAGGAAGCTTTCAGCATTTTAATGGTGCACTCTGCATGTGCAGGGGCACAGGCTAAAAAGAAGCCGGCAATATGAGATGCGGGCAGGATGACTTCATTCACAGCCAAGCTTTGAATTACACAGACCATATGTTTCTTCTTGGGCTGCATCTTCAGGATATTTATTATGAACTCCGGGATTCTATCTAAGCATTACGGGTTACTCCGGTGACGAATACCCTATCCGCCAAAATATAAATTCAATAGGATATTATGGGATTAATATTTAGGCACACAGGATATCAGTCACGGTTGTGTCGGAGTAACCCGTTCAGAGAAATCTAATTCAGGCATTCTGTCACTCTTTCATCTAATTAACTCAAAAGTGGCATGCTACATGGTTCCATCAGCCAGCCCCGCTGCTTACGGTTTCCATAAACATGGAATTTCTAGGAGATGAATCCTGGTTGCTCTTTAAGCATTGAGGTTGTTGCAGTGGGGTAGCAAGGGGGGTTGGCCTCCTCCCACTCTTACCTGCCGTCTTGGGGACACACCCCCACTCTACAATGAGCCGTCGCAGGCAGCAATTAGCAGAATCTCGCCAGCACCCCCGGTCTTCAAAGCGGCTGTGGCGGCAAAGGCCGAAGGGCTAGCTACGCCACTAAGTTGTTGGGTTACTATTTAATGTTAAGATAATATACCTTTCTACACTCTGCTTTGTTCGTAACCAAATCCTGCATCAGCCTTGATAAATTGATAAACTCAATAGCAAACAAAGAACATTTTCAAAGCTTTCTTTAACTTTGCGTGATTAGGGTTGTTGTGAAGCTCATGTGGCATGGTGTTCCAAGCTTTTTCCCCACCACTGTAGGAGTATAAACTTCGCAGTGTGCTTCTTGCACCTTGACATGCATTTTGCAGTGACATCACCAAGAGTAACTAATTAGAGCCAGACCCATTGGACATGTCCATTAGAGCTACATGGGGCACTTCCCCCAACCGCTTTATGTGCCAGTAACAATACATGAAACTAAATACAGCACTAAACGGCAACTACTAAAAATGGGTTACGACTGGAAAAACATGGCCATAGGCATAAATTTTGAAGATGATAAGTGCAGCTTTTTGTTTGCACCCTCCATAACACTAAAATGAAGGACACTAGGGGCCGATTCCGATCTCGGCCTGTAGGGCACCGAATCGGATTCGGCTTTACCAGATCCGAATCGGAGGCCTCTTTTCCGACCGATTCGTGCATGCGTCCGGGCGAGCGAGTACGATGTGAGCGTACGCGAAATCGCCGACCGACTCGTTCACGGGTCCGAACCGCTCCGACCGACTCGCACGGACACGACTCGCACCGCGCAATGGAGACGTTCCCCGACCGAGCCAGTACGATGCGCGCCTCGAGCAGTCCGACCGACTCGCGCCGTCCGGCTCCAAAGAGCAGTCAGAGCCGGACTTCGGGGGTCCGTGTCGGACCCCCCTGCATGCGTAGCTGCGCGAGTTGCACACAGGGGGGACCCATGGGTCCCCCCTACATGTGCGTGTACGGCGCGACCCGCATCGACGCGAACCCGCTGTAGGGGGCGCCCTTGTTTGCGTCATACCCATTGAGTCAATGGGAGCCCGTGTACGCGTTGTACGACCGGCTCCCATTGACTTCAATGGGAGTCCGGCCGAATCGAGTCCGATAGCATACGTACGCTTCGTACTCGTTCGGTCGGGCTGCTAGAGTCCGATTCGGTCGGAAATCCCTCCGAGTCCGGCTCGGTCGGAGAGATTTCCTGCCCGAATCGGAATCGGCCCCTATGAGTCTTCAGAACCGGACACCCCTATTATCCATGTTGAGCAGAATGTAGTGGCAAAGTTGAGCAAGATTTTCAGACTTCACACACTTTGTGGCATGCACGAAATGTAATCAATGTTATCAATTGCAAGTGAGGACACAAATCCTCAAACACAAAACTTTGTAGAAGAATTTCCCAATAAAACTTTTTTGCAAGTGAATTCTATCAGTGTGCAGACAGAATATTGAGTAAAAAATATCGATTTGCACGAACATCGAGTAATAAATATCGTGGTTTCGAAAATATCGACAGCAAGAATATCGTGGTCAAGAATATTGACTCAAGGTAAGTAAAGTCGATTTTAAAAATATAGAAGTGTTTAATATCATTTTCAAAAATATAGTTGTTAAAAATATTGTTTTTTTAATTAATGTTATGTATTTTAGTATATATTTTATATGTATGTGATGTATGCTTTTTGTATAAGAATTGTTTGTATTTTTAATATATTTGTTACATTTTTAGTAGTTATTAATTTTTTTGTATTTGAATTTTGCGTTATTAGTTCTGTAGCGGGTTGTGGGTTTATCCTCTTCCATGCGTCGGATGGCCCCCGGCCGTCCGACGTCACGGTGCTCGTGTGCGTCGGACAGCCGGGGGCCGTCCGAACTGCGCACGTGTCAAATTCCGCCGCACCGCGGCAGAATTTGCGCTGCGTGGAAGAGGTTATAGGGGAATAGGGTGCGAAGTAATTTAATTATATTAGATTAATTGATTACTTTTTATTAATTAATATTTGTTTAATTGAGAATTTATAGTTTTAAATGTGTAAAGTAATTTATTATCAATTAATTCATAATTGGCTCTTAATTACTTTCAATTAATTGATTGGTAATTAATTATGGTATTTGTGTAATTAATTTTAGGTGTGTGTTTTGGGGTTTATAGGGATAAAGGGTGTTAAGTAGTTTATTTTTTATTATTAAGTTTTTTGTTAATTGATTTTAATTAAATTAATAAAAGGTTTATTATGGTAATTGTGTAATTAGTTCTAGGTGTGTGTTGTGGTGTTTATAGCAGTAAAGGGTGAAAAGTAATTTGGGTTGAATTAATTAATATATAGTTGTTAATTAATGTTAATTATTTGATATTTAGTTTGGGTAATTGTTTATTTTTGTGTGTGTTGTTTTTACTTTTAAAGGGGTAAAGGATGGGTATTAAATAAATTGTCATTACTTTATTATTACTTGTCAATAGTAATAGATTTTTAATTTAAAAATAAGTTTTATTTGTATTTTATTATTTTATAGTTTAATTTAGGTGTGTGTTGTGGATATTATAGTGTTAAAGTGTGTGTAGTCAATTAATGTTTATTAGTTTTTTTAATTAATATTATTTTTTAATTGATTATTAATTATGCTAATTATGGAAGTGAATATTATTTAAACTGTTGAAGAGTTTTGTTTTTGGTGTGGTGTTATAGGGTAGGAAATAAAATAAATACATATTAATTCATTTTTTTGTTTGTCAATATTTTCTAGTTTAAAAATATTTTTTTAAATGTATTTATTATTTTATTTTATATAATATTTGTAGGTTTGTGTTATATGTAATTAATATTATAATATTGTTTCTTTTATATATTTAATATATTTGATTTTACATTTTTTAAATATTGTTTATTTATTTTTATGATTGTTTTTAATTTTTAATATTTTTTTAATACTGTTTGAGTGTGAATAGTAATTTTTGTCTCTCCACTATCCAACACTTTCCCTAATGTTGCACTCACTGGAGTGGGAATAGTATTTTTTACCCCTCCACTACCCAACTCTTTCCCTACTGTTGGAATAGTAATTTTTACCCCTGCACTATCCAACACTTTACCTACTGTTGCACTCACTGGAGTGGGAATAGTAATTTTTACCCCTATGCTATCAAGCACTTTCCCTACTGTTGCACTCACCGGAGTGGGAATAGTAATTTTAACCCCTTTGCTATCCAACACTTTCCCTACTATTGCACTCACCAGAGTGGGAATAAAAATATTTACCCCTCGTTATCCAACACTTATCGTACTGTTGCATTCAGTGGAGTGGGAATAAAAAATATTTACCCCTCCGCTATCCAACATTTATCCTACTGTTGCATTCAGTGGAGTGGGAATAGTAATTTTTACCCCTCCGCTATCCAACACTTTCCCTAAATTTGAACTCACTGGAGTGGGAATAGTAATTTTTACCCGTCTGCTACCCAACACTTATCCTACTGTTGCATTCTGTGGAGTGGAAATAGAAATTTTACCCCTCCGCTATTCAACACTTTCTCTACTGTTGCACTCTTTGGAGTGTGAATAGTAATTTTTGTCTCTCTGCTATCCAACACTTTCCCTAATGTTGCACTCACTGGAGTGGGAATAGTAATTTTTACCCCTCTGCTACCCAACACTTTCCCTACTGTTGCACTCTCTGGAGTTGGAATAGTTGTTTTTACCCTCCGCTATCCAACACTTATCCTACTGTTGCACTCTTTGGAGTGTGAATAGTAATTCTTGTCTCTGCACTATCCAACACTTTCCCTAATGTTGCACTCACTGGAGTGGGAATAGTAATTTTTACCCCTCGACTACCCAACACTCTCCCTACTGTTGCACTCACTGGAGTTGGAATAGTAGTTTTTACCCCTCCACTATCCAACACTTTCCCTACTGTTGCACTCACTGGAGTGGGAATAGTAATTTTTACCCCTCCGCAATCAGGCACTTTCCCTACTGTTGCACTCACTTGAGTGGGAATAGTTAAATTTACCCCTCTGCTATCCAACACTTTCCGTACTGTTGCACTCGCTGGAGTTGGAATAGTAGTTTTTACCCCTCTGCTATCCACCACTTCCCCTACTGTTGCACTCATTGGAGTAGGAATAGTAATTTTAATCCCTTTGCCATCGAACACTTTCCTTACTGTTGCACTCACTGGAGTGAGAATACATTTTTATACCCCTCCGCTACCCAACACTTTCCCTACTGTTGCACTCACTGGAGTTGGAATCGTAATTTTTACCCCTCCGCTATCCAACACTTTTCCAACTGTTGCACTCACTGGAGTGGGATTAGTAATTTTTATCCCTCCGTTATCAAGCACTTTCCCTACTGTTGCACTCACTGGAGTGGGAATAGTTAATTTTACCCCTCCGCTATCCAACACTTTCCCTACTGTTGCACTCACGGGAGTTGGAATAGTAGTTTTTACAACTCTGCTATCCAACACTTTCCCTACTGTTGCACTCATAGGAGTGGGAATAAAAATGTTTACCCCTCCGCTATCCAACACTTATCCTACTGTTGCATTCAGTGGAGTGGGAACAAAAATTTTTACCCCTCCGCTATCCAACATTTATCCTACTGTTGCATTCAGTGGAGTGGGAATAGTAATTTTTACCCCTCCGCTATCCAACACTTTCTCTACTGTTGCACTCTTTGGAGTGTGAATAGTAATTTTTTCTCTCCGCTATCCAACACTTTCCCTAATGTTGCACTCACTGGAGTGAGAATAGTAATTTTTACCTGTCTGCTACCCAACACTTATCCTACTGTTGCATTCAGTGGGGTGGGAAAATACATTTTTACCCCTCTTTGGAGTGTGAATAGTAATTTTTGTCTCTCTGCTATCCAACACTTTTTCTAATGTTGCACTCACTGGAGTGGGATAGTAATTTTTACCCCTTCTCTACCCAACACTTTCCCTACTGTTGCACTCACTGGAGTTGGAATAGTAGTTTTTACCCCTCCGCTATCCAACACTTTCCCTACTGTTGCACTCATTGGAGTGGGAATAGTAATTTTAACCCTTTTGCTATCCAACACTTTCCCTACTCTTGCACTCACGGGAGTTGGAATCGTAATTTTCTCCCCTCCGCTATCCAACACTTTCCCTACTGTTGCACTCATTGGAGTGGAAATAGTAATTTTAACCCTTTGCTATCCAACACTTTCCCTACTGTTGCACTCACTGGAGTGGGTATAGTAATTTTTACCCCTCCGCTTTCAAGCACTTTCCCTACTGTTGCACTCACTGGAGAGGGAATACTTAATTTTATCCCTCCGCTACCCAACACTTTCCCTACTGTTGCACTTAAAGGAGTTGGAATAGTAGTTTTTACCACTCCCCTATCCAACACTTATCCTACTGTTGCATTCAGTGGAGTGAGAAAAGTAATTTTTACCCCTCCACTATCCAACACTTTCTCTACTGTTGCACTCTTTGGAGTGTGAATAGTAATTTTTTCTCTCCGCTATCCAACACTTTCCCTAATGTTGCACTCACTGGAGTGAGAATAGTAATTTTTACCTGTCTGCTACCCAACACTTATCCTACTGTTGCATTCAGTGGGGTGGGAAAATACATTTTTACCCCTCTTTGGAGTGTGAATAGTAATTTTTGTCTCTCTGCTATCCAACACTTTCCATAATGTTGCACTCACTGGAGTGGGAATAGTAATTTTTACCACTCCGCTACCCAACACTTTCCCTACTGTGGCACTCACTGGAGTTGGAATAGTAGTTTTTACCCTCCGCTATCCAACACTTATCCCACTGTTGCATTCAGTGGAGTTGGAAAAGTAATATTTACCCCTCCGCTATCCAACACTTTCTCAACTGTTGCACTCTTTGGAGTGTGAATAGTAATTTTTGTCTCTCCGCTATCCAACACTTTTCCTAATTTTGCACTGACTGGAGTGGGAATAGTAATTTTTACCCCTCCACTACCCAACACTATCCCTACTGTTGCACTCAATGGAGTGGGAATAGTAGTTTTTACCCCTCCGCTATCCAACACTTTCCCCACTGTTGCACTCACTGGAGTGGGAAAAGTAATTCTTACCCTTCTACTAACAAGCACTTTCCCTACTGTTGCACTCACTGGAGTGGGAATAGTTAAATTTACCCCTCCGCTATCCAACACGTTCCGTACTGTTGCACTCACTGGAGTTGGAATAGTAGTTTATACCCCTCTGCTATCCTACACTTTCCCTACTGTTGCACTAATTGGAGTGGGAATAGTAATTTTAACCCCTTTGCTATTCAACACTTTCCCTACTGTTGCACTCACCGGAGTGAGAATACATTATTGTACCCCTCCGCTACCCAACACTTTCCCTACTGTTGCACTCACTGGAGCGGGAATAGTTAATTTTACCCCTCTGCTATCCAACACTTTCCCTACTGTTGCACTCACTGGAGTTGGAATAGTAGTTTTACCCCTCTGCTATCCTACACTTTCCCTACTGTTGCACTCATTGGAGTGGGAATAGTAATTTTAACCCCTTTGCTATCCAACACTTTCCCTACTGTTGCACTCACGGGAGTGGGAATACAATTTGTTATCCCTCCGCTATCCAACACTTATCCTACTGTTGCATTCAGTGGAGTGGGAATAAACATTTTTACCCCTCCGCTATCCAACATTTATCCTACTGTTGCATTCAGTGGAGTGGGAATAGTAATTTTTACCCCTCCGTTATCCAACACTTTCTCTACTTTTGCATTTGTTAGAGTGTGAATAGTAATTTTTGTCTCTCTGCTATCCAACACTTTTTCTAATGTTGCACTCACTGGAGTGGGAATAGTCATTTTTACCTCTTCTCTACCCAACACTTTCCCTACTGTTGCACTCACTGGAGTTGGAATAGTAGTTTTTACCCCTCCGCTATCCAACACTTTCCCTACTGTTGAACTCTGTGCAGTGAGAATAGTAATTTTTACCCCTTCGCTATCAAGCTTTTTCCCTACTGTTGCACTCACTGGAGAGGGAATACTTAATTTTACCCCTCCGCTACCCAACACTTTCCCTACTGTTGCACTTACTGGAGTTGGAATAGTAGTTTTTACCCCTCCGCTATCCAACACTTATCCTACTGTTGCATTCAGTGGAGTGAGAAAAGTCATTTTTACACCTCCACTAACCAACACTTTCTCTACTGTTGCACTCTTTGGAGTGTGAATAGTAATTTTTGTCTCTCTGCTATCCAACACTTTCCCTAATGTTGCACTCACTGGAGTGAGAATAGTATTTTTTACCCCTCCGCTACCCAACACTTTCCCTACTGTTGCACTCACTGGAGTTGGAATAGCAGTTTTTACCCCTCCACTATCCAACACTTTCCCTACTGTTGCACTCACTGGAATGGGAATAGTAATTTTTACCCCTCTACTATCAAGCACTTTCCCTACTGTTGCACTCACTGGAGTGGGAATATTTAATTTTATCCCTCTGCTATCCTACACTTTTCCTACTGTTGCAGTCACTGGAGTTGGAATAGTACTTTTTACCCCTCCGCTATCCAACTTATCCTACTGTTGCATTCAGTGGAGTGGGAAATGTAATTTTACCCCTCCGCTATCCAACACTTTCTCTACTGTTGCACTCACTGGAGTGTGAATAGTAATTTTTGTCTCTGCGCTATCCAACACTTTCCCTAATGTTGCACTCACTGGAGTGGGAATAGTAATTTTTACCCCTCCACTACCCAACACTCTCCCTACTGTTGCACTCACTGGAGTTGGAATAGTAGTTTTTACCCCTCCGCTATCCAACACTTTCCCTACTGTTGCACTCACTGGAGTGGCAATAGTAATTTTTACCCCTCCGCTATCAAGCACTTTCCCTACTGTTGCACTCACTTGAGTGGGAATAGTTAAATTTACTCTCTATGCTGTCCAACACCTTCCGTACTGTTTCACTCGCTGGAGTTGGAATAGTAGTTTTTACCCCTCCGCAATCCACCACTTCCCTACTGTTGCACTCATTGGAGTGGGAATAGTAATTTTAACCCCTTTGCCATCGAACACTTTCCCTACTGTTGCACTCACTGGAGTGAGAATATATTTTTGTACCCCTCTGCTACACAACACTTTCACTACTGTTGCACTCACTGGAGTGGGATTAGTAATTTTTACCCCTCCGTTATCAAGCACTTTCCCTACTGTTGCACTCACTGGAGTGGGAATAGTTAAATTTAACCCTCCGCTATCCAAAACTTTCCCTACTGTTGCACTCACGGGAGTTGGGATAGTAGTTTTAACCCCTTTGCTATCCAACACTTTCCCTACTGTTGCACTCACGGGAGTGGGAATACACATTTTTACCCCTCCGCTATCCAACATTTTTCCTACTGATGCATTCAGTGGAGTGGGAATAGTAATTTTTACCCGTCCGCTATCCAACACTTTCTCTACTGTTGCATTCTTTGTAGTGTGAATAGTAATTTTTGTCTCTCTGCTATCCAACACTTTTTCTAATGTTGCACTCACTGGAGTGGGAATAGTAATTTTACCCCTTCTCTACCCAGCACTTTCCCCTACTGTTGCACTCACTGGAGTTGGAATAGTAGCTTTTACCCTCCGCTATCCAACACTTTCCCTACTGTTGCACTCATTTCAGTGGGAATAGTAATTTTAACCCTTTTGCTATCCAACACTTTCCCTACTGTTGCACTCACTGGAGTTGGAATCGTAATTTTTACCCCTCCGCTATCCAACACTTTCCCTACTGTTGCACTCACTGGAGTGGGTATAGTAATTTTTACCCCTCCGCTTTCAAGCCCTTTCCCTACTGTTGCACTCACTGGAGAGGGAATACTTAATTTTACCCCTCCGCTACCCAACACTCTCCCTACTTTTGCACTTACTGGAGTTGGAATAGTAGTTTTTACCCCTCCGCTATCCAACACTTATCCTACTGTTGCATTCAGTGGAGTGAGAAAAGTAATTTTTACCCCTCCACTATCCAACACTTTCTCTACTGTTGCACTCTTTGGAGTGTGAATAGTAATTTTTGTCTCTTCGCTATCCAACACTTTCCCTAATGTTGCACTCACTGGAGTGAGAATAGCAATTTTTACCCGTCTGCTACCCAACACTTATCCTACTGTTGCATTCAGTGGAGTGGGAGTAGAAATTTTTACCCCTCCACTATCCAACACTTTCTCTACTGTTGCATTCAGTGTAGTGGGAAAAGTAATTTTACCCCTCCGCTATCCAACACTTTCTCAACTGTTGCACTCTTTGGAGTGTGAATAGTAATTTTTGTCTCTCCGCTATCCAACACTTTCCCTAATGTTGCACTCACTGGAGTGGGAATCGTAATTTTTACCCCTCCACTACCCAACACTATCCCTACTGTTGCACTCAATGGAGTTGGAATAGTAGTTTTTACCCCTCCGCTATCCAACACTTTCCCTACTGTTGCACTCACTGGAGTGGGAATAGTAATTTTTACCCCTCTACAATAAAGCACTTTCCCTACTGTTGCACTCACTGGAGTGGGAATAGTTAAATTTACTCCTCCGCTATCCAACACTTTCCGTACTGTTGCACTCACTGGAGTTGGAATAATAGTTTTTACCCCTCCGCTATCCAACACTTCCCCTACTGTTGCACTCATTGGAGTGGGAATAGTAATTTTAACCCCTTTGCTATTCAACACTTTCTCTACTGTTGAACTAACCGGAGTGAGAATACATTTTTGTACCCCTCTGCTACCCAACACTTTCCCTACTGTTGCACTCACTGGAGCGTGAATAGTTAATTTTACCCCTCCGCTATCCAACACTTTCCCCTACTGTTGCACTCACTGGAGTTGGAATAGTAGTTTTTACCCCTCTGCTATCCAACACTTTCCCTACTGTTGCACTCATTGGAGTGGGAATAGTAATTTTAACCCCTTTGCTATCCAACACTTTCCCTACTGTTGCACTCACGGGAGTGGGAATACAATTTATTATCCCTCCGCTATCCAACACTTCTTCTACTGTTGCATTCAGTGGAGTGGGAATACATTTTTTTACCCTCCGCTATCCAACATTTATCCTACTGTTGCATTCAGTGGAGTGGGAATAGTAATTTTACCCCTCCGCTATCCAACACTTTCTCTACTGTTGCATACGTTAGAGTGTGAATAGCAATTTTTGTCTCTCTGCTATCCAACATTTTTTCTAATGTTGCACTCACTGGAGTGGGAATAGTAATTTTTACCCTTCTCTACCCAACACTTTCCCTACTGTTGCACTCACTAAAGTTGGAATAGTAGCTTTTACCCCTCCGCTATCCAACACTTTCCCTACTGTTGCACTCACTGGAGTGGGAATAGTAATTTTTACCCTCCGCTATCAAGCTTTTTCCCTACTGTTGCACTCACTGGAGAGGGAATACTTCATTTTACCCCTCCGCTACCCAACACTTTCCCTACTGTTGCACTGACTGGAGTTGGAATAGTAGTTTTTACCCCTCCACTATCCAACACTTATCCTACTGTTGCATTCAGTGGAGTGAGAAAAGTCATTTTTACCCCTTCACTATCCAACACTTTCTCTACTGTTGCACTCTTTTGGAGTGGGAATAAAAATGTTTACCCCTCCGCTATCCAACACTTATCCTACTGTTGCATTCAGTGGAGTGGGAACAATTTTTTTTACCCCTCCGCTATCCAACATTTATCCTACTGTTGCATTCAGTGGAGTGGGAATAGTAATTTTTACCCCTCCGCTATCCAACACTTTCTCTACTGTTGCATTCTTTGGAGTGTGAATAGTAAATTTTGTCTCTCTGCTATCCAACACTTTTTCTAATGTTGCACTCACTGGAGTGGGAATAGTAATTTTTACCCCTTCTCTACCCAACACTTTCCCTACTGTTGCACTCACTGGAGTTGGAATAGTAGTTTTTACCCCTCCGCTATCCAACACTTTCCTTACTGTTGCACTCATTGGAGTGGGAATAGTAATTTTAACCCTTTTGCTATCCAACACTTTCCCTACTGTTGCACTCACGGGAGTTGGAATCGTAATTTTCTCCCCTCCGCTATCCAACACTTTCCCTACTGTTGCACTCATTGGAGTGGAAATAGTAATTTTAACCCTTTTGCTATCCAACACTTTCCCTACTGTTGCACTCACTGGAGTGGGTATAGTAATTTTTACCCCTCCGCTTTCAAGCACTTTCCCTACTGTTGCACTCACTGGAGAGGGAATACTTAATTTTATCCCTCCGCTACCCAACACTTTCCCTACTGTTGCACTTAATGGAGTTGGAATAGTAGTTTTTACCACTCCCCTATCCAACACTTATCCTACTGTTGCATTCAGTGTAGTGAGAAAAGTAATTTTTACCCTCCACTATCCAACACTTTCTCTACTGTTGCACTCTTTGGAGTGTGAATAGTAATTTTTGTCTCTCCGCTATCCAACACTTTCCCTAATGTTGCACTCACTGGAGTGAGAATAGTAATTTTTACCTGTCTGCTACCCAACACTTATCCTACTGTTGCATTCAGTGGGGTGGGAAAATACATTTTTACCCCTCCGCTATCCAACACATTCTCTACTGTTGTACTCTTTGGAGTGGGAATAAAAATGTTTACCCCTCCGCTATCCAACACTTATCCTACTGTTGCATTCAGTGGAGTGGGAACCAAATTTTTTACCCCTCCGCTATCCAACATTTATCCTACTGTTGCATTCAGTGGAGTGGGAAAAGTAATTCTTACCCTTCTACTATCAAGCACTTTCCCTACTGTTGCACTCACTGGAGTGGGAATAGTTAAATTTACCCCTCCGCTATCCAACACTTTCCGTACTGTTGCACTCACTGGAGTTGGAATAGTAGTTTATACCCTCTGCTATCCAACACTTATCCTACTGTTGCACTCACTGGAGTGGGAAAAGTAATCTTACCCTTCTACTATCAAGCACTTTCACTACTGTTGCACTCACTGGAGTGGGAATAGTTAAATTTACCCCTCCGCTATCCAACACTTTCCGTACTGTTGCACTCACTGGAGTTGGAATAGTAGTTTATACCCCTCTGCTATCCTACACTTTCCCTACTGTTGCACTAATTGGAGTGGGAATAGTAATTTTAAACCCTTTGCTATTCAACACTTTCCCTACTGTTGCACTCACCGGAGTGAGAATACATTATTGTACCCCTCGGCTACCCAACACTTTCCCTACTGTTGCACTCACTGGAGCGGGAATAGTTAATTTTACCCCTCTGCTATCCAACACTTTCCCTACTGTTGCACTCACTGGAGTTGGAATAGTAGTTTTACCCCTCTGCTATCCTACACTTTCCCTACTCTTGCACTCATTGGAGTGGGAATAGTAATTTTAACCCCTTTGCTATCCAACACTTTCCCTACTGTTGCACTCACGGGATTGAGAATACAATTTTTTATCCCTCCGCTATCCAACACTTATCCTACTGTTGCATTCAGTGGAGTGGGAATAAAACATTTTACCCCTCCGCTATCCAACATTTATCCTACTGTTGCATTCAGTGGAGTGGGAATAGTAATTTTTACCCCTCCGCTATCCAACACTTTCTCTACTTTTGCATTTGTTAGAGTGTGAATAGTAATTTTTGTCTCTCTGCTATCCAACACTTTTTCTAATGTTGCACTCACTGGAGTGGGAATAGTAATTTTTACCCCTTCTCTACCCAACACTTTCCCTACTGTTGCACTCACTGGAGTTGGAATAGTAGTTTTTACCCCTCCGCTATCCAACACTTTCCCTACTGTTGAACTCTCTGCAGTGGGAATAGTAATTTTTACCCCTTCGCTATCAAGCTTTTTCCCTACTGTTGCACTCACTGGAGAGGGAATACTTAATTTTACCCCTCCGCTACCCAACACTTTCCCTACTGTTGCACTTACTGGAGTTGGAATAGTAGTTTTTACCCCTCCGCTATCCAACACTTATCCTACTGTTGCATTCAGTGGAGTGAGAAAAGTCATTTTTACACCTCCACTATCCAACACTTTCTCTACTGTTGCACTCTTTGGAGTGTGAATAGTAATTTTTGTCTCTCTGCTATCCAACACTTTCTCTACTGTTGCACTCTTTGGATTGTGAATAGTAATTTTTGTCTCTCTGCTATCCAACACTTTCCCTAATGTTGCACTCACTGGAGTGAGAATAGTATTTTTTACCCCTCCGCTACCCAACACTTTCCCTACTGTTGCACTCACTGGAGTTGGAATAGCAGTTTTTACCCCTCCACTATCCAACACTTTCCCTACTGTTGCACTCACTGGAATGGGAATAGTAATTTTTACCCCTCTACTATCAAGCACTTTCCCTACTGTTGCACTCACTGGAGTGGGAATATTTAATTTTATCCCTCCGCTATCCAACTTATCCTACTGTTGCATTCAGTGGAGTGGGAAATGTAATTTTTACCCCTCCGCTATCCAACACTTTCTCTACTGTTGCACTCACTGGAGTGTGAATAGTAATTTTTGTCTCTGCGCTATCCAACACTTTCCCTACTGTTGCACTCACTGGAGTGGCAATAGTAATTTTTACCCCTCCGCTATCAAGCACTTTCACTACTGTTGCACTCACTTGAGTGGGAATAGTTAAATTTACCCCTCTGCTGTCCAACACCTTCCGTACAGTTTCACTCGCTGGAGTTGGAATAGTAGTTTTTACCCCTCCGCAATCCACCACTTCCCCTACTGTTGCACTCATTGGAGTGGGAATAGTAATTTTAACCCCTTTGCCATCGAACACTTTCCCTACTGTTGCACTCACTGGAGTGAGAATATATTTTTGTTCCCCTCTGCTACACAACACTTTCACTACTGTTGCACTCACTGGAGTGGGATTAGTAATTTTTACCCCTCCGTTATCAAGCACTTTCCCTACTGTTGCACTCACTGGAGTGGGAATAGTTAAATTTACCCCTCCGCTATCCAAAACTTTCCCTACTGTTGCACTCACGGGAGTTGGGATAGTAGTTTTAACCCCTTTGCTATCCAACACTTTCCCTACTGTTGCACTCACAGGAGTGGGAATACACATTTTTACCCCTCCGCTATCCAACATTTTTCCTACTGATGCATTCAGTGGAGTGGGAATAGTAATTTTTACCCGTCCGCTATCCAACACTTTCTCTACTGTTGCATTCTTTGTAGTGTGAATAGTAATTTTTGTCTCTCTGCTATCCAACACTTTTTCTAATGTTGCACTCACTGGAGTGGGAATAGTAATTTTTTACCCCTTCTCTACCCAGCACTTTCCCTACTGTTGCACTCACTGGAGTTGGAATAGTAGCTTTTACCCCTCCGCTATCCAACACTTTCCCTACTGTTGCACTCATTTCAGTGGGAATAGTAATTTTAACCCTTTTGCTATCCAACACTTTCCCTACTGTTGCACTCACTGGAGTTGGAATCGTAATTTTTACCCCTCCGCTATCCAACACTTTCCCTACTGTTGCACTCACTGGAGTGGGTATAGTAATTTTTACCCCTCCGCTTTCAAGCCCTTTCCCTACTGTTGCACTCACTGGAGAGGGAATACTTAATTTTACCCCTCCGCTACCCAACACTCTCCCTACTTTTGCACTTACTGGAGTTGGAATAGTAGTTTTTACCCCTCCGCTATCCAACACTTATCCTACTGTTGCATTCAGTGGAGTGAGAAAAGTAATTTTTACCCCTCCACTATCCAACACTTTCTCTACTGTTGCACTCTTTGGAGTGTGAATAGTAATTTTTGTCTCTTCGCTATCCAACACTTTCCCTAATGTTGCACTCACTGGAGTGAGAATAGCAATTTTACCCGTCTGCTACCCAACACTTATCCTACTGTTGCATTCAGTGGAGTGGGAATAGAAATTTTTACTCCTCCGCTATCCAACACTTTCTCTACTGTTGCATTCAGTGTAGTGGAAAAGTAATTTTTACCCTCCGCTATCCAACACTTTCTCAACTGTTGCACTCTTTGGAGTGTGAATAGTAATTTTTGTCTCTCCGCTATCCAACACTTTCCCTAATGTTGCACTCACTGGAGTGGGAATCGTAACTTTTACTCCTCCACTACCCAACACTATCCCTACTGTTGCACTCAATGGAGTTGGAATAGTAGTTTTTTCCCCTCCGCTATCCAACACTTTCCCTACTGTTGCACTCACTGGAGTGGGAATAGTAATTTTTACCCTCTACTATAAAGCACTTTCCCTACTGTTGCACTCACTGGAGTGGGAATAGTTAAATTTACTCCTCCGCTATCCAACACTTTCCGTACTGTTGCACTCACTGGAGTTGGAATAATAGTTTTTACCCCTCCGCTATCCAACACTTCCCCTACTGTTGCACTCATTGGAGTGGGAATAGTAATTTTAACCCCTTTGCTATTCAACACTTTCTCTACTGTTGAACTAACCGGAGTGAGAATACATTTTTGTACCCCTCTGCTACCCAACACTTTCCCTACTGTTGCACTCACTGGAGCATGAATAGTTAATTTTACCCCTCCGCTATCCAACACTTTCCGTACTGTTGCACTCACTGGAGTTGGAATAGTAGTTTTTACCCCTCTGCTATCCAACACTTTCCCTACTGTTGCACTCATTGGAGTGGGAATGGTAATTTTAACCCCTTTGCTATCCAACACTTTCCCTTCTGTTGCACTCACGGGAGTGGGAATACAATTTATTATCCCTCCGCTATCCAACACTTCTTCTACTGTTGCATTCAGTGGAATGGGAATACATTTTTTTACCCTCCGCTATCCAACATTTATCCTACTGTAGCATTCAGTGGAGTGGGAATAGTAATTTTTACCCCTCCGCTATCCAACACTTTCTCTACTGTTGCATACGTTAGAGTGTGAATAGCAATTTTTGTCTCTCTGCTATCCAACATTTTTTCTAATGTTGCACTCACTGGAGTGCGAATAGTAATTTTTACCCCTTCTCTACCCAACACTTTCCCTACTGTTGCACTCACTAAAGTTGGAATAGTAGTTTTTACCCCACTGCTATCCAACACTTTCCCTACTGTTGCACTCACTGGAGTGGGAATATTAATTTTTACCCCTCCGCTATCAAGCTTTTTCCCTACTGTTGCACTCACTGGAGAGGGAATACTTAATTTTACCCCTCCGCTACCCAACACTTTCCCTACTGTTGCACTGACTGGAGTTGGAATAGTAGTTTTTACCCCTCCGCTATCCAACACTTATCCTACTGTTGCATTCAGTGGAGTGAGAAAAGTCATTTTTACCCCTTCACTATCCAACACTTTCTCTACTGTTGCACTCTTTGGAGTGTGAATAATAATTTTTGTCTCTCTGCTATCCAACACTTTCCAAAATGCTGCACTCACTGGAGTGAGAATAGTATTTTTTACCCCTCCGCTACCCAACACTTTCCCTACTGTTGCACTCACTGGAGTTGGAATAGTAGTTTTTACCCCTCCACTATCCAACACTTTCCCTACTGTTGCACTCATTGGAGTGGGAATAGTAATTTTAACCCCTTTGCTATCCAACACTTTCCCTACTGTTGCACTCACGGGAGTGAGAATACAATTTTTTATCCCTCCGCTATCCAACACTTATCCTACTGTTGCATTCAGTGGAGTGGGAATAAAACATTTTACCCCTCCGCTATCCAACATTTATCCTACTGTTGCATTCAGTGGAGTGGGAATAGTAATTTTTACCCTCCGCTATCCAACACTTTCTCTACTTTTGCATTTGTTAGAGTGTGAATAGTAATTTTTGTCTCTCTGCTATCCAACACTTTTTCTAATGTTGCACTCACTGGAGTGGGAATAGTAATGTTTACCCCTTCTCTACCCAACACTTTCCCTACTGTTGCACTCACTGGAGTTGGAATAGTAGTTTTTACCCTCCGCTATCCAACACTTTCCCTACTGTTGAACTCTCTGCAGTGGGAATAGTAATTTTTACCCCTTCGCTATCAAGCTTTTTCCTACTGTTGCACTCACTGGAGAGGAAATACTTAATTTTACCCCTCCGCTACCCAACACTTTCCCTACTGTTGCACTTACTGGAGTTGGAATAGTAGTTTTTACCCCTCCGCTATCCAACACTTATCCTACTGTTGCATTCAGTGGAGTGAGAAAAGTCATTTTTACACCTCCACTATCCAACACTTTCTCTACTGTTGCACTCTTTGGAGTGTGAATAGTAATTTTTGTCTCTCTGCTATCCAACACTTTCTCTACTGTTGCACTCTTTGGAGTGTGAATAGTAATTTTTTTCTCTCTGCTATCCAACACTTTCCCTAATGTTGCACTCACTGGAGTGAGAATAGTATTTTTTACCCCTCCGCTACCCAACACTTTCCCTACTGTTGCACTCACTGGAGTTGGAATAGCAGTTTTTACCCCTCCACTATCCAACACTTTCCCTACTGTTGCACTCACTGGAGTGGGAATATTAAATTTTATCCCTCCGCTATCCAACTTATCCTACTGTTGCATTCAGTGGAGTGGGAAATGTAATTTTTACCCCTCCGCTATCCAACACTTTCTCTACTGTTGCACTCACTGGAGTGTGAATAGTAATTTTTGTCTCTGCGCTATCCAACACTTTCCCTAATGTTGCACTCACTGGAGTGGGAATAGTAATTTTTACCCCTCCACTACCCAACACTCTCCCTACTGTTGCACTCACTGGAGTTGGAATAGTAGTTTTTACCCCTCCGCTATCCAACACTTTCCCTACTGTTGCACTCACTGGAGTGGCAATAGTAATTTTTACCCCTCCGCTATCAAGCACTTTCCCTACTGTTGCACTCACTTGAGTGGGAATAGTTAAATTTACCCCTATGCTGTCCAACACCTTCCGTACTGTTTCACTCGCTGGAGTTGGAATAGTAGTTTTTACCCCTCCGCAATCCACCACTTCCCCTACTGTTGCACTCATTGGAGTGGGAATAGTAATTTTAACCCCTTTGCCATCGAACACTTTCCCTACTGTTGCACTCACTGGAGTGAGAATATATTTTTGTACCCCTCTGCTACACAACACTTTCACTACTGTTGCACTCACTGGAGTGGGATTAGTAATTTTTACCCCTCCGTTATCAAGCACTTTCCCTACTGTTGCACTCACTGGAGTGGGAATAGTTAAATTTACCCCTCCGCTATCCAAAACTTTCCCTACTGTTGCACTCACGGGAGTTGGGATAGTAGTTTTAACCCCTTTGCTATCCAACACTTTCCCTACTGTTGCACTCACGGGAGTGGGAATACAAATTTTTAACCCCTCCGCTATCCAACATTTTTCCTACTGATGCATTCAGTGGAGTGGGAATAGTAATTTTTACCCGTCCGCTATCCAACACTTTCTCTACTGTTGCATTCTTTGTAGTGTGAATAGTAATTTTTGTCTCTCTGCTATCCAACACTTTTTCTAATGTTGCACTCACTGGAGTGGGAATAGTAATTTTTTACCCCTGCTCTACCCAGCACTTTCCCTACTGTTGCACTCACTGGAGTTGGAATAGTAGCTTTTACCCCTCCGCTATCCAACACTTTCCCTACTGTTGCACTCATTGGAGTGGGAATAGTAATTTTAACCCTTTTGCTATCCAACACTTTCCCTACTGTTGCACTCACTGGAGTTGGAATCGTAATTTTACCCCTCCGCTACCCAACACTCTCCCTACTTTTGCACTTACTGGAGTTGGAATAGTAGTTTTTACCCCTCCGCTATCCAACACTTATCCTACTGTTGCATTCAGTGGAGTGAGAAAAGTAATTTTTACCCCTCCACTATCCAACACTTTCTCTACTGTTGCACTCTTTGGAGTGTGAATAGTAATTTTTGTCTGTTCGCTATCCAACACTTTCCCTAATGTTGCACTCACTGGAGTGAGAATAGCAATTTTTACCCGTCTGCTACCCAACACTTATCCTACTGTTGCATTCAGTGGAGTGGGAATAGAAATTTTTACCCCTCCGCTATCCAACACTTTCTCTACTGTTGCATTCAGTGTAGTGGGAAAAGTAATTTTTACCCCTCCGCTATCGAACACTTTCTCAACTGTTGCACTCTTTGGAGTGTGAATAGTAATTTTTGTCTCTCCGCTATCCAACACTTTCCCTAATGTTGCACTCACTGGAGTGGGAATCATAATTTTTACCCCTCCACTACCCAACACTATCCCTACTGTTGCACTCAATGTAGTTGGAATAGTAGTTTTTACCCCTCCGCTATCCAACACTTTCCCTACTGTTGCACTCACTGGAGTGGGAATAGTAATTTTTACCCCTCTACTATAAAGCACTTTCCCTACTGTTGCACTCACTGGAGTGGGAATAGTTAAATTTACCCCTCCGCTATCCAACACTTTCCGTACTGTTGCACTCACTGGAGTTGGAATAATAGTTTTTACCCCTCCGCTATCCAACACTTCCCCTACTGTTGCACTCATTGGAGTGGGAATAGTAATTTTAACCCCTTTGCTATTCAACACTTTCTCTACTGTTGAACTAACCGGAGTGAGAATACATTTTTGTACCCCTCTGCTACCCAACACTTTCCCTACTGTTGCACTCACTGGAGCATGAATAGTTAATTTTACCCCTCCGCTATCCAACACTTTCCCCTACTGTTCCACTCACTGGAGTTGGAATAGTAGTTTTTACCCCTCTGCTATCCAACACTTTCCCTACTGTTGCACTCATTGGAGTGGGAATAGTAATTTTAACCCCTTTGCTATCCAACACTTTCCCTTCTGTTGCACTCCACGGGAGTGGGAATACAATTTATTATCCCTCCGCTATCCAACACTTCTTCTACTGTTGCATTCAGTGGAGTGGGAATACATTTTTTACCCTCCGCTATCCAACATTTATCCTACTGTTGCATTCAGTGGAGTGGGAATAGTAATTTTTACCCCTCCGCTATCCAACACTTTCTCTACTGTTGCATACGTTAGAGTGTGAATAGCAATTTTTGTCTCTCTGCTATCCAACATTTTTTCTAATGTTGCACTCACTGGAGTGCGAATAGTAATTTTTACCCCTCTCTACCCAACACTTTCCCCTACTGTTGCACTCACTAAAGTTGGAATAGTAGTTTTTACCCCACTGCTATCCAACACTTTCCCTACTGTTGCACTCACTGGAGTGGGAATAGTAATTTTTACCCCTCCGCTATCAATCTTTTTCCCTACTGTTGCACTCACTGGAGAGGGAATACTTAATTTTACCCCACCGCTACCCAACACTTTCCCTACTGGTGCACTGACTGGAGTTGGAATAGTAGTTTTTACCCCTCCGCTATCCAACACTTATCCTACTGTTGCATTCAGTGGAGTGAGAAAAGTCATTTTTACCCCTTCACTATCCAACACTTTCTCTACTGTTGCACTCTTTGGAGTGTGAATAATAATTTTTGTCTCTCTGCTATCCAACACTTTCCAAATGCTGCACTCACTGGAGTGAGAATAGTATTTTTTACCCCTCCGCTACCCAACACTTTCCCTACTGTTGCACTCACTGGAGTTGGAATAGTAGTTTTTACCCCTCCACTATCCAACACTTTCCCTACTGTTGCACTCACTGGAATAGGAATAGTAAGTTTTTACCCCTCTGCTATCAAGCACTTTCCCTACTGTTGCACTCACTGGAGTGGGAATAGTTAATTTTACCCCTCTGCTATCCAACACTTTTCCTATTGTTGCACTCACTGGAGTTGGAATAGTACTTTTTACCCCTCCGCTATCCAACACTTTCCCTACTGCTGCACTCATTTGAGTGGGAATAGTAATTTTAACCCCTTTGCTATCCAACACTTTCCTTACCGTTGCACTCACTGGAGTGGGAATACATTTTTTTACCCCTCCGCTACCCAACACTTTCCCTACTCTTGCACTCACTGGAATGGGAATAGTAATTTTTACCCCTCCGCTATCAAGCACTTTCCCTACTGTTGCACTCACTAGAGTGGGAATAATTAATGTTACCCCTCCGCTATCCAACACTTTCCCTACTGTTGCACTCACTGGAGTTTGAATAGTAGTTTTTAGCCCTCTTCTATCCAACACTTTCCCTACTATTGCACTCATTGGAGTGGGAATAGTAATTTTTACCCCTTTGCTATCCAACACTTTCCCTACTGTTGAACTCACCGGTGTGGGAATTTTATTTTTTAACCCCTCCGCTATCCAACACTTTTCCTACTGTTGCATTCAGTTTAGTGGGAATAGTAATTTTTACCCATCCGCTATCCAACACTTTCTCTACTGTTGCACTCTTTGGAGTGTGAATAGTAATTTTTGTCTCTCTGCTATACAACACTTTACCTAATGTTGCACTCACTGGAGTGGGAATAGTAATTTTTACCCCTCCACTACCCAACACTTTCCCTACTATTGCACTCACTGGAGTTGGATTAGTAATTTTTACCCATCCGCTATCCAACACTTTCCCTACTGTTGCACTCACTGGAGTTGGAATAGTAATTTTTACCCATCCGCTATCCAACACTTTCCCTACTGTTGCACTCACTGGAGTTGGAATAGTAATTTTTACCCATCCACTTTCCAACACTTTCCCTACTGTTGCACTCACTGGAGTGGGAATAGTAATTTTTACCCCTTCGCTATCCAGCACTTTCCCTACTGTTCCACTCAATTTAGTGTGAATAGTAAATTTTACCCCTCCGCTATCCAACACTTATACTACTGTTGCACTCAGTGGAGTGGGAATAGTAATTTTTACCCTTCCGCTATCCAACACTTTCCCTACTGTTGCACTTTTTGGAGTGGGAATAGTAATTTTTGCCCCTCCGCTACCTAACACTTTCTCTTCTGTTGCTGTCACTGGAGTGGGAATAGTAGTTTTTACCCCTACGCTATCCAACACTTTCCCTACTGTTGCACTCACTGGAGAGTGAATACTTAATTTTACCCCTCTGCTACCCAACACTTTCCCTACTGTTGCACTTACTGGAGTTGGAATAGTAGTTTTTACCCCTCCGCTATCCAACACTTATCCTACTGTTCCATTCAGTGGAGTGAGAAAAGTCATTTTAACCCCTCCACTATCCAACACTTTCTCTACTGTTGCACTCTTTGGAGCGTGAATAGTAATTTTTGTCTCTCTGCTTTCCAACACTTTCCCTCATGTTGCACTCACTGGAGTGAGAATAGTATTTTTTACCCTCCGCTACCCAACACTTTCCCTACTGTTGCACTCACTGGAATGGAAATAGTATTTTTTACCCCTCTGCTATCAAGCACTTTCCCTACTGTTGCACTCACTGGAGTTGGAATAGTTAATTTTACCCCCTCTGCTATCCAACACTTTT
Organism: Calotriton arnoldi; assembly: GCA_963921515.1. Taxonomy (NCBI): domain Eukaryota; kingdom Metazoa; phylum Chordata; class Amphibia; order Caudata; family Salamandridae; genus Calotriton; species Calotriton arnoldi. The sequence goes on along the minus strand of CAWUFW010013958.1, from coordinate 3,201 downwards.
CCTACTGTTGCAGTCACTGGAGTTGGAATAGTACTTTTTACCACTCCGCTATCCAACATTTTCCCTACCGCTGCACTCATTTGAGTGGGAATAGTAATTTTAACCCCTTTGCTATCCAACACTTTCCCTACTGTTGCACTACTGGAGTGGGAATACATTTTTTTACCCCTCCGTTACCCAACACTTTCCCTACTGTTGCACTCACTGGAGTTGGAATAGTAATTTTTACCACTCCGCTATCCAACACTTTCCCTACTGTTGCACTCACTGGAATGGGAATAGTAATTTTTACCCCTCTGCTATCAAGCACTTTCCCTACTGTTGCACTCACTAGAGTGGGAATAATTAATGTTACCCCTCCGCTATCCAACACTTTCCCTACTGTTGCACTCACTGGAGTTGGAATAGTAGTTTTTAACCCTCTGCTATCCAACACTTTCCCTACTATTGCACTCATTGGAGTGGGAATAGTAATTTTTACCCCTTTGCTATCCAACACTTTCCCTACTGTTGAACTCACCGGTGTGGGAATTTATTTTTTTACCCCTCCGCTATCCAACACTTATCCTACTGTTGCATTCAGTTGAGTGGAAATAGTAATTTTTACCCATCCGCTATCCAACACTTTCTCTACTGTTGCACTCTTTGGAGTGTGAATAGTAATTGTTACCCCTCCGCTATCCAACACTTTCTCTACTGTTGCACTCACTGGAGTTGGAATAGTAATTTTTACCCATCCACTATCCAACACTTTTCCTACTGTTGCACTCACTGGAGTGGGAATAGTAATTTTTACCCCTTCGCTATCCAGCACTTTCCCTACTGTTGCACTCACTTTAGTGGGAATAGTACATTTTACCCCTCCACTATCCAACACTTATACTACTGTTGCACTCAGTGGAGTGGGAATAGTAATTTTTACCCGTCCGCTATCCAACACTTTCCCTACTGTTGCACTTTTTGGAGTGGGAATAGTAATTTTTGCCCCTCCGCTATCTAACACTTTCCCTTCTGTTGCTCTCACTGGAGTGGGAATAGTAGTTTTTACTCCTCCGCTATCCAACACTTTCCCTACTGTTGCACTCACTGGAGCTGGAATGGTCATTTTTACCCATCCACTATCCAACACTGTTCCTACTGTTGCACTCACTGGAGTGGGAATAGTAATTTTTACCCCTTCGCTATCCAGCACTTTCCTTACTGTTTCACTTAATGGAGTGGGAATAGTAGATTTTACCCCTCTGCTATCCAACACTTATACTACTGTTGCACTCAGTGGAGTGGGAATAGTAATTTTTGCCCCTCCGCTATCTAACACTTTCCCTTCTGTTGCTCTCACTGGAGTGGGAATAGTAGTTTTTACCCCTCCGCTATCCAATACTTTTCCTACTGTTGCACTCACTGGTGTTGGAATAGTAAATTTAATTTCTCTGCTATCCAACACTTACCCTACTGTTGCAGTCACTGGAGTGGAAATAGTTATTTTTTCCCCTTTGCTATCCAACACTTTCCCTACAATTGCTCAGATTGTATTCTGAAATGTAAGTTTAAATCTTTTTAATAGTTTAATGTTTTAATTTATTATAGATTGTTATGTTTTTTATAATTTAAATCATTAATATATATATTTTTATATTATTTTAAACTTTTAACATAAATTAAAAATAATAGTTTATTAATTGTTTTAAAGTAAATATACATGTATACATTATTCTGTTTGTGTGTTTTCTTTTTAATTAGTTTTATTTGTTATATTTTATTAAAGTGTATATTACATTTATTTCATTTTGTTACAATTATATTTAATATATTTAATATATTTTATTTTATGTTATATGTATATAAAAGTCGATATTTTACACATATATGTTTTTTACATCGATATTTTTAGTCGATATATTTGTACTTACTTATTTAAGTAAAGGAGTTGATATTTTTGCCTCGATATTTTTAACATCTATATTTTTTACATTGATGTTGTGTCAGTGATTCAATTCTATCACAAAAGTATGTATTATTTCACTGTGAAACCTAATTGTGTTACCAACCTTTCCAACTTTATGAAATTTTAGAGTTGTCCACTTCACACAACTCCACTGACAATTTTTTCATTTCAAATACTATAGCTGATCACATAGAATGCATTGCCCTCCCCAGGGAAGGGAAATGGTGTCTGCTATTTTATTTTGCATTGATTGCACCTTGGGGCCTTGTGCCACTTTCCTGGATGAAAAATGTAAGCAACAAAGACACCAATGGGAGGGGGAGAGTCTCTCCTTTTCAATGGTGCCTTTTGTAAATGGATTCTGCATAGGGATGGGAGCTAGTACAGTGATCCACAAGCAGGATTAACCATTAGATCACCAAGGTTTTCTTTTTTAGAAGAGTTGCCTCCCACCTTTGGCATAGTGGCTGCCCCCGTGGGGGTAATTATTCATTAACATTTTCCATTGCTTGTGGGAGGCCAATGAAGCCCCCCAGCTATTCCTGATTGATACCAGCAGTGAAGGAAGATGGTGGCCGGCAATTTGAATTTGCCTTTTCACCCCCGCATTTCCCTCTGGTCCCCGGCAAATATAAAATGTCACTAACACCTATGTCATGTTTATGATGTTTATGAATTATAATCCTCTTTTGAAATCACATTATTTTATTCATAATCTGTGCAGTTTTACATTGTCACTTTTTAAAATATTTTTACTGTAATTGCAATTTAGTTTGCCTTTATGTGTGAGTTGCAAATTGAAGTCTTTTTTCCCCTTATTTTCTGCTCTGGGTTGATTTTTTCATGCATCATCAGCACTTGCTTCCTGGCACTATACCAGCTAACATTTAGGGGTCGATTCCGATCTCGGCCGGAAGCGCACCTAACAGTATTCGTCCGGAAAAAAACCAAGCCGAACGCGTGTTTCCCGACCGATTCGAACAGCCGTCCGAACGAACAAGTACGATGCGCATAACAGCCCAGATTCCGAGCGAGCCGTACTCACCCATTACAGCTCCTGTTCCCGCCCGAGCCGGATCCGTAAACGTCCAATCGAGCCGCACGGAAGCAAATACACAGCACCTTCCGGCCGGACTAGTACGATGCGCCTTTCGTACGTGCCGAACCCGTCGCTACGTCCGGCACGCCAGAGCATCCGGGAGAGCTGCACATAGGCTCCGATTCGCGCCACAAGACGATCCACGCTACGAGATGAA